>CM070741.1:25665724-26257275 GCA_036346245.1 Bonia amplexicaulis | reverse complement strand
TGTACTACATCACGCGGAGCCGCCACCTCGAGCACCCGCACTTCGTCGAGGTGCCGGTGACCTCGCAGGAGGGGCTCTACCTCAGAGGTCAGTGGGTGCAGTGCATGCAGTGCTGCCACTGCAGAAACAAAACCAGAAGGAATGCCAATTCTCCGTGTATAATCTACTCGAATACTTTGTTTAATGGTGATTGCTTGGGTGTGCAGATGTGATTAATCACCTTAACATGGTGCGCGGCAAGGGCATGGCCGCCATGTACTCCTGGTCTTGCAAGAGGTAAAGCTAGAATCTCTCTTTTCGTGAACAATTTTGAGTTGTCTGCATTTTGATCGGCTTGACAAATGTAATGTTTCAGGAGCTACAAGAACGGATTCGTGTGGCACGACCTTGCAGAGGATGATCTTGTCCTCCCGGCCACCGACGGCGAGTACGTGCTCAAGGGCTCCGAGCTTTTGGACCAATCTTCTTCAGGTAAACGTCACTCTGAATGGCATATATCTCCGTGAACTTGGGCTAGAAACTTTTCTTTGGCTGACACTTGGGCTAGAAACTGTGGTGCTAAGTTGCTGATTAGTACTATCTTTTACCTGTTTAGGTCAATTTTACCATGGTACTAATGGCAACCAAAAGCAACAGAGCAGGCTGAAAGAGGGTGCAAGGTGTCCTTTGCCTAGAGAGGCTTCCTATGCCTCCTCCCCTCCTAGTGTGATTGTTAGAGAAGCCAAGCCCCGGCGTTCGCCTTCGGTACCTTTGCGAGATGAGGGTGACTCCCCCTTGCCATGCAGGGTTAACTCCTTGGAGAACATGTCACCGGAGTCGGAGCCTCAAAGGACTCTCTTGTCAAGGGCTGGTTCTGCAAGTCCAGCAGAATTCAGAGTTCATAAGCCCACCGGTTCTATGGATGCTGCAACTCAAACTGACGACCTTGGCCGAAGATTGGCTCGGAAAGCACCTGAGATGCATAAAAAGAGTTTGAGTACCGATCATGACTCTGTAGTTCGTGAAATTACTGAGTACCTGCAAAGCCATCCTCGCCGGTCAGCAGAACTCCAAGGGATCTCCAGGGAAGTCATGTCCCAACGCGCTACTCCGTTGAGCGTACCTTCAACCCGTGGCAACTCCGAGAGTTTGGAGTCCTTGATACGAGCGGACAACAACGCAGTGAATAGCTTTAGGATTCTTGAAGAGGATGACATTGTTGTGCCCACCTGCCCAAAACTGAGGCCGACAAATGTGCTGATGCAACTCATCACCTGTGGTTCACTTTCAGTGAAAGATCATGACAGTATTGGACTTGTAGAGGCGTACAAGCCAAGGTTCCCAAACCTGAAGTTTCCCTCGCCGTTAATTTCTCGCACCATGATGATGGGTGAGCTTGATTACCTGTCAGAGAATCCCAGATTAGTGGGGATGCGGTTGGAAGATAAGGAATACTTCAGTGGGAGCCTTATTGAGACTAAGATGCAAAGAGACGCTCCCGCTGAGAGGAATTCAGTGCTTAAACGGTCTTCTTCCTACAATGCGGAGAGGTAAGCTTCAGTTCTTCAGTGTGATATTTACATTGTGTTTTAATTACTTATAATTTGGATACTTCACTTTTATTGATTTTGCAAAAGTTTTTCTGCTAGTAGACCTTTCATTTAAGACACTGTTTTAATAAGAGATGTTACTGCAAGCCTCAACAGTCCATGAGCTCATACTTTGCCGTGTTGCAGAACTAACTTTGCCCTTGTGCTTTTAGCATGATAGGTTAGATTTTATTGATCAGATGTAGTATTTTCCAACATCATTTCTACTTAGTAGTCGTAAGATGTAAGTGTATGGAATATGGACATTTCAAGCTAAAATGTCGCACTAATGGTTCATTTAAGCCCATTGCTGTCGCAGGTAATATTCATAGAAAGGGGTTGGTTTAAGTTGGGATCAGATAATTAAAAGATGGAAAAGAACCATGTACCTGAGAATTTATGAACGCAAGGACCATTGCTTTTCCATCATTCCACCGTTTGCAGTTAGCTTGATGCCAACAACACGGCATGTCCCCTGTCATGTTGCCAGCATGCAGCTGGCATCCATGTAGCAAACAAAATAACAAAGTACAGGGAATCTACCTACAGATGAAAACTGAAGTCTGAACATTGCAAAATTGGTAAATATGCCTACTGAGAAAGAGTGGAAGTTAAGTCCAAAACAAAATGATAAATTACTATCTTTTATGTTGCCCATTTCACATTATTAGTTTTGCTTTGAGCAGTGCTATACATAGTACGCCTTCTACAAAACTTAAACAAATTATGGTTAGAAGATGAAGAACATGGGTCGCTAGTTTTAATCAGCAGTTGTTGTTGAGAGGGTGAATCAATTTTCTGAATATCTTGCCCAAAAACAATCGAAGCACAGATAGCCCTTCTGTTACGTTTTTTGTCATTACTTCTACAATTTAATTCCATGCCACTAGCTTGGTCTCTACATAGCCACAACACGAGCCACTTGTCAGATGTAGAGGACCACGCTAAATGGTTGGCTGGCAAGATGCTTCAGTTGCTCAACTGAAAATATAGCAGAGAGCCTGTTGCTTCACGATCATGAACAGTTTGTTGCTATCCTAACAAGCTGTTATTCTAATAGAGGGACCAATTCGTTAACTGCTACAGCAAAAGCCAGTGAAGTTGATGCCCTGATCCCCATCCTGATTGGACCATGGTTTCTTTCAGTATGTTAAAATCCAAAATTTTACCTGGAAGTAGTCAGAACATAGCAGAAAAGCTGGTTATTGGTACAACAATTACGTGATATGCAGTAATTTTTCCTTTTGTTTTACCTAGTGTCTTGCTTAGCATGTGAACTTTCCTTTTCATGAAACATCTTCTTGTCAATGAACTAACGCACAGGAGCGGCGAGACCCTAGACTGTGCAAGACCTGACGAAGATACAGTCAGCACATCGCGTTCAAGGTGCCTTCCCCGGACGCCGATACTGTCATCATTCCTGCACCCTAAGAGCGAGATGCTGAAGTCCCCGGTCTCCGACTGCCGGAGGAGCTCCTCCGCCGGGCCAGACGGCAGCTTGGCGTCAGGAGACAGGAGCAAGAGGTTCACTGATGCCTCAGGAGCATCGGCGAGGTTAGACTCTTTCAGAAAGGACAAGGAGAAGCTCGTCAGGATTGAGGAAAGTTAAGTGCTACGAGTGGTTCTTTTACCTCAACTTTTTGTCGGTACTGGGTATGCGCTCGATGCTTTCCCCTTGGAGATATAGAATTCATTCGATGATCCGATCTTGGCATTGAGGCCTATATTCTGAATTGTGCAGGCTATCGTCGGGAGCTCGCGTCGTGATTCAGTACACCGTCCCTTGCAATGACAGTGATGAAGGTTAATTCTGAACGACGGCCTTGCAATGAACCTGGTGGTGTGTTATAGGGTTCTCTTTAACAAATTAGTACTGACGAAAGGAAGTGCCTTTCTTTTCTTTGTTAAGAGTTGTTAGATTTCTTTGATCATGCAATTAGTTTGGTGTATTCTTTTCTTTCTTTAAAACTAGCCGATTGGCCCGTGCAATTGCTCAGTGTTGGATCGTAAGGGCCTTCTTACCCCCCAAAAGCTAACTAATGAGGTGAGAGACTCCTCCACTTTTAAGTTAGGTCCTTGCCCTTCCACAATCAATATGGGATTATTCTAGCAATCTTCTCCTTCACACATTAGTGTCTCTCAGTCCTTCACTGCTCCTTCACCGTACACCGACGGTCCCTCAGGGTTCTTTCACCGTACACCGATGGTCCCTCAGGGTCACAGTCCATCAGGCGTTTACACACCATGTCTATTTGACTAGAGATGTTAGAACCGGGATCTGATACCACTTGTTAGATCGTAAGGACCTTCTCACCTTAAAAGCTAGCCAAGGAGGTGATAGACTCCTCCACTTTTAAGTTAGGTCATTTGCTCTTCCACAACCAATGTGGGACTATTCCAACACTCAGCTAGCTATTTTCTTATTAATGTGATTTTATTTCTAGCCTTTCTTATGCCTTCAATTTTGTTTTTTTGGTTTTCTACACGACGTCCTTTATTCCAAACAAACCAATATACTCCATAAGGCACACCCTTTTATTTCTCATGATCTCATCATGTGAATCAGACTGCTAATACGTATTAGGAAAAGGGCCTAAAAGTTGGTTGAAAAAGGTGCAAACTGCACCTCTAGGCTCAAAGGCAGCCTCCAACCATCTAATGATCCATGAACCCCGGTGCTAAATCATTTTGGAGCTAAAACCACGGCGTTTATGTTTTTTCTGACCAATCCAATTTTCTCTGATCTCAATTCGATTGGACACATCAGCCGTGATACTGAATTGGAGTCGAAATATTTATAACGGAAAGCAATTAATTAATAATTGCACACAAAAATATCGCATTCCAAGCACATGTAAAAATACCACATTTCTACGCGGTAAGCTTCAAACTGAATTCACCACCTATTTAACAGCTACGAAGAGCGGATTTTGGAATTATGATAAATGCAATACTGTTTTCTACATGCATTCGCTAAATAGATTGCGAGACCATGTACTAGATCTAAATATATGTTTGTGATGGATAATTGGTACTTTGGTTGAGTTGAATTTGAATTTTACAATAGTTTCAGAAAACTCATATTTACTATCAGTGTTCCTGATCGGATTGGTCGGTGCGACCGATCGGACCGCTGGGACAAAGTGGTCAGACCAAGGTTGAAATTACCAGCCGATTATTTTCGATTTTCGGCGAAAACCGTTTTTTATCGGCTACCACCGGTTATATTACAAACCGGGCTCAAAACTTTCGGCCCATTGTAAATTAAAATCCAGCCCAACTGGCCCAATCGGCCTCCTCTATTTGTTGCCTAGTCCACGGGGTGAAAACACATTGCTCCCTTCCCTGGCGGCTGCAAACCACAATCACGGCCTCTTCCTCCTTTCTCCTCTCCATTCTTTATCTCACACCCAAATCAAGGGCAGATTGAGGTGAGAGGGCGACGTCTTCGCAAGTGGCGACCCATCCCAAGCTCCTCCTTTGGCTCCTCCCTAAGCTCTCAAGCTCCAGCTCGGCTCCTCGCATGGAGGGCACCGGCGGCACAATCATGGAAACGGCGGCGGGGCAGAGGCCAACATGGCGGCCGAGGCGGCATGGGGAGACACCAGGACGGCGGGGCGACGCAAGGATGGCTGTCATGGGAGCTTGCTAAACTTTCACTTCCCTGATTGATTGTTTCCTAGCAGTCCGAACTAGTTCTCTGACTGTTCTTGTTTAGAACTCTTCAGATCTTGTCAATATTTGTCAGCATGATCTTCTTGCTAGTTGCTACTGGTCAGTTAATTTCTTTTAAGGCTGAATCTTAATACTGGAAACTTAGATCCACTAGCTCATGGTTAATTGCTTTTACAATTGTCTGAACTTGGTATTACAGGGAATGCTTGTGATTATTCGTTGTTAGGATTCAACTTAATTTTGTTAGCACCGAGCAGTAGGCTGCTACTCAGAAGTTCAGAAGTTACATGCATGTTTTATGAATGTACTGCATGATTTTTCTCCGGATTTTACATGGATGTTTTATGGATATACGTGTCTAATAATATCAGCCAAAATTCGTCCGATTTTTTCAACCAATTTTCGGCCAATTTTCAGCGATTTTTAGCCGATTTTTATTTGAAATTTGAATTTCATTAAAAAAATTTGGCCCAAAAATTACCAATTTTTTTTCAAAAATTGGATCAACCGGTCCTACTGAGCCCCTCCGATAAAAATTAAAAGCCGGTTTTTTAAACCCTGGATCAGACTAGTCGGTGGATGGTTATCTCACCGGGGTCCGGTGTGACTGGATTTTAGGAGCGGTCAGGCCGAGGAAGCGGTATGACCAATTTCTAGTTGGTGGCTGCTTTTTTTTTTCCAGAGAGCATATTTTGGTGTTGGTCTCATGCGGCTGGACCGGCCATGGTTGGCGATCAGACTGTGATGTGTTGGCCGGTGTGATCGACATAGAAAATATGGTCACATCGGGTGGCTGGTCAGACCGGCCAGCTTGATCGGCCAGTAGTTGACGGTCTGAAGGCAGTTCGACCGGCATGGGAAATGCGGTCAGATTGGTGGCTAAGGCTAGAGATCAGGGTGAGTTGAGCTAAGATGGTTTGAGGCCGGTTCATGGCTTGAGAGCTACGAGGGTTTATGTTGCATTTCATCTTGCAGGGTTTTGACTAAAGCTAAGATGGTTTGAGGTCGGTTCATGGCTTGGGAGCTACGAGGGTTTATTATTGTTGTCCAGCGCAAAAACCAGAATAGAAGCAACTGCTGTTGCTTTTATTATTGTGTGTGGCTTTTGTTGTAAATATGAGCAATATTTTTGTTCTAAATTTTACTAGGAGAAAAATACAGTAAAAAGCTAGTAATGCAAAACACATAACTAACAGCAAGATACTCATTGTACTTCAAAAAAATACGCAAAGAAAATACAGTATCAAAGTCGATCGAACGTGCGAACGATTTACTGTTTGGCTTGATGAAGAACAGGAAGCAGTGCAGGAGCGGTCGCGCAAATACGCTGCCTAAAAACCTTATTTCCGCCCCCCGTGCAGGTCTTCACGGCAGCAACAGTTTGGAGATACCGCTCCTCTTCTTCACGGTGCACGCCGAGAAGAAGAGTCGGTGAGGTTTAGACGACACAACACAACAGTACAAGTTTGTGGGAGGAAGAAATGGAGGCAGTGAGATTCTTGGCTATATACTCTAGATGTCTCCAAACATATATATAGACATACTGTGAATTGACATGATTAAGCAACCATTTACCCACTGACTGTCATCAAAACCCAGTAAAGACTCAAATTCAAACGTTTGAATCTCATTCAAACCGAGAGAATGATGCATAGTTCAGCAAAAATAAAGGTGAACTTGATCTGCAAAGTGGCACGCCACGTCACGGTCACAGGTCATACAATTTTCACGCGAAAATACGCGAATATGTGCGTGTGTGTGATTAGCCAAAGTCCTCCTCATACTATCTCCATTCATGTGTGACATAATTTAAGGAGTGGTAACGATTCGATCTTATAAATTGATCATCTTCAATTTACGTCAGTATTATGATACTAAATTATACATACTTTAAAATTAAATAAAATAGACATCACTTGTATGGACGTATTTCTAACGTTTTTGTAGCTGACTCGGTTTCTGCTCTCTGTTCGCTTGGAGCGCTCGAAGCTGTGTCTTGCTGCGATGCCATGCGACACTTCGCTGGGAACGGTGACTTGGCTGTGCTTGGAACTGACGCAGTTGCCTCGCGCGGACCGAGGAAGAGAAAGAAAAACACGTTGCTTTTTCCTACCCCTTGCTGGACGCGGCGGCAAAAAGACAGCCGATACTGTTGCTGATTCGCGCGGGCCGAGGAAGAGAGAAGCACTGGACGTTTGCCTATCAGCTGCTTCCGATCTGGTTGCGCGCGATCGGCTTTTGTCGTGTGTCCCGCCGTGCGTATCGCCCGAGACCGAGACGACGCGCGTCGCGTCGATGAATTTTTCTTCCCGATCGGATCTCGTGTAGGCTCAACAATGGTTGGTTTTGCTCACGAGAAAACTCATATATTGTATAAATAAATATAAATAATATAGAAGAATTTGGCTTAATCATAACTATTTAGCCGAGTTTTCTGAATTTTTCTATTATCTTGCTTCTCTTGCTGTCAAAATAGATTACATATCCCCTATTTATATAGCATAGGATTTACATAAATATTGAAGTCTATTTCTAACTTGAACATATACTAGACTCTACCTCCAAATTGAATACAACTTTAACCTAAATATGGACTCTATGTCTCAGACTCAATTCAAACTTTAAGTCAAGATTATTTCTAGCATGCTTCAAATTCTTAGTGTTTTTGGCCCCATGTGGCAGTTGAATTCCCAATATAGCCCTCACGCGCGGAAAATGCCAAAAGTGGCCCCCTCACACGCACCACGACCATGTCAGTGCACGTCGCGCGTCACCCACTGCGCCAACTCCTACACACGCTCCACCACTACACCAGCAGCCCATGCACGCTCCCCACCGCGTCAGCCATGTCCTTGGCACGCCCCGTGCCACATGAAGCTGGCCAACACCACATGCCCACGACGCGCGCTATGCCAGTTTGGCAACGCGCCCGTGCCTGCCACGCCTCATAGGAGCCTCACATGGTTGCCAAGCACGCCAACATTGCTCGTGCGGTGGGGCGGTGCGTCAGAAATGCTTGCGCGGTAGTCGAGCGCACGAGGAGGTCAAAGATGGTAATTTAGGCACACGGGGGCTATATCTGCCAAAACGCCGTGCGAGGGGGCCAAATTGGCCTTGCGTTCACATGCTTCTAACTATATATGCTTGGATGTTTTTAGCTTAATTTGCATTACTGATGCTTACTACTTGTTGGTTGCAGCATGGCTAGCGTAGCCGCGAACCCGTTCAACGCCATCTTCTACGTCGTCGTGCTCACGGCGTGCGCCCCTCTCTCCAAGGCATGGGTGTCGGTCTCTGGATCGTCGTCCAGGGATGTCGCCAGGCAGCTCAGGCTTATGTAGTAAATTAACGCCTCTAATCTGGCTGTGTTACGAGTGATCTCATCTTCCTCTCTGTTCTTTTCTTTTTCAATCTTTGTGTCTTGCATGGTCTAATTGCATATGGTTTGCTCACTGTTGCTCTCGATCCCTAATTGTTTTGTGCTACGTGTGTAACAGGAGCAAGAGATGGTGATGTCTAGTATGTTAGAAAAACATAGGGAAAAACATGTGATAAAACTAGAAACTAGAAGCTCTTGGTAAACAGAGCTGCACTCGCGAAAGCCAAAAAAATCGAATACCCAAAAGATCGAAAGCCAAAAAGATCGAATACTCGGTAAACTAAGATATGCCTGCGCTTTCTCCCTCTTGTTGGGCTTCTGGCATTCTAAAGCAAAGTGTCCATAATCGTTACAATTAAAACATCTTACTTTTGCCTTGTCGATTCGTCGGTATCGACGTCCACCGCCGCCACCAAAACCACCTGAGGAGCCTTCACCTTCACGCTTCGACGATCGGGCCTCCCACTCTGCGCGCGTCAAGAGCAAGTGCTCGTCGTCTCCGTCGTTGTTGCCGTAGCGACGTTCTCCCTCTTCTTGCGTCTTCAAGCGCCCGATTAGCTCTTCGATCGACATATTTTTATGTCACCGAATTGCTCAATCGTGGTGACGACGGGAGAGAACTTCTTAGGCACTGCACGAAGAAACTTTCGCACGATGTAGACCTCTTCCATCTTTTCGCCTAGACCTCGTATCTTGCTGACAATTGTCGTCAACCTCATCGCGAAGTCATCGATCTGTTCAGTGTCCCTCATGCGCAAGTTCTCAAACTCGCTTTTGAGGTTTTGTACACGCGCCTCCTTGACGCGATCGGCACCGAGATGCATCACCTTCAGGGTGTTCCAGGCCTCCTTTGCGGTCTCCTTCTTAGCTATGAGCAGCAACACGTCTTCCGGCACCGCGAGAAAGATTGCCGCGAGCGCCATTTGATCTTGCCGCTCATTCACCTCTTCATCCACGATTGCGTTCCACACGCCTTGAGCGCGCATGAACACCTTCATCTTTACGGCCCAAGTCGTGTAGTTGCTTCTCGTGAGCATGGGATACGGGAGGGAGATACTGCCCTCACGCGCCAACGCCTTCGGCACGCTCTCATCGCCGATCTTCTGAACGCCACCCTCGGTGGTGACGTTTTTCGACGAGCTCGAAGACGACATGGATGAAGGTGTACACAAACACAAGCTCTGATACCAAATGTTAGAAAAACACAGGGAAAAACATGTGATAGAACTAGAAGCTCTCGGTAAACAGAGCTGCACTCGCGAAAGCCAAAAAGATCGAATACCCAAAGGATTGCGACGTGCAAAACTGTCACACTTTTCACTTCACGTTTTTTCTCTTATTTAAAGGGAGCTTACATGCAGCTGTTGGTTGCATGCAACATTAAATGCGACACCTTTTAGACTGTGCACTGACTAGCTACATATACACGCCCACACTTGCATGCAAGAGAGAGGAAGAAACACACAACACAATGCCATGCATGCATGCATTAACTCCCTGAGCTATTTTAGTGCTTATACATGCACACGCGTTGAGCCACCCATTCGTCCATGCAGAAAGAAGCGCTCACATCGGCAGGACTCACTAACTGCTCCGCTTCTTTCTCCACGTCTATCACAGGACTGGGCTCCTCTTTGCATGCTAACACACTCAGACTTAAGGCTAACACACACACCCATGATGTTGTACATGTATGGCACCATGCAGATACAAGACTTACACAACTAAACGTGTCATGCAAACACAAATAAACGTTTAGATAACAAGATTAAGCCCAACATAGTATGCGCGAGACGAGCATGCAGAGGGAGCTGGAGCGTTACATCCCGACGGCGGCGGCCTTGGGCGGCGTGTGCATCAGCGCACTGACGGTGGGCGCGGACCTGATGGGCGCCGTCGGCTCCGGCGCCGGGATGCTGCTCGCCTCACCACCGTGTGCCAGTGCTTTGAGGCCTTTGACAAGGGGAGGGACAGACAGACTAGCTTGTCCCAATTAGTTCTAGATCGAATTCACAGCCAATTGGGGATTGCTTCATTTTTATCTGTACAAAGATTTTCACTTTGTTTTTTTAAACCACGTACAAATATTTCACTAATTCATGAGTTCATCTATTTACACATTTTGCCTTGCCTCTGAAATTCGAAGAAACAGGGAGTGCACGTTTGTTGAATATGTAGAGAATGAGATGCTGAACACACTGCTTGTATTCAAGTCAGGAGGCAATATAAATACAGCAGGAGAGGTAGTTAACCAAGCCTAGAAGCAAGGATCAAGACCTGATAACTAGGAGTACAGAACTGAATCAGAAGACTTGGTAAAGGCTATCCTAACCACCGGGAACAGGTTGTTGACACCCCCCTCAGTTTGTGCATCACGGAGTCGAATGCATAAGCTGGATTTGAACTCGTTGAAGACGGCAGAAGGCAAGCCCTTTGTCATGATGTCGGCGATCTGACGCTCGGTTGGAATGTGGATGACACGTAGCTGGCCGAGAGCCACGCACTCACGAACAAAATGAATGTCGAGTTCGACATGTTTCGTGCGTCACGGATGAACTGGATTCTCGGTGAGGTAGACGGCCGATACATTGTCGCAGTAAATGACAGTGTCTTTGTCTACGTTGACGTGGAGCTCGCGGAGAAGATTACGAACCCAGCAGCATTCAGCGGTGGCATGAGCAACTGCGCGATATTCCGCCTCCGCGCTGGATCGAGACACCGTAGTTTGCCGTTTGGACAACCAGGATATGTGGTTATCTCCCAAGAACACGCAGTATCCCGACGTGGAGCGGCGCGTGTCCGGGCATCCCGCCCAGTCAGCGTCAGAGTACGCTGTGAGATCACAAGAAGGAGAAGACGATATATGCAGGCCGTGATCGAGTGTGCCGCGCAGATACCGGAGTATGCGCTTGACGAATTGCCAATGCAAGTCAGTAGGCGCATGCATGTGCAAGCACGTTTGATTTGAGTGTCAGGTACTGAAGCGCTCCCGTGATACTTCTGTAGAATGTGGCGTCGGGAACGGGCGTTCCGTGATGAAAGGAGAGTTTAGGCTTGGTGTCTGTCGGGGTGGACGCTGGTGAGCAGTTGCTCATGCCCGCTCGCTCAAGGATCTCCTCAGCATACTGGGCTTGAGTCAAGAAGAAGCCGTCGGCGCGTCGTTGAACTTGAACTCTAAGGAAGAAGTGAAGAGGCCCGAGGTCTTTGATGGCAAACTCCGCTCGCAGTTGGTCGATGATGCATCGCAGGAGAGATGTTGAGGATGCAGTCAGCACAATATCATCGACGTAGACGAGGAGATACGCCAGCCCGGCCGAGTGCTTGAGGACGAACAACGATGAGTCAGAGCTGGTTGCAGTGAAGCCAAGGCGACGCAGATGACCACCGAAACGCTCGAACCAAGCGCGGGGGGCCTGTTTGAGTCCATACAGAGACTTGATGAGGAGACAGACGTAGTTGGGATGATCGGTCGATTTAAACCGCCGGTTGATAGCGATAAACACGCCGCCAGTTGCCATGAAGAAATGCATTTTTGACGTCTAACTGATGGACAGGCCACGAGCGGGACGCAGCGAGGTGGATCACAGGAGAAAAAGTCTGGTGGAAATCAACGCCGGCACGCTGCGAGAACCCGCGCACCACCCAACGTGCTTTCCGGCGTTCGAGAGTACCATCAGCGTTGAGTTTGTTCTTTAAGAGCCATTTGCCAGTGATGACATTGGCGCCGGGCGGTCTGGGTACCAGCTGCCATGTGTTATTGGCAGTGAGAGCGTGAAATTCTTCTGGCATGGCAGCCAGCCAAGCTGGATCACGCATGGCAGTGCGCACACCGCATGGTGGTGGCGACGGCGGTGCGGAGGCTGCGACATGTGCATATCTGGGATTGGGCTGGACAATGCTGGCTCGCAACCGAGTCACCATGTGATGTTGAGGAGGATCGGGGACGCCCGGCCGTCTTCGCCAAGACATGGGACGATCTTTGGCGAAGTGGCGGCAACGTGTGGTGAGGCAGCAGCTACCCCGGCGGGCACAGCGTGTGGAGGACCCGATTGTGGTGTGGAGGCACGACAACCTAGCTGCCGAGTCGAGGAGCGCGTCGGTAGGAAAACAACGTCAGGTTCAAGTGGAGGGGTCACAGGTAGGGATGGCAATTGTACCCATTTACCCGTGTACCCGTGGGTAAATACCCTAATGGAGTCGGGTATGGGATGGATTTTTTACCCACGGGTAGGAAAATGGGGGGAAACGTCTACCCATCGGGTAAACGAATGCACGGTATGGGTTAGCTCTACCCGTGCACTCGTCTCGCCCATTTAACCGTGAAATTGACTGACATGTGGACCCCCTAAAACAGCAAACCCTAACATCCACCGGTCGGTCCAAGACTCGACCCACCACGCGGCCTCCAAATCTCGGTCGACACGGTCCAAGTCCAATCCACCGAAACCTCCGGATCCGGTCCAGTAGCGCCTCTCCTCCTCGCCGAGACGCCGATCCCACCACTCCTCCCTACCGACCGCCTCCATCGTCCCACGTCCTCCTCCCCGCCGACCGCCGCCACCCCGCCCGGCCGCCCCACCTCCAGATCCCACCACTCCTCACGGCCGCCCACCACCGCTCGTCGTCCTCTCGGTCGGCCGCCTCCCACATCCTCCTCCTCGTCGGTTGCCGCCGGTCACCCCACCACCCCCATCCTCCTCATGATCGCCCCCCCCTGTCCTCCTCGCGCACCGCCCACCTCCCACATCCTCCTCCTCCTACCGCCACCACCTTGCCCCACCTCCAGATCCAGATCTGGCCGCCTCCCACATCCTCTTCCCGGTCGGCTGATGGAGGAGGAGCCTGCGGGCTCGTGCTGAAGCTTCGGTTCGCCGCGACGAGGCCCGACAAGGAGACACGGGAGAAGTTCTACGGGAGAAGCTTCAATTTGAGTTGTGTTCGTTGCTAGTTTCGCTCACGCTTGTGGATTCGACTGTACGGAAATTTGCGCCTCTTTGTGTAGGTGAGGTGATGATGAGAGACCCACCATGGTTTCCTTGGTGCATGATTTGGGTGCAGATCGGCTCCTATGACGACGAAGACAATGGGGTACAAAAATTTTGATGTTTTTAGTAGTCCATATTCTTGCTATGCCAACCGACAAAGCTGTTGTTTTCTTGTCGGATTCAAACAAAACTTGCCTTTGTCGCTTTCGGTATTCTTACGTGCTAGTGACAATTATAGAATGAAGTACTTATGGTAATGAGATTATAGATTAGTTGGCCACATAAGTAGGCTTAAATTGATTTACCAGTTTGGGCTCTTCCTTTGATACTAGTGTAGTCTAAGAGTCATGTACCCTTACGTGTCAAGCCCGGACTATGTAAAATGGAGAGCAAATTTCAAGGTAATTATACTAAATATGGTAGAAGTAATTTGGAAAATCTACACTTAAGCTTCCGTGGTTCGACTCTTATCATTTGGCACTAAGGCAAACCATTTGTGAAATACTGAATCAAGTACCAAGGCAAACTGCTTTGGATGTTTTAAGTAGTCCTTATCCTTGCTCCAGCAATCCTGTATTGAAGACTAGGATTTTTTATTATTTTTTGGCGTATCTAAATAGTATTTGGCTACGCAAGGCATCCTGCTCATTGAATTCACTATTTAGACAAATCACACGCTTCTTGTTGGATTACCCGCATAGTCGTCCTGCCAGAACCTTCAACCTGGAAAAGGTTACTCAGCCCCAATCCGTGCCCAAGTGCCAAATATTTTATTTGTTCATTCTCATTCATATATATTGTGAATGAAAGGGAACCACCACTGTTTTGAACCATTGATACTTCTACACCTTTTCTGCACCTTTTAGATCTTGATCCAAGGCATGAAAAAGTGACAGGAAAGGGAAAAATCAGTCACCTTATCATGAATAGATAGCCCCTTTGTGAAATGAATTGGTATTCTGACCAATGAATTTTTATAGATGTTTGTGTGTCACCATGACAGTAGTAATGGTCACAAAAGGGTATTTGTTCAATCTTTTGTGTGATGCATTGGTGATGTTTGATTGTGAATTTGTGATATACTTAGTTCGCGGGTAAACGGGTATGCCCGCGGGCGACGGGTACCCGCGGGCGACGGGTATGGGCGAGGTTTTTTACCCGTGGTCTTTCGCGGGTATACCCGTGGGCGTAAAACGGGGTCGCGGGTACGGGTATGGGCGAGCACTACCCGTACCCGCCGCGCCCGATTGCCATCCCTAGTCACAGGTGGGGAACCCGATTGTCGAGCCTGCGCAAAAGGAAACTTCGTCTCGTCGAAAAGAACATGACGGGAAATGAAAACACGCCGAGTGTCCAGGTTATAACATTTGTAGCCCTTGTGGTCAGCCGGATAGCTGAGAAATACACATGCTATCGAGCGCGGCGCCAGTTTGTGGGATGCCGTCGCGGCTATGTTCGGATAACAGAGACAGCCGAAGACCCGGAGATGTTCATAAGTTGGTGTTGAACCGAACAGAAGCTCAAAAGGCGTGGCTTGGCGGCGTGCACGGCATGGCCGGTGATTGAGCAAGTATGTGGATGTAGCTAGCGCGTCAGGCCAGAAGGTAGGAGGGATTGATGCATGGAACAAGAGTGTGCGAATGCCATCATTGAGAGTTCGAAGAATACGCTCGGCACGGCCATTTTGTGGAGAAGTATATGGGCAAGTGAGACGGAGTACAATGCCATGCGCAGCAAAGAAGGCTCGAGAAGCAGCATTATCAAACTCCTTGCCATTGTCCGTCTGGAGGCACAGAATAGGAAGTTGGAATTGTGTGCGAACGAAGGCGTGGAAAGAAACGAGAGTGGCAAGAACATCCGATTTGTGGTGAAGAGGAAATGTCCAAGCATAGTGACTGTAATCATCCAACAAGACGAGGTAAAATTTGTAACCAGAGTTGCTTAATATTGGGGACGTCCATACATCACAATGCACCAATTGAAAGGGAAAGGAAGCAATGAAATTTGAAACCGAAAAGGGCAAACGAACATGTTTTCCCAGCCTACATGCATGGCAAGTATGAGGCTCAGACTTGGCACAGGAGAACTCAAATGACCGAATAATGCGATGAAGGGTAGCAGCGCCTGGATGCCCAAGACGTTTGTGCCACAGCGTGGTGTCCGCTGCGACATGAAGACCATGGTGACGTTTTGTAGTGCTGGAACTTGATGTCGGAAGTGGATAAAGGTCACCGGTGGAATCACATCGGAGAAGCACCGTCTTGGTTCGAAGGTCCTTGATGGAGAAACCATATGGATCAAACTCAACGGAAACAGAATTGTCACGAGTGAGAGCACGGACAGAAATAAGGTTTTTGATCAGATGTGGAGAGAGCAAAATGTTATTGAGCTGTAGAGGGGAAGAAGAAGTTGGGAGAGTAGCCTGGCCAGTGTGATAGACAGGGAGATGATTGCCGTTACCGACGACAATGTGTTGAGGGGCGGGCAAGGAGGAGAAGGAGGAGGTGATACCGGTATTGGAGGCCATGTGCGACGTGGCGCCGGTGTCCAGAAGCCAGTCACTGCCACCGCCCTGCGGTACAGTCGTCGGCATGCCATGCAGCGCCGAGAAGAGTGCCGGCGGAAATGAGGGAGCGCTGAAGGTGTTGCCGTCGTAGACGCCGGGCGACGCATGAAGGGCCGTCAGGGCATGAGGTGGATTAGCACCAGGGCGGGGGCCCAGAATACCGTGGACAGATGGGCGCCAGGCATTGAGAGGCCAGGCCTGCACATCTCCGGTCCAGGAGTTGTAGGCAGGCGTCAACGGACTTGCTCCGGACGACGACACAGTGGACGCCGGTGGTCGCGGGTTGGTGATGCTGGATCCTGCTGGCGCACGGTTGCGGGAGTCGAAGGGCTTCCGCTTCTTGCGGCGATCGCCACCACCGCTAGGCCGAGGCGGGGAAGATGTGGAGGGCGACGACCGGGATGTGTGCATGGTGTTGGATCCAGTTGCCATCAGGGCCGTAGCAGCTTCCATCTGGCGGCTGTGTTCAAAACATTTTTCTTCTTGCAGCAGGTAGGATCTGGTGTAGAGGAAGGTTGGGGACGACAACTTGGAGGAGAGAGTTGCAATCGCCGAGCTGAATTTGTTGTTCAGACCGCGCAGCGTGTTAATCACCAAGGCCTGGTCGGTGACTACGGCGCCAACATCGTAGAGGGTGTTGGCGAGGCGCTTGAGACGGCCACATTATTCGGTGATCGTCATGTCGCCCTGGTAGAGGCTGTGGAATTCTTGTTGGGCGAAGACGGCACGCTGGAGGCAATTGTCGAGGAAGAGGCCGAGGATCGCCGTCCAGATGCTGTAGGCATTGCCGCGCGGCGTGAACACAGCGTCCATGATGTCTTTGGACACCGTGGAGTAGAGCCAGGAGACGATGCAAGAGTCAATTTGACACCAGTCAGCATCGTCGTGCATCAGAACGGCGTCGAGGGAGCCATCGATGTGTCGTTGCAGACCGAACTTCTTGAAGGTGAGCTCGAAGAATGTGCGCCATTGCCGGAAATTTGAGGCATCCATGTCGAGAATGACCGGGACATGGGAGCGGATGTTGATGAGGGCAATGGTGGCGGCGTTGGGTGGTTCAGCTGGGGAGGGGGAAGTAAAGGGGTTGGTGTCATGGCTGGAGGAGCTGGAGTGCTCTGAGAAGGCAGACATGGCAACGAGGAGCAGCAGAAGAGAGATCTCAGAACTAGTCTGATACCATGTAGAGAATGAGATGCTGAACACACTGCTTGTATTCAAGTCAGGAGGCAATATAAATACAGCAGGAGAGGTAGTTAACCAAGCCTAGAAGCAAGGATCAAGACCTGATAACTAGGAGTACAGAACTGAATCAGAAGACTTGGTAAAGGCTATCCTAACCACCAGGAACAGGTTGTTGACAGAATACATGGTCCATTATTAGTATACTGCGACCCGATTGGTTGCAGGGTGCAGGCGCGCTGAGGATTGGGTTCGAATTGGGCTTGTTTGGGCTGTTTGACGTGATCACAAGCCTTTCAGCAAAACGTCTAGTACCATCCACTGCGAAGAGAATTCAGCAGTATCCGTCCTGGGCTCTGGGAACTTTTTCACTTATGGTTGATGGCTTATAACTCTAATATAAGTGTTTGTACGAATAAAATGAATATCGATAAATCGTTTCAAAAAGATTGTCAAGATAAACCTTTTTAAAAAGACGACGAAGAAGTCGTCTCGTTTATTTGTTTAGAGAAAATTATAAGTCATAATTCATAAGTTGTAAAGATAGGAGAATTTGAAATACCGTTCTGGGCCCTTCCTCCAAACAGGCCGTGGTTTATGCTGTAGGCCCTCCTCGTTTGACATCATGGTGCATATTAAAATATGGAAGGTACATCTATGCTTTTCTCAAAGTGATTTACACAATTTTTAAAGTAGAGCTGAATGGTGGCTATTGATTACTTACCCCTTCGTATGTTCTAAGAGTAGTGTCATTCTTGTTAGAGTGAAAAGCATGAAAGTACTGATCTTAAAATATTTTTAAAACTTTTAGATGTAACAGTTAGAAGTAAATGCATCCCTTTTCGAACCATCATAAAATTTTATAAAAAATAATAAAGATTTCTAATCTAGCATTGGCACATCACAACCACCGCAGACTGCCCTAAACAGTACAACAATAGCGATCGAAGGCTGTCAGACATCTCGAAAAAATGGAAGGGTCTTAGAAGGCACCACGAGAAACAAAGAGCAGCATGGAAGAGGGTTCGAGCCAACACTCTCAACTCCGACTGCCAAGGAGCCTGCTTTGCTCTGGCGACGATAAGTTGAGTTCAGATTTAACCGCTCGCATTTTAAGGGTGGTTGTAGACTGTTCTCGTACCTTAGAGTTGGTGACTGATTTACGCTGACGAGAAAGGATTCAGAGGACTCGCAAGTCGAGCTGATTGCCCTGATACTGAAGAAGGTACTGCTAAACGATCGAAAACTCAGGAATCCCGTGCACTCGGGAGCAGAGCAGCACAACCGGCTAACCAGTCAGCATCCATTCACGTATAAAACCTGCGCGAAAGCTGCCGCCGTAGCCGCATAGACGTCACCACCCACTCACCGAATCGAGGCTGACAGAGGCAGCCCGGCCAGGGGTGCTAATGGGTTGGATTTAATCGGGTTAAATAGGGTAGGTTCTTAAACGGGTTGATTTTGGATGGGTAAAAGTGGGTTTTAATCCATTAGCAAGCGTAAGCCCGGAACCGCAGGATCGAGACAATAAATCACCAATTCATCACCGCGAGCCCAGTGGCACCACTCATTGCAGCGCACACACCACCGCCCCCACCCGACGGTACGTAGCAGCTAGCTCCACGGTCCACGGGAAAGCACCGTCCGGTCAAAAGATCCCAAAAACATTCCTCCTCCGTCCATCCTGTCGCCGCCGCATGCAACAGCGGGAGAGAAAAGCTTTAATTTCTCGCTGCATCGGTCGCCAGCAATAGCGACTCCAGGGGATAGCGACGCGTCTTTGGCTTAGCAGCTAGTTCCTTTTTTTTTTTTTGTTATCATCGATGTGTGCGGCAGCCATGGTCGTTGGTCGAGAGATCGAGCCAGGACAGGACTCAGGAGGCAGCAGGGAAGGATAGCGATGCGTCCGGTTTGGAAACTCAAAGCGGCCGCGGCGTAGGGCCGGGAGACATGTGGAATGATGACATGGCTTTATATATGGCACATGAGAACCTCACATCACATGAGAACAGTAATAACAGAACTTACCTCCCTTTGCTAAAACGGCATATATCACTTGCGTGAATACTAACAAAAAAAAGAGCATAAAAGCAGTGTTTAAACTAGTGTTCCCCTGTTCGTTGATGCGAGGCTCACATGTCAGCATCAACAGAACCATATGCAGTGGAATCATTGGAGCCATGCTCGAGGAACGCATAAAAGCGACCATATACGATAGTACTAGCTATAGATTTTGTAGTGCTAACTAGGCATGGTAATCAGTTTGTTCAGACTTCAGACATAGTAGGGCCCAGCACATCTAGATAGTCCAAGTGAATATATGTTGATCCGTAGGACATGCAATAGAGAAGGGGAGGAAGGTAAATGGTGCCTTTTAAATTCTCTCTTAAGTATTCACTTAACTTTTTTTATAGCTACAGAGCTATAAAGATTATGATTGAAATCCCACTCGAAAACCGAAGAAACAAAGCGAACACAACAGGAAAAAAAATACTGTGGTCGAAAACTAACAACGTGTCGAAGTTCGACAACGTAGTTGAACACTGACAACGTGGTCGAAATACCGAAATGGCCCTTGTTAACCCTATATGTCTCCATTCCCACCCCTTTTATAGGTGAAAAGCCAACCATCTACTCTTCAAATTAGATCATATCCACTATTACAATGGGGAAACCCACATACACAGGTTTTACTCTCTCAAGTCCACTTATGTACGCTTTTCAAAACGCATAAGTGTGTATCCGCTAAATCCATAGCCTTGATCTGTTAGCTTCATCTTGACCTAAACCACTCTCTAACGCATCGTCTATGCGTCGCGGTTTTGATCCAAGATGGTTTCCAGTATTTTAGTCGAAATACCGAAATGCCCCTTATTGACCCAGTCATTACCTTCCTTTGCAAGCAATCGCCATGCTTGCCACGTGTAAGTACACCATTTGCTTGCCATGTGCCGCCAAGTCTCTTCCGTTCCGGTTACACCGAACCACGGCTCATTTGGTCCGTGCAAGCCACCTGACGTCATCCCGCTTTTCGAACTCGCCTTCAACATTCTCGCCTTTCTCGTGTCTTGCTTGAGCTCACCGTCTTACCCGGCATCCTTGATCGTTCCGGACTTCAACTTCTCCATGAGCCTGGCCTCGATCACCACCGTTGACCACATTTTACTCCAAGCGATTCTGCACATCTAAAGACAAAAAATTCCTTTCTAGAAACAAGCTCTTCACAACTTGATCTACATTAGCTAAAACATGCATCATGCAAGCTTAATTCAACGACTCAGGTCAACCTACATAAATCAATGACTCAAATCCCAAAGACTCAATTTCTGCTTAACCAATCATGACAGAGAGCAATATTTACAGAATCAATTAACCATTTCATAAATATTATAATGGTTTATCATAATCTTAATCTGGACCAGCTCACATGGTTCATCAGGATCAGTTGCCCTTGCATGCGTTCCAAGCTGGCATAGGCTATTTTGGAACTTCCCTGCCTTTCTCGGGTGCACAACTAATTCTGCGCCTATTTATATAGGCCGATCACGACTAGATCTGGCGTTCCTGATTTTTACTTTTTGAGTGAACCAACAAAGAAAGACCATAGCCAGGCATATGCCTCGCCACATCTATATATATATATATATCAACATCAAGGGGATCAAAGGTAGACTGCACAGAATGAGAGAGAAGAACAGATATATATATATATATATATATATATAGGATCATATCTAGGTAGCTAGGATCATACACACATCTTCCATACCGGCCACTTGTCACTCTCCTCTGAAGGAAGAACTCCATTCTCTTCTAGCCAATCTTTGCCTCTCCTCTGAAGTACTACACCATTTCTTTCCTACACATACACACAGACATGATCTGTTTGCCCACACACTACCACTGCTGTTCATCTCTACAGCATCGGGAGGAGGCTAGGCAGAAATAGCACTCGTAAGTTACAAGATACAAGATAAGGCTGTGCAGTGAACTTGCTCCTTGCTAAACAAGTAGCGATCAGTCACCTGAACAGCCAGCAGAAGCAGGCAGGGAGCTAGCTAGGGCGCAATGGGCGGCACTGGCAGTAGATGCCGGATCAGTGGGCTTGTCGTGCTCATCTGCGTCGTGCTGTTGTCGGCGACGATGGCGAATGGCATTAGGACTGGGATTATTGATGGCACGGATGCTCCTTCTCCTGCTGTCACGGCACAAGCTGCCACTGAAGCTACGGCGCCGCCGGTCGCTACCGCTGCAACGACGGCGCCTTCAGAGCAGGCTGCCTTGGATGATCCGTATAAGGACAGCAAGAGGAAGGTCCCGAATGGGCCTGATCCGATTCACAATAGGTATTCATCCTCTCATCTGATAGTTCCATGGTTTCTGCTTGTGTTTTGCTCTTACTTTTGTAGTACGAACCTCTGACCAGAGCTTGTACTAAAAAACATGGGACTTACATGTTGCAACCTACAACTACGAAATATCTGATCAGAGCTAGCTAGCTTGTACAAAGTAAAATACAAAGATCTGATATAATTGTGTTCTCGAAAAAAGCTCTGATATAATTCATATACCTGACCGTGTGCTTAGTATTTAACAATTCAGTCTCTGCAAACTTATGGTTGCAAAATAGTTTCCACGGTCTGACACTACCAAAAAAGCAGAACTTGTCCACGGTCACTGACGTGCTATCCCAATGCGTCAGTGACCATCCAAACACTGATGGCCGGAGCACCCAAGCGCCAGTGCGTCACCCTCCGAAAAGAACAGGCGTACGCATATATACTTGGGTATTTGCGCATGTCGAGGAACCCCTCCGAAACGAAGACGGCTCGCTTAACTGATTCGGATTCGAAACCTCATCAACTAAAACCAAAAGAAAAATGAGGAGACCTCTCTTCTCTCCCCTGCCAGCAGAAACAAGCAAAAGTAGCACGACAGAAACAGCAAATTATTGCAGTACGCACAACCAAGCACTACTATAGAATCATGCAGTGTATAGCTAATTAGCTAGATATATATATCTATCCATCGATCCTACCAATCATGCATGCATAGCATGGGTCCCGTTAAACAGACTGCTAATCTGCAAACTTACCTCGATTATATTCACCGAGTTTCTTTTTCCTCTGTGCGTGTGCCTGACCATGATACCTTCACGCATTACTTTTTTTTTTCAGGAGAGCCAGATGGGGAGATGCACCGGCGAAGGGAGTGTAGAGTGACCGAAGAACATGAACAGTCTGTGAAGGTGATTAAAGGGGCTAAAGAGAGCAGACATTGACCGGCGAGGCCGACGACGGACAGCCATGGTGGCGGTGGTGCTCATGATGGTCGAGGGAGTTATATAGTTATAAGTATGCGTGCATTACAGATCTAGAGAGAGCGGGAGGGCAGGCGCACACGCCATGGCACCATCTCTGCTTTGGCCAAAGCGCTCTGAATCCTCTGATATCTCTCTCGTGATGAGGTTTTGTTTCTTCTTTTCTTTTCTTTTCTTTTCTTCTTTGGAGGGGGTAATGGTGTTATTAAAAGGAGAGCACTCCAACTCCAAGCTAGCTTGCTAGCACTTCATTCACACAGAGTAAAGCTCACACAATGCTCAGCTACTGAACAAAGGAAGATTCTTGGCACATATTTTTAGCTTTTCTTCTTCCCAATGATCTCTTTAATATAATCGGGCAGTCTCACCGCATTCATCCACGCATGTAGCCTCCAATCAAATCATGAACCTGAGATTCCAGACGCCGAGGATGGCGAGCTGATCATTGGGTCGCTACGGATTGGCAAGAACCGTTCTTGGAGACGTTCTTGCCACGCAGAAAGCAGGAGAGGGTAGCCAGAGGCCACCTCGATTCTTGGGCACTGGCATCGCCATTGGCCTCTTCTACACACAGACACAGGCACGGGCATGGAGGCGGCATCTCTTCGCTTTATCTTTTTCGCTGCCCGCTGCTATCGAGTCACGCATTTTGAGGATTCGAGTTGATTTTGGGCCTTGTACCCCGAGGATGCTACTGCTGGGGAGGACTGGCCAGGCCAGAGAGACAGATGGGGCTAATTATTTGCTAGCGTAGTTCACTTGCATGGGAAATAGCTCGCTCGCCATGAAATATTCGTGCAGCCAGAGACCAGAGTCCTAGCACTGCTAACTGAACGGGATCGGGATTTGAGTCAGTACATGATTGTTTTTTTTTTGTCAGTAGTTACGTATCAACTAGCACGGCAGTCTGTGCACTTATACGCGGACATCATTGGTAGAATAGCGGCGTGTTATTTACGACTTTTAAAAGCGGTTTTTAATTTTTTATTGTAATATATAATTTTTAAATGAAGTATTTTTTAAGACGAGATCTACAAGTTAATTATAATACACGTTAAAAGCTCAACATCTGTACCAGCCAAAATCGCAAGCGAGTACCTTTCTCCGCAATCTCTGTCGCGAACAGCCTAAAATTCAAAAATTTCCACAAAAAAGTTATAAGCCACAGCCATAAGCCAAAAAAAAAGAACATGCTCTATATTCGATTGGTTTAGTTGTATACATGTGATAGATAATAAAGAAACTACATGTGAAAAATAAAATGGTTGTAAATAACATGAAATGATTTAAATGTTAGAATTTTCATAACGTTATCAATTCGATTTAATTTCTATGTTCGTAGAATTAGTTTCATTTGTGATATTAATGTATAGTAGTATATGTTAAAACAAAGAATATAGATTATATCTTTAGGAGAAAATACTTATTCTTCAGAATTTTTAATCGGCATCTCCAATAATAGAGACAATGGTTGTATCCATATTAACACAATTAAAAGAATGTAAATTATAACGGATATTGTAGGAAAATTTGTGCATCTGTGTGGATTGCTTGAGTTTAATTCTATCTTTACAATCTAGCATCTTAATTTCATACAATAGTTCTCCAACTATATGTGCATGCATATCATGGTGAAAATTAATTTCATGTGCACTTCCATAAATCAAGGAAAAATCATTTGTTATGATTTGTTAATCAATTTCATGCGTACTTCCACTTAATTAAGAGCTATATGCTTTCTTTTTTGTGAGAATTTCTAGCAATTATTCTCATTTATCAGGTAACATCCATAGCTATGAATAGCTAAACATAATTAGGTCCCACTAAATTAAATGCTAGATAATTTTTATTTTTAGGAGAATTTCTACAATATTTCTCTTTTTCATAGCTGATGTAATCAACCATCACAAGTTTTTAGGAGAATTTCTACAATATTTCTCTTTTTCATAGCTGATGTAATCAACCATCATTTTTTTCTAGCCAAGTGCCACCTTTATTTTTTTCCTCATATATGGATTTTACTCATTTATTTTTCATGTCCACGTCATTGTTTTCCTCCCGTATGTGGCTTTTAGTGTGGGCCATCTAGGATTATTTTTTATTGGGTTCATCTATAATATAAAATAGATAGCCTTGTCCTATAAGATTTTTATTTTTATCTACGACATCCATCGATAATTATTTACTAACCATAATAATGGCCCACTGAATCAAGGAACGTATGTTTTTTCCTAAGTATTTTTAGCTTATTTCTCTTCTTTTTAACAATTGTAAAATTCATGTCATCAACTTTTAATATACAATAGATTGATTTTGGGATATTTACTTTGAAATTCGTCCGAAAATCAAATTGCTAATTGTTTTCCTTCAATTTTCTAATTTTTTCCCTTCAATTTTAGTTAATTTGGATAGTAATTGACATCGATTCTTTTTAATTTGCTAAATTTTATTTAGTTATTATTCCAATTTTAAGTTATTTATGGATATTATTTTTGATGTCATATGGAAATCAAATTGCTAATTTTCTTTTTCTTTTTGAATTTTAGTCAATTTGGATTGTACTTGACATGTGATTCTATCTTTTAAAATGAGTTAATTTAACTTGAGTGCATAGGATAGATGACTAGATCTTTCTTGTTAATACAGAAGGCTTTTCGAGGTGGTTAATTAGCATAGGTTTACAAATTTTAATATTTTTGGAATTTAGGTCTTAAATTCATTTTCAAATCAAATGTCTGATCATCTTTTATTTTTTATTACAAATTTGCATTTTTGGAACGTACTTGTCGTGGATTTCTTTTTAGTTTTAAGCTAGAATTTGATTAAAAAACTTATTTCTATTTTATTTGAATTATCATTATGAATTTAGTTTTTTTAGGCTAACTTTGAAATTCATACGGAAATAAAATTGCTAATTTTATTTCATTTTTATTTTGAATTTTAGTTAATTTGGATTGTATTTTAATGAACTCTTTATTTTAATTTGCTAATTTTTGTTTAATTATTATTGTAAAGTTTAGTTATTTATGGATGCTACTTCGGAAGTTGTATGGAAATCAAATTGATCATTTTTTTAAATTCTAAATTTCTCTCAATTTGGATTGTACGTGAACTTCTCTTAATTTGAATTGTATTTGACATGGGCTCTTTCTTTTAATCTGAGCGGTTATAACTCGGGTCTGCCAGATTAATGGCTATATCTTTCTCCAAGTCTATAATTAGTATAGAATCTTAATTTGGATTGTACTTGAACTTCTCTTAATTTGAATTGCATTTGATATTTACTTTCTTTTTGTGAGACTATGTGGTTTGGTCCTGAATTTAGTGGTAATGAATAATTAATATTTGGGTTGTCATGAAATTTGCGTTTATGAAAGGTCTGGTTGATACGCTATTGTTGCTAGAGTTTTCAGGACAGATTTTGACCACATCAAGCTTTGACCACGGTAAGTCGAGAACTATAGATTCCAACCACGTTTGGTAGTCGGTAGTCCGAACGGCCTTGTATCGTTTGTCCGAACAGCCCTGTGATGGGTGGTCCGAACGGCTTTGTCCGATCAGCAGACTTCGACCATGTCAGACTTCAACATTGTCCGACTACGACCACGGTAGCCTTCAACTACGGCCTTTTCGATCATGGCATAACGACCACGTAGGTAGTCAGTAAGCTTCGATCCCGACCAGCGAACTGGTTATAGCTACAATACTTTTTGATGGTCGTACCTACAATGCCTTGTCTATGGCTGTAGCTATAGTAACCAGTCGATAGCCGTAGACTTTACTAGTATTCGATAGTCGAAGACTTTGTGATCGATAGTCATAAACTTTACTGGTACTCGATAGTCGAAGACTTTTTGATTGGTAGTCATAGACTTTGTAGTCTGTTGTCGTTGTCTTAGGCTTTGCGGTCGGAAGTTGAAGACTTTGTGATCGGTTGCCGTAAGCTTCACGGTCTGTACTCGTAGACTTCATGGTCGGTACGAGTTCTTTAATTTTTGCTATCTTCGAGTACCTAGAGTACTTGTGTTTGGCCAGCGGTATGATTGGCTGGGGCAGATGCTCATAGTACTCGGTAGTCGAAAGGACTTGGTACTCGATAGTCATGGTTTCTGCGATTGTGTTCAGCGATCGGTTATTGGAGATTTATGGTTGGTGCTTTGTTACTGTAGACTGTGTAGTATTTGGTGATCAATGGTGTAGTGAATGGTTGGAGATCGGTAGTCGTGGACTTAGCGATCTGGTGCTTTAGTGGTTCAATGGCTAAACAAAAAAAAGGCACAAAAAGTGCATAAATTAAAAGAAGTATGCTTCAAGCATGCCACCATTTAATAAAAAATACTACAAAGATGATATTATAAAAAGAAGTATGCTATAAGCATGCCACATGCTAAAAGATTTGAGTATGGAATTATGTGATAATATATTTATTGGGGAGAAATTAAGTGAATGATGCTAAATGGGAAAAATTAAAATTTTAAATATAAATATTGAATAACGCTTTCACCTTCTCTCATATACTTAATTTTATATCATTTGGTCATTTTCACCAATGTGCTATTATCATAAATAGATTTGTCATCAATCACCAAAAAGGGGAGATTGAAAGATCAAGCTCCGATTAAATTAGTTAAGGTCGAGATTGAAAGATCAAGTTCAGTTTAAGTTGGTTTTGGTGTTAATAATAAATACCATAATAAATGTTTAATGATAATAACAAATACTATTATATTATTTTGGTGATAATAACAAATACATATATGAGACTAATATGTTTGTTTAAGTCTATCTATGCTTAGTCTCATTTGGATAGAAGGGTGAAATCAAAGAGGTATGCATTCGAAATCACACTCTCATATATTAATGCATTCCTTGGATCCAAAATATAGATTGAACTCCACTATTAGTTCAAAATGAATATGTGTATATGTCTTTACTATGTACACTTGTATGCACACATTTAGGGGGAGCTCCCTCTTTATGTTTTGGAGTTTCATAAGTATTGATTCATGCTTCTTTTAATATGCATATTTGGGATCTTTACTTTGAATTTGTAGTCGTGAAGTTTATCTTTGTAAAATTGTAAGTGTACCCTTATGTATGCAGTGCTATGGGTAGCCTACTCGATATCTTGTGATGTTGTAATGCTGGATTCTAATCTTAATGAAAATAGAATGTGTTGATGTGTTTGTTGATGTATTTGCTTGTTTTCAGATGATATAGTTAACATTTCCTGAGGTTAACTGAAAAATAGAAAAATTTAGATATAGAATGAACTATCACAGACAGTTTTGTGGTATAAACCGTCTGTGAAGAATTATCATAGACAGCTCGATTCTAGTTATAAACAGTCTGTGATGTAGTTATCACAGACGATTTGTAGTTATCACAGACGGCTCACAAATCGTCTGTGATAACTTCTGATTATCACTGACACAGAAATTTAGACGGTTCAAAAAACTGACTGTGATAACAGTTTTGAACCGTCTGTGATGACCATTTTTGTAGTAGTGAATCCTCAGTAGTTGAAACCTTAGCAGGCATAACTACATTGGGATGGTGTAATATAAAGGCCTTGTGATGACCCCTTTGGTCACATGCCCAAGCTAGCATGTACGATAACACAAGTTGGATGTCTCTTGTGGATAAAATTATGTAACCTCTACAAAGCGAAAACTGTCCAGATAGCCATGCCCACGGTCATGAGCGATGCATGGAAACTTGCTTGGTTAGCCTCTGTTTTACAAATACCATTTGTGGGTGGGATGAAACTATCGGGTGGATATAACACTAAATTTTCGCCTGGGTGGATGTAACCCAGTGGATATTATTGGGTGGATGTAACCATAAAATAATATAGCATCTTTATTTTATTTCATTAAAACCCGATTTAGTTAAAATGCTAGATCTCAGGCTTTGCTTACTATATAATCTATTTAAAATATGGCTTTCTGTAAATAAAAGAACCTCAAGCCCTTCCTTGTTCAGCCTTGCATCTATTATAATTTTATTTTGTGTGGTGGCTTACTGAGTATCTTCATACTCATCGTTACTCTATTAATACTACTCAGTAAGTGAAGAAGAAGACCCTATGGGAGCGTAAGGGTGTCAGTAGGAGTTGGAAGAAGAGGTCGAGAACTAAGTTATGAGCCCTAGTAGATTGCCCGTGGGCATATCCTGATGATCCCACTTGGATTTTGCTTCTGTTTCTGATGCTTATCTTTAAATCTTTTGGCTTGATCAGCTCGAGTTGTAAGTCAGTGACCTCAAGCAATATTTATGCATTGTTTAATATTATATAGTAGCTTTGCTTATTGTGAGTTATGTGCTTGATATTCGATGATGTTAATATGTGCACTAATTACTGATGCAGAAACTAGTGCTGATGTACACAGAGGGCTCTGGATTACTAATCTGGGTCCCGATAGTAGGGAATAGGATCAAGGCTACCGAAGAGAGCGTGACGGGTGTCCCTGGCAGGGATCAGCGATGGTTACACGTGTATGCGTGGTGGCGATGGTGCAACTATTAGCATTAACCAATAATTGAAGAGA
Organism: Bonia amplexicaulis; assembly: GCA_036346245.1. Lineage (NCBI taxonomy): Eukaryota > Viridiplantae > Streptophyta > Magnoliopsida > Poales > Poaceae > Bonia > Bonia amplexicaulis. The sequence continues at coordinate 26,228,052 of CM070741.1, read as the reverse complement.
AGTGGAAGATAACTATACCGTAGAGTATTGAATTAAAAGAGGTAGTAGCTGAGAGGGATTGATCAATAATTAGGCTTGTTGTTGGAGGTTGAAGCAGGAAAGCTATGACAGTGCTAAGAGATACAAGACACGGTTCAGTGAGGCAGCCAACGTGTAATGGAAGATAAGTTCAAGGTAGGTCATCCATGGTACATTACTGTATGTGTGAGTAACGTACTCTAATACCATGTAAACTAATAAGATAATGTGTTACACATATAATCGACGTATTGCTTGAGGTTAAATAAAGGTATATGTGCATGCATGCATTTTAGAAAAGAGTAATTAATGGATGAAAACTAGGGGTATATATATTTATGCATGATGGAGAGTGGTTACGTTTATAAAAACCCCTAATAATTTATTATGTTCAATGATTTTCTTCCATCAAAACTTATACTTCAATTATATTTCTCACATTGTATTTTCCTTCAAACTTTTATTGTCGTATTCAATGCTTATAATGTCCTAAAAATCTAAATAGCCTTTAAGATACGAAAATATATTTTCAACCATTTAAGTCATATCATTTCATATTATAAACTTCAAAACTAATTTAACTGTGCAAATACACGAGTCACCTGCTAGTTTAGACAAGCATAGAGCTCGCCAACGTTCCACGTCAAGTGTGGATAGAAACTATACCGAAGAACAAGGCTGCATGCCTGCATATCTCAAAAGTACAATGCACATACAACAAACGCCAAAGCTACTGTTATCGACTTCCCTATTCGTGTTGCCGAAGCTAATGACGACGAGCCGGAAGGCGTTGTTCCATTATCAGTTGCTGGTTTCTCGGTGGGACAGGCGTAGCCGCACAGGCTAGGCCGGACAGCTCGGTAGACACCTTTGCTTGCCAGAAGGAAGACGTCCTTGCTATTATCCTCTCCGAAGGAGAAAATGTAGCCCAGTGATGGGAGAGGAGGATCCCCCGCTGCAGATTCGCAGGGTATCGGAGAGTTCTTGGAGCAGCTAAATGGCATCAGAGTGGAGGTGTAGTTTCCACTGTTCTCTGGGGTCTCTGTGCCAGTCCACATCGCCGATGCGTACAGATCGGCGTACATATACCTGAAAAAAATACGTAGGAGAAAAAACTTGTGAAGCGAAGTCGCTATGCAGCTTCTAAATGTACTACTACAAAACAAGTTATATTAGATATCTTATAACAGACGATTTTCTGATATTATTACAGACGGTTTTACAGGAGTGACTGTTTGCCGTCTGTGATGAACCACTATCACAGACGATTCGTGTTAATAACCGTCTGTGATATTTCATAGATGGTTATTAACACGAACCGTCTATGATATTGTACACATCACAGACGTTTATTGATACGAACCGTCTGTGATAGTTCACAGACGGTTATTAACACAAACCATCTATGATAATAATGTATTACAGACGGCTTATGGTTAGACGTGTTTGAGATACGCCGTGTTATTAATTAATACCAAGCCAGACCGGTTCTGATAGATCTATCTTCATTGCACTGCATTAAAGGAGGCGTTCGGTTTTGGGAAGTATTTCGATTGTAAATCTAGCAGCTTGTAGATCGGTTTGTTCTAGCTTGGTGATTAGAGATTAGTATTTGTTTCTAATTTATATGCCTTATAATAAAGAGAGCTAATAACTAGATTTAGATCTAGCTTAATTGGTAGTTTGCTGCAATTTAAGAATGGGTCAGTACTCCTAGTTTATTTTAACATATTAATTTTTTCTTGATATATATTGCATCATAAATAGTACGTAGCTGACTAGCTATAGTAACATTAATAATCCAATTTGACACTAATTTATTATATGCGTAGTGTAGATGGACCGAAACTGGATATACGTTGAGAACCGTATGAGTGAAGAGTACATTAATAGCGTGTCTGCTTTTAGAAGAGCGGCCGAGCAGAATATATTGAAGAAGAGGATGTAATATATGCACTGTCCATGCATTGATTGCGATAATCTGACGATATTTACCAACTCAGTGCAGATCGAAACTCACTTGATTTAAAGAGGTTTCAAAAATGGGTATACATGTTGGACCAGTCACGGTGAAGAGAAGATTATACAGGAAGGTGTCGAGGGAGACAATGATATACCGGTTGTGGACTGTGCTTTCGATGAGGATAGGTCGTATGATAAAAATTTGGATCAGATGCTACGCGATGCAGAAGGAAACTATAGTGAAGGAGAGTTTGGTAAATTCGAGTGCTTGATGGAGGACCTGGAGAAACCTTTGTTCCTAGGCTGCAAGCCGCAATACACAAGGTTGTCATCTGTTCTTGAACTGCTAAAATTGAAAGCAAGCAATGGTTGGTCCGACAAGAGTTTCACGGCGTTGTTATGTCTCCCAAAAAACATTCTTTCAGAAGGAAATATGTTGCCGAGAACCACCTACCAAGCCAAGAAGGTTCTTTGTCTATTGGGAATGAAAGTAGAAAGAATACATGCATGTCTAAATGATTGTATCCTCTACCTTAAAGAGTATATAAAACTACATGTTTGTCCGGTGTGCAAAACATCCCGATACAAAGCATAAGAATAACTCCGATGACGGCGAAGGCATCGAGGTGAAACAAGGACCTCCTGCTAAGATGTTGTGGTATCTGCCTATAATTCCCTGTTTGAAGCGTTTATTTGCGAACCGAAAGGATGCAAGATTGCTACGTTGGCACTCGGAGGAGCGTAAGAAAGATGGAATGATAAGACACATTGCTGATTCTGCCCAGTGGAAGAACATCGATAGGATGTTTGTAGACTTTGCTGCAGAATTGAGGAATATAAGGTTTGGGTTAAGTACAAATGGAATGAATTTTTTGGTAACATGAGCAGCCGACATAGCACTTGGCCCATGAATGTATGCATGTACAACATTCCTCCTTGGCTGTGTATGAAGCGATAGTATATTTTGATACAACTATTTATCCAAGGGCTGGAACATGGGAATGATATTGATGTGTATATAGGACCATTGGTGGAAGATCTTGTGACACTATAGAACGAAGAGGTACATGTATGGGATGCGGACAAACGAAAGAACTTCACTCTGCGCGACATGTTGTTCTGCACCATCAATAATTTTTCTGCCCTTGGTAACCTGTCGGGATTGAGTACGAAAGGAGCCAAAGCATGTCCGCACTACTTAGATTATACAGAGAATGTGTGGTTGAATAACTCACACAAAACTGTGTACGTGCATCAGCGTAGATTCCTTCGACAGTATCACTCATACAACAAGATGAAGAAATAATTTGACATAAAAAAAGATGATGACTCGGTACCAAGGCCTTTTAGAGGGAAAGATATCTACGATATGGTAAGGATATCGATGTTGTACTTAGAAAGAGATGTAAGTTGAGGACCCGTTAGAAGAACATGTAGAAGAAGAGGTTAGTATTTTGGGACTTACCTTACTGGGAGCACTTAGAAGTTTACAATTGCATCGTTGTCATGCACGTAGAGAAGAATATATGTGATAGCTTGATTGGTCTCTTACTGAACATTTATGACAAAACAAATGATGGTGTCAACGCACGGCATGACTTGGTCGCTATGAACATCAGGACCGAGTTAGCACTGATAGAGATCGATAAAGGTCGAATGTACATTCCTCCAGCTTGTTACGCTGTCAAAGTCCGAGAGAACTGTACTGTGACAGTGCTTGCATGGTGTGAGAGTTACGTCCGGTTACTCCGCTAGAAGAAAGAAACTTGTTTTCATGCAAGATTTGAAATTAATTAGCATGAAGTCTCATGACTGTCATGTACTAATGACACAATTGTTTCCTGTTGCAATTAGAAGTATTTTGCCAAACAAGGTTCGAGTGACAATCATGAGATTGTGTTATTTCTTTAACGCGGTTGCTTAGAAGGTCATCGATCCCGATGGAATAGATGCTCTACAGACCGAGGTGGTGGTGACTCTATATCGTCTTGAGATGTATTTTCCTCCATCATTTTTCGATATCATGGTCCATCTCATTGATCACCTTGTGAAAGAGATAAAGATATGTGTCCTCGTGTTTCTATGTCATAAATACTCGTTCGAGAGATACATGGAAATTTTGAAGACCTATGTACGCAATCGATCTCGACCGGAGGGAAGCATCATCGAAGGTTATGCAACTGAAGAGGTCATTGAATTCTGCGTCGATTACATGGCTCAGGTCAAACTAATAGGTGTACACATGACTGAAGTGTCCCTGTATATTGAAGAGCACAAAGACATGCTACACCAAGAGAATCCAGGCCGATCACGAGACAATACAATCGTCAGTTCAACGAATGATTGAGGGTGCGATTCACTGGGAGGTCATCAAGTGAAACGCTGCAATGGTTGGCAAAAGGGCTAAAATTTACAATTGTGACATGGCAAGGATACGACATTAATAGGTACATATTTTATACAACAGATCAGGATAGAAAGAGCACAGTTCAGAACTCAGGTGTCCATATAGATGCATTTCGTAATGAGTTGTTTAGTACCACTGGCCCAAGCTCCTACTACGGACTTGTAGAGGAGATTTGGGAGCTCGACTACGTAATTTTCAAGATCCCTACAGGGTGTAAAGGTCGACAAGTGCGGCATCGCTACTGTGGACCTCGAACACGTAAGATACAAAGATGAACCATTCGTACTTGCAATGCAAACTGTTCAAGTTTTTTATATAATCGACCCGGTAAATAAGAAGCGATATGTAGTTCTTCGTGGAAAAAGAAGAATTGTCAGAGTTGAGAATGTCGTGGATGAGAAAGAGTACAATCAATTTGACGAGTTGCCTCCATTCAGATACAACATCTGACTCGAGGAAGAACGAAGCGATGAAGCAAGATATATGTGTCGCTCGAGGAAGAACGAAGCGATGAAGCAAGATATATGTGTCGCTCGAGGAAGAACGAAGCGATGAAGCAAGATATATGTGTCGACCATCGTAAAGAACTTAATTTAAAAAGAAATAGCCAAGTGTGATGATCCCACGCGGTGAACACCTATTTGGAAATTATTTCAATGTAATTATAAAAAACTCGGCATGTAATTAAGAAATTATTCCAATGTAATTGATTTAGTAATTAAAAAATAATTGCATCTGTGATTGTATGTGCTTACTTTTTTCATAGGGCATGACTAGCACTTCCTGAACCTACCCGAAAAATAGGATTTGTTGTACTATCACAGACGGTTCCATAATATAACCATCCGTGATACCAATATCACAGACAATTCTATTAAGGAACCGTCTATGGTGTGATTTATATCACAGACGGTTCTATTATGGAACCGTCTGTGATGTGGTTTATATCATAGACGGTTTTATAAAGGAATCGTCTGTGATATTAACATCATAGACGGTTCTTTAATGGAATCATCTGTGATAGTTCCTTCTATAAATAGGGCCCCACTAGGGTTTGCGCCCTTACTCCTCACTTGTGTGCCCCTGCCGCCCGTCCGTTGCCACCTCCTCAAGTGTCGCCTCCTCCCCAATCTCCACCGCCCACGAACGTAGATCCGGCCTGCCAGGGACGTTAGTGTATCCATGCCTACCAGGGACATTGGTGCACAGGGCCTAGCTAGGGACCCATTTTGCGAAGATCCAGGTGGACATGATTAATGACGTTTTTAGGGTCATCCCGTTGGAGAGGCCCCCAAACAAAGAAATCATGACACTAAGGAATACCGTCCACACATTCGCCCAGTGGCCCAAGAGGGACATCACTGTGGACCCTTTCGTGCCGTGATCCCCACACGATCATACTTATCAAATAGAACGCTCTATGACTGCACCTCAAGCTCCTCTTCAAAAGGTCAGCGCATCGGCTCCTATGAAGGCAACGCAAAAAAATGTATCACAAGCGAGGCGCTAAGGCCCAATCGAAGAAGATTAATGCACCTCCTGGTGAATGAAAGTTCAAGCTTGAAGTGTCATTGGTCTCTGAGTCATAATTACCCAGGCTTGGACTGGTTTACAATACTTTGCATATCTGGTACATGAAGAGGCCCAACATGAAGCCAAACTAAATGAAGATTGGATGTTGAAACATTTGATACAATTGCAATCACTCAATTGTGCTTAATCAAACAATTCATTGAAATGTACTTCATTTAGTTGTTTAAATCATTTGTGATATATGTGTGATGATTGTCGTGTACTATATATGTAATATATTTGCTTGTTTTCAAAGGGCATGGCTAGCATTTCCTAAGGCTAGTCAAAAAATAAAAATAATATAGATATTCAAATAGCTATCACAGATGGTTTGTAACAATAAACCATCTATGCTATATGAATATCACAAAAAGTTTTTGGTATTAGCCGTCTGTGATATATAAGATATCACAGTCGGCTAGGATTGAGAACCGTCTGTGATATATGGCATATCACAGATGGTTTTTGGCATTAACCGTCTGTGATAATTAGCATATCACAGACAGCTATATTTAATAACCGTCTGTGATACCTGATATATCACAGACAATTTTTTGAAAACCGTCTGCGTTGTATTTATCACAAACAATTTGAGAGCCGTCTGTGATAACCACCTATTATCACAAACACATAAATTCAGATGGTTTAATAATCGTCTGTGATGACAGTTGTGAAACATCTGTGATGACTCTTTCTATTATAGTGATAGTAAATACAAAGAGTAGTAATAGAGGAATATGACATCCCTAGCAAAGCGTGGATTGATGAATAATGATCAAAGAGTGCAAACCTAGTACTTCTACATGTTTGTAGAGGGCAAAAGTGTTACATGTTCGCAGAATTTTTACATTCATGGTTTCTAAACCATGAATTCCGGCGTGCTAGCACACTTGAAACTAGAATTTCCTCGAGATGCTGAAGGAAAACATGGACTAAATTTTGTCTTTCTAGATCTCGTTCCTCTAGAACATATTTTTTGTTGACTTCCCTAGCAAAGTGGGGATTGACGAATGATGTTCACAGTGCAAAAGTAGTACCTTTACATGTTTGCACATTTTTTCGTGATAAAAAACACCGTGTGTTGTACATTGTTTTTACATTATCAAATGCTTATAATGGGGAATATATTTGATAAACAACTGTGCAATTATCTTGCACCTCGGAAGTTTTAAATATACTTAGTAATTATACTGTTGGCTTGTCAAGATTGTATAATAACGATACAGCAGGTGGTGTAACTGGTTTATAAACCATGAATTCTAGTGCACTAGGAGACTTTTTACCTAATGAAACTAGATATATCGGAAAATTTTACTCGAGCTGCTAAAGGAAAACATGTAATTTTGTGCCATTCTAGATGTTGTTCCTCAAAAACAATGAAATGTAATAGAAAGTGACTGACAAGAATTAACTGTATACCTTCCATATAAGCAGGGATCGGTAGATCCTCGATAAACATATCCACCTGTAATTGATGCAGATCCAATGTTCTTATTGACAGCAGAATGGTTGTAGCCCATGACGGGGAAGATGGCATTTATGGAGCTAAGCGATGTATTCCCTCCAGGCGCCCATTGTGGATGATAAATGTATGGGCCCTCATATGCACGCCATCCATAGTTTCCACCCTTGGAGATCAAATCTACCTCTTCATACAAATCCTATGCATGTCAGAAAAAAAATGCCAGAGAAATTAAAAGGCCAGACCAAAATGTATTTCCTGACAGAGGTCAACCTAGGAAATTATGATTTGTTCAAAAGTCCGTATTGCACCAGCAATACTTCTCAGCTTTCAAGCTTATTGAGAGAAGGACAGTACTTGCTGTAAAAAAAACATAGCTGATGAAAATAAATCAAGGCCATTATCCTACTCTCTTCAACATGGCAGCGTATGGGGAACATATTATTTGTCGTATCTATGAATTATATACAATTATATGAAAGCGAAGCTTCACAAAATATGATGCCCGTAAGAGGTTTAAAGAAGCTTTATCTGTCAATACTTAGATCTTGCCTGATTTTAAAAGGCTGAAACATGTGCATGGTAACTGGGAATGCTTATCAAAAGTGGAAATATTATAAATACATTACCATGTCAAACTCTAGTGCAACGCGGTAACAGAGATTAGAAGAGCTGAGTCTAAAAAAAGATAAAAGAGAGCTTAATGAGTTATGTCCCATACACATGACAAAATACAGCCAAAGCACCACCACTACCGAATGCTATATAAATCGAAAATAATACAAAATTCATGACCATGTCCATGGTTAAACATTTCGGACGAAACTGAATGAAATTTTGGTAATTTCGGTTATTGCATTACCCAACAAAAGGGGAAACATTCGGTCAAATTTTGGCCGAATTTGTCTTCGTTCGAAGTTTGTCCAAATTTTGCCCAAATTTGGTTAAATTTCGTCAAAGTTCAAATGAAGTTTGAAAATTTCATCCGAAATTGTGAACGAAATTCTGAAATTTCGTTCCATTCGGTCGTTTCGCTGGCTGACGAATTTTTTCCAAAGCGAAAGATTTTTCCCTGACCATGTCAAATATTATAGTTAAGAACTCACTTTCTTAGAACACAAGCAACCTTTACTACATTTCACGTTAATCAGTAAAGATTGAGCAACAGGTAAATTAAATATGAACTTGTTGCCTATAGTCTTGAAACAATACCTGCCCAACATCTGCACAATAGAAGTAGGAAGGCCTCTCAGAATCAAAACTGCACCTCCAAGGGTTCCTTAAACCCAAGGCCCAAATCTCTGGTTGTAAATCACTATCATCAGAAAATGGATTGTCCTTTGGAATAGAATAATTACCCCACAAGCTCTGGTTGATGATTTGACTCTGGCCTGAAAAACAACAACGTTAGAAAGATTAAGGAGTAAAAAGATTCAAAACTAAATTCTATATCATGCTGCTGTAAATGAAAATGGTACTTTTTCTATCATTTCAATAGCATCTAAAAGGTTAGTGTTCATCTGATAAATAAGTTCTACTGGCAAGTGAAAACAGTCAATTGCCTTCTGAACAAGGAAAAAAAGGAAACCTATCAGCTTAAGTCAGCATTGCTGTACATCAAATTAGTAAGTAAATCTTATTCTGTTGTCAAATTAGCAGTGCAGAAATCAAATTATCATTGTCAGCTAAATTTTAATTATCACAACTATCTGGACATAGCGAACATCAACTTCTCAAATTAGGAAATGGTGTCATTCTAATGTTCCTGAATTTGATTGTAGGCTGTTCCATTTAGCATCATTGCTAACAATAGCAGTATAGCACTGTTCTTTAAACAGAAAAGTACATATCCAGAATTCAAACATTTCTAACAGTTGCCCCAAAAGTGATAAATTGTACAATTAAGGAATATACTGATGAACCTTAATCAAATGCCATGGTAATCAGGAACAAAGCAAAGTTTAATCATGTCATATTGTAGAACTTTAAGGTAAACAACTATAGACTTTCTAACAGTATATAGTCTTTTATAAACAATTAGAACAACAAGCATGGAGATGTAAACATAATATATAAGCTAACAAATTAAAAGTAAACGAATAGTCAATAGAATGCCAACATGAACAACAACGAAAACAAACATCCTTAATTCTAACTTACTTTGTACGTTGTCAATGTCAAGCCTCATTATTTTCCCCAAAAGCGTTTTCTTATTTTGAGAGAAATTAAAAGGGTCGCCTTTGTTTCCACCATCTCCCATCATAAGGTAGAGATATCCATCCGTAGGTCCAAAAAGTATCTGTCCTGCATGGTGAGCTGTATACGGCAGTCCCATTGTAAAAATCCTTCTAACCTCAGATGGATTAGCAGATGTTGCCTAGAAAAGAAAATAATAATGAGTGTACTATTCAAATGTTAGGTCTATGACATTCTTCTTTCATTTTAGAGACACGCTCCATTATTTCATTGTGGGTAAGAGAAAAGACCAACATCGAAAATAAGGATAAGCAAAGAAGTTTGATATCAAGGTTTGCACAGAAGAGGGTATCCAAATGCATACCGCAGAAACATTTGATGAGGAGGCTTTTGCAGAATACTCCGAAACAGCAACTTGGTACTTGCATGGCTGGGCACCATTATCAGTACCGAGCTTTGAAGGATCACAGTCAACATCAGAATTACATGAACACCTACCAACACAGCTAGGTGACTGGGTTCTATCACAGTTATAAGAAACAAAGAAGCGCCCATTGGTAGCGAACTTGGGATGAAACGCTATACCCATGAGTCCAAACTCCGAATCAAAATGCACTTCATCAGTTAGATCAAGAAATGGGTTCTCCTCATCAAATTGTAGAGTGCCTCCGGATCCTTGTTCTGGGACAGTTGCCAACCATATCTTTCCAGGTTGGCTAGACAAGAAAACTCTGTTGGACCCATCAGGGTGAGGAGCCATGTTCAGGTATGATCCATTGCCGATTCTCTCAAGGCATATCCCTTTAGGAGAGGGTGACGGTTCAGTAGTGTTAAATGAAATTGTATTTCCATTGAAGCACACTGACTGGTCATCAGATGAACCACCAAATGATGTACAGAAGTCATTTTCTGACTGCCAGACATCAGATAGCTTTGATGATGAGCTAGGAAGTATTGCACCTCCTTGCAAGGGAGGTTGAAAAGGAGAGTTCAGTATTGTCACATTTTGGCAAGTATCCCAAACTAGTTTGCAGTAGTCCTGAGTGGATTCCTTTGATTGAGCAGAACCCGCTGAAGCGGTGTAGTTGCACAGGATAGGAACCATCCGAATCTTTGAGCTCGAGTTGAATAAGTCAGCCGAAAATGGATTGCATTTCTGAAAACAAAGCTAACAAATTTGTTAATACTAGTATCTAAGAGCAACAAATTAGTAGTATACTTTCTCTTTATGCTTATAGAAAAGACCAACATGCAGGGCTCTGTACTATTTTCTTCTTTTCGGGATTTACATCAACTCTATTTTTCTTTCGTGATTCTAGTTAATGCCATAGTTATGTGAGACAGCGAGATCGCATCGCATGAGATTCCAACGGCAATGTTTGACATACTGGTATGACGGATCAGCACTAGCCTGAATATCAAAGAAATTCAACCTAAATTCCCAGCTTATCCGTTCAGGCAAATCGTCGAGCACATAGGGAAGAAAATTCTATGGGGCGGGGCCTCCCAATCCACCTCCTAAGGCCCTGAGTAAGATCATGCCCACGTAGCACGAGCACCAATATCAGAACAACCCAAGTCGCCGTTCTCGCCACGACCACCCGATGGAACCCCTCCCTACTCTTCCGTTCCTATATATAAACCCGTCCTGACTGGCGCCTCCGCCGCCGCCGATGGCGACCTCGAGCTCGACGTCCTTTGGGCCGCCATGGCGTCACCTCGGCCCCCGGACGTACTCCTCTAGCTACCTAATCAAACCAATCGATCCCCTTGATCTCACTAAATCGATTTCCTACGATTGGATAAAACCAATCTTTAATCTGGTGGCGTTGCACAGATGGGGAGAGAGCACGAAGAGAACGGGTTGCAGATAGGTTGCTCTGGTAAGATCTTAGGTACAATCTTAAAGGTGGAGTGGCGCTGTGACAGGCCCTTAGAGCTGTCCAAATGAGCCGAGTCAATTATTCTGTCTATTTGGCTAGGTCTAGAGGCCTAGCTCCTTCTACAGATCCGGCACATGGCGTGCAACCCGAACAATTGACACGACACATGTTACAAGGTTTGACTAGCCGGAGTGACCTCCAAGCTCCTTCTTAAGGGCATCCATAGTGTATATGACCCAAGATGTCTTAAGGTGGATCCCATCTAAACCTTAAGACCAATGCTGTAATGTATATAACCCACTAGGTCTTAAGATGATCCCACTTGTCAGATAAAGAAAAAATGTATTTTAATGCTTATGGCCAGGTCTTTAGCTTGAGGCCTGGTCTTAAGGTTTTTTTGCTTATGGCCTGCTTAAGGTCACCCCTGTAATGTATAAGGTCGACCTTAAGGTAGCTTAAGACCCCCTATTTTTGCACACTGTGGATGCCCTAACTCATAGGAGATGTAGTGGGAGGGCATGAGAGTCCGTACCGCGCATAGGACCGACTTGACGACGCTGGCGCACGCGGCGTCGGAAACGTTCATGGCCTCGAACTGCCTCTGCAGCGCGGCGTCGGCGGCGGCGTCGCAGCAGCTGCTGCTCTCGCTGTAGGCCGAGCAGAAGCCCAGCGTCCCGTTCAGCGCCACCGGCGCCCCTGCGAACAACGAAACAATCCGACAACGCCAAGAATCTCGTAAGGCAGAGACAGAGCGAATGAAGGGCCCGAGGAAAGAAAAAAGCTCAGGCGCTGCTGCTCACTCGAGTCGGTGCATAGCGGTAGCGCGTGGGAGGTCGGGACGAGCCACGCCGACCATGAGAGGCAGCAGCAGCAGAGGAGGAGGAGGAGCGAACGGCGTGGCCTCCCCATCTTGGGATGCTACCTGGTTCTTCTTCGCTCTCGCCCGCGGGCATGGCTGAGCAGCTGCGCCGCGAGGAGCAGGTGGATTTATTGGGTGGGGGGCTGGATTTGGGAGAGGAGGAGGAAGGCGGCGGCATGTGAGAGTTGACCAAGTTGAGTATAAATAATGGCAAGTGGAAGACTTGCACCGGCAATAGAGGACGCAGGAGCCATCGTCGTCTTATACTGCTGCACATAGGATCGCGGCCTGTTCAGACTTGACTGCTTGAATGACCAGTGCCTGGAGTAGTTTCTCACTGTCAGTGAGACTTTTTCCGGAGGGATACAAGCAAACACACCTAATTCACGTATATCCACTCATACCACCTCCTCCCGCGCGTATATATATATATATATATATATATATATGAAAAATCTTTTCTACACCCGGGTGTAGTTACTCCCACCTCTAATATACCACCTAAACAAACATAAAATACTCCTTTATCACTTTAGGTATACTCGTATAGTAATTATAAGATACTCCAGTGTGAACCACAAGAAAAAATTACAAGGGAAACCATGTTTTTTACCATATTTTAGAAATACCTTCATATACACACATAAAAGGAGTATGTCTAAAAAATGTACATACTACCTCGAAAAATTGTTCATATATATATATATATATATATATATATATATATATATATATATATATATATATATATATATAAGTTACGATATCGTGCGTTACAACGGAACTCATTACATGTATAGAGATTTATGCTATAGAAAAGAGTTGTTCGATCGATTGGAAAGTGGAGAATGGTGAGAAGTTAAGAGAATAAAACGGTTGAAGAAGAATAGACGATAATCACTAACTCGTTCTTTTATAATAGCAATGATATATATATATATATATATATATATATATATATATATATATATATATATATATATATGCATGCCTTGCACTTGTATTGGCTCAAGCGAGACAGAGCCAAAAGGCGAAAGCAGATATATCTGGTAAGTTTTGAGCCTGCTTTTCAAGTATCAGTAAAGTCAAGGCATGAAAGCACAGCGAGGAATATTGTCAACTGCGTTGCCTGCGCAGCCAACCATTCGAGGGAGAAAAGACGTGCGTAAAATATGTATACAAACATGTTCTAAAAATTTTTAAATCTATCAAGTAAGTCGAAGGCGGAGGATGTGGGGGGAGAAGAGGAGGAGCATGGCCCACGCGTCGGCTCGATCTTCTCTACGAGGAGCGGAAGAACTGATGAGAACATGTACTCTATGATACAATCATATTTGTTGTGCTTGTTGTTTCAATTACAAGAATTTCTATGCATCCCTTAAATTATCAGGTGAGGTCATTTCAAACAGATTTTACTTTGTTTGATAAAGAACTTATGATATTACCTAATGAGAGTTTGTTGCGTTTATTATCATGTACCAAGATTTATGATCAAGATCATACAACATGTAAGACTACACATATGTTAAAACCGAGAACGGTTTTCTGTCAAGAAGGGGAGGATGATGTGACCACGCCACAAACACATATGACCATAGCGCCCAATATCAAGATTGAACTAAAGGTGAATTCGTTTCTTCAGCTTCACATTTTAAATGAGAATATGATGCTACCTAATGATGAAAATATATATTTTTACAGCCCTACATCACTTTTGCACCAATTCAAGCAAGAGTTCAACTTGGACACGTTTTGGAATCCAATTCGGCCTTCAGATCAATTCGGATTCAGCTTGATGGCCCAACTTCAAAAGTGCATAATTTTCACATACGGAGTCCGTTTGAGGTCCACGAGTACTTGTTGGAAAGCTTTTCTTGTCCTCTTTCCAATGGATCAAGCCTCATCTCTAAATTCCTTCTGTGCGCACCGTAATCATCAAAAGAAGGTGCTACATCACCTGTTTGGGTCAAATTGGACCTTGTAATGCTTGGGCCCAAAGGGGAGGTGCCCCCTCCTAGGCCCGTACTGTTCACGTGAACAGTACCGTGAATAGTACCACCCCTTGTTTCTTAGTATTGCGCGGCCCTCCCTCCGCTATTTAAGGAGGTCGCACCCTTCTAGCTTTCGGGGATTTCGTTGAGTTTTGGTTTAGCCCTTGTGCAAACTTCTGTTCTTCAGTTGTGTCGGACGACCACCTGTCAAGACAGCCTTTGGAATCCCACCTTTTGAACTCAATATAAATATTTGCAATTTCAGATTGCTTGTTATCTTGTTCTTGCTTGTTCTTGGTTGCATGCGTGAATAGACCTTCGTGGTCGTCAATGCGTTCTTGGCACGGTTGATAACGACTTGGAGTGTGGTTTAGCGATTGCTAAGGCGCAGCGACGTCGTCTGATTGTAGTCGGATCGCAAAAGTCACCTCCACCAAAATCGAAGTTATCATCCTATCGGAAGATCAGGACCCCATCGCCCTATCAGGGGTATCAGAGCTTCAGTTGACCGGTAGGAATTTATTGTATCCCTAGTTAGTAGATTGGTTTTTTTATTTCCTATAGTCCAGAAAATATTGCCCCACAAAAAGAGTTAATTTCCGCTGTCCAAACCCTGTTGTGCCTTTCAATCTATTAGTTTTGGTTTGCTAAATTGAATTTGTGTCCGTCTTAGCATTGTCTAGTTGCTGGTCATATCTTTGTTCCTATAAAAACATCCAAACAAAAATTTTCCCCACCCCAAACCGTAATGCCAATTCGGCTGATTTCTCCTTCCTCTGCAGCCCCACCAAAAACACTATATCTTTTGATTCCGAGATCCTTTTTAAGTGAAACCACCGCCATTTGATATATAACTTCCTTATCCATCTGTCCCTAAAATTTCGCTTCATTCCAATAAGGCAGTTAAAAGATATCTGTGGCGAAAGTTGACCCAAATTTCTGAATTGAATCTGCAATAGTCGGCACTTGTGATTTTTGTGCGAATTTTTCAGTCGGTTTGCAGAACTTGGTCCCAAAACAAAAGTTGCAGAAAAATCCATCAGGAAATTGTGAAAAAAATTATTGAAAAAGAGGCAATTGACAGAAAGTTACGGCCAAAATTCCGACGTGTTGTTCAAAGGATGTAAATCTTCAGTTTTGGGTCAATCCTTGTGTTCTTCAATTCCAAATTGCATTATATTAAATTATCTTGTGTCTATCACTCCTATACTTTGTTATACACTTATTTAGCCTTCATCCATCCTTGTTTGATCAGCAACATAGGCTAAGTGCGAGATACGAACTATAATTCAATTATATGTAATTTCTGAAATTAATTGATTGTTTTCCTTTGCAACAAAATACATAGCCTATCCAAGCTCCACTTCTCAACTAACCAAACAGGTCTCGTTGTACCGGCAATCGCTATACCAATCACCTAAGTCAGATTTATCACGAACCAGCCACCGGTTGCACCACATGTTTGCTTTGGTAAGAACTTGTAAGAATTTGGTAAGAGCTTGAGAGATGCATTAGTTGCTTTGAGCCTCCATATGCTAGTAGTTGATAGGAACATATACTTGTGATTTGTTTCCTTGTTTTCTACTAACCATGCCAGGTTCACAGGATGATTACGAGATAGATCTACATCTTCGAGCCATTGACCAGGAACTCAAAAAAATTCGGGAGGAAGATGCACGCTTGAGACAAGCTTCTTCACTACGGGAGGTATATGATCATGATAGTACGTCTGGTAAAACTAAAATCACTTTGCCATCCTTTGCTGGTGAATTTGATCCTGATGCCTATATTGACTGGGAGATAGCACTAAATAAACAATTTGAATATTATGATTGGTCTGAGAGGCAAAAGATTAGAGCTGCCACTAGTGTTTTTATTGATGATGCAATACTTTGGTGGAAGTACTTAAGTAAACTTGGAAGAGTGCCTCAAACGTGGCATGCATTAAAGAAACTTTTAAGAGATCACTTTGTTCCTAAATATCATGCTGATTATTTGCTAGCTAAATTGCAACATTTAAAACAACGAAGTAGAACTGTAAGGGAATATTATCATGAATTAAAAACTCATTTATTGCGTTGTGGCTTAGAGGAACATGCTGAAGTTACAGATAATAGATTCTTATGTGGTCTTAATAAAGAAATTGGGACCTTCTCATTCACGAAGAATATAATTCTCCCTCATTTGTTTATACTTGCTTGTAAGGTTGAAAGTCAGATTGAGGAGAGATTGAGAGTGCTTGATGATAAGAAATATGAGAACAAACCCGCGTTTGTGCCTCTTTCTATGACTAACAACTTGCAGGTAGTTGAGAACCATGTCGAAGAGGATCATGAGCTGATTGAACCATTGACTCCATTGGTTGAGAACGAAGATGAGGAGATGGATGCACCTACGTCATCTGAGGAGAGCCAAAAAGGTAAAGATCATGGTGCTATCTTCACTCACGGTGATTATGCTTGTGGCAAACTAAAATTATGCAATGCTCATTCTATTTTAGAGCAAAACTTAGTGGAAAACAATTCTGACACGCCCATATTTCAAGTAGAGAATTCACACTACATTGATTTGAGTGTTGAGAATGAGTTGAGTGCACCTTGTCAAAAAATTATTGAATTGCCTGCTGTTTTGAGTGATTCATGTGATGAATTAATTGCATACATTGATCATGTGGCTTTGGTTAGAGATAAAGAAGTTTTGACTAGAATTTCTCTTGCTAATTCGTTGTGTTACATCATATTGGATCTACCTATGAAATTATCACATGCTATGGAGAAAGTTTCTGAACTTGCATGTTCGAAATTCTTGTTTAGTGCCTACACCCCTGGGTATAAGTTTAATTTAATTGGAGAATATGGTGTAGAAAATCTATTTCTTGTATATCGAATATGCATAACTTGTGATCACATGGATGAATTGAAACTTGTTGTTTTGAACAACGCTTGTCTGCTCAATCTTGTTCATTATGAAAGAAAAATAAAATTTAGTGATCATTCAATGCCTATGCGTTCTTCTTTTGTCGAACCATCTAACATTGACAATCTGAATAATGAAATTGATGTATGTAAGAGCATGCAAATCTTTTCAACCTTACTAGATGAATTTGTTGTTGCTCAATTGAAATCTGATTATATGGATAAACGTTGTTTGATTCTAAAAGTTGTAGGTTCGCCCATATGTGCCACCACTACAAGTTTACAACTTCAGAGACTTGAATTGCATAAATGTTTCACTTACATTTGCAAAACTAGTTGCAATAATTGCTGTGTGAGAAATTTTGATTTGCTCATAAACATATATGATTACTCTTGGGTTAATAAAACAATGAGCTTTTATGATCGCTGCTGTTTAATAACATTAATTGTGCAACAACGGAGAACTACTAAAACGAATGACATATACATATACCATGCATACACCTTGGCTTCTTTGTTACCCTATTTTCAGCTTATCAAAAGCTGAGGACGGCTTTGTCTGCAAGAAGGGAAGGATGATGAGAACATGTACTCTATGGATACAATCATATTTGTTGTGCTTGTTGTTCCAATTACAAGAATTTCTATGCATCCCTTAAATTATCAGGTGAGGTCATTTCAAACAGGTTTTACTTTGTTTGATAAAGAACTTATGATATTACCTAATGAGAGTTTGTTGCGTTTATTATCATGTACCAAGATTTATCATCAAGATCATACAACACGTGAGGCTACACATATGTTAAAACCGAGGACGGTTTTCTGTCAAGAAGGGGGGGATGATGTGATCACGCCACAAACACATATAACCATAGCGCCCAATATCAAGATTGAACTAAAGGTGAATTCGTTTCTTCAGCTTCAACACATTTTAAATGAGAATATGATGCTACCTAATGATGAAAATATATATTTTTACAGCCCCACATCACTTTTGCACCAATTCAAGCAAGAGTTCAACTTGGACACATTTTGGAATCCAATTCGGCCTTCAGATCAATTCAGATTCAGCTTGATGGCCCAACTTCAAAAGTGCATAATTTTCACATACGGAGTCCGTTTGAGGTCCACGAGTACTTGTTGGAAAGCTTTTCTCGTCCTCTTTCCAATGGATCAAGCCTCATCTCCAAATACCTTCTGTGCGCACCGTAATCATCAAAAGAAGGTGCTATATCACCTGTTTGGGTCAAATTGGGCCTTGTAATGCTTGGGCCCAAAGGGGAGGTGCCCCCTCCTAGGCCCGTACTGTTCGCGGTACTGTTCACGTGAACAGTACTATGAATAGTACCACCCCTTGTTTCTTAGTATTGCGCGGCCCTCCCTCCGCTATTTAAGGAGGTCGCACCCTTCTAGTTTTCGGGGATTTCGTTGAGTTTTGGTTTAGCCCTTGTGCAAACTTCTGTTCTTCAGTTGTGTCGGACGACCACCTGTCAAGACAGCCTTTGGAATCCCACCTTTTGAACTCAATATAAATATTTGCAATTTTAGATTGCTTGTTATCTTGTTCTTGCTTGTTCTTCGGTTGCATGCAGGAATAGACCTTCGTGGTCAGGTCAACCGCGTTCTTGGCACGGTTGATAACGACTTGGAGTGTGGTTTAGCGATTGCTAAGGCGCAGGCGACATCGTACAGTTGTAGTCGGATCGCAAAAGTCACCTCCACCAAAATCGAAGTTATCATCCTATCGGAAGATCGGGACCCCATCGCCCTATCAAGAACTACCTACATGTAGATCTGGACGGCTGATCGGTAATCAGATGGCTGAGAAGAGAGAAAGAAGAACGAACCGACAATCACTAACTCATATTTTTTTATAATAGTAAAGATAATGAGAGCAGCCTGAAAAATCTCACTTGATGAACACGTCACGAGTCAATGGATAGAAATAATCCTTCAGGGGAAAAAAAGGATGATAAAACTTTGTGGACAGAAAAGTTCTGGAATCCGGCTTTAAAAGGTCGGCTCGCCGTCACAGTCAAGGACACAGTTCAGCGGTTGGTGTTGGCAGGTGGTAGCTCACAAAGTCGCAATATTTGACTTTCTACTTGTATACTAGACTAATCAAATTGCGTGTATAATCTCTCCCATGCATCATAAACAAATGTGTTGAAGTATACTTCACAGGGGCAATCTTGCCTACACATTTTTGTTGCAGTATACATGAAAAACTAAATCTAAACGATTTTTTAGACAAATCTGCTTCGTTTTCACAGGGGCAATCCAAATATTCACAATGATGATTTTATTGGCGCAGGTTCAAGTGGTTCGATTTGTGACTGGAGAGAGTAATGAACGGAAGCCCACGGGCGGACGGCCCAAGGTGCAAACGTCCAATTTGGTACACAAGCCATGTCAGTCTTAACAGGTCACCACTCTCGGCCCATTAACCTCAAACTTAAGCCTTACAGGCCGAAATTGTCGGCCCAAAGAAATTTCAGGCCCGGCCCGGGCCACCTGCACGCGGCGCGCCAATCCGCTCGGAACTCGGAAGCAAACCAAAACGGAATACCGGCCATGGGTGGGAGTCGAACTCGGACTCACCCCGCCGCGTATATTTGTGCGCCGAGGCCGGTGTGTGTCGCTACGCCCGCAAATACCATTAAGGCCAAACCCCTCTCCTCTCCTCTCCGACTGGATCCATCGATGGCGGCAGCAGTAGCGCGGTCCGGCGTCTCAGGAGGAGGCGGCGGTGATAGCGCCGCGCGCCTGAGGCTGATGTGCACCAACGGCGGCCGCTTCGTGCCCTGCGGCCCCGACGGCGGCCTCCGCTACGTCGGCGGCGAGACGCGCGTCTTCGTCGTGCCGCGCGAGGTCCCCTTCCGCGAGCTGGCGGCGAGGCTGGGGAGATGGCCGGCGCGGCGGGCGTGGCGGCGGTCAGGTACCGCCTCGTCGACAAGGGCCTCGACGACGTGCTCGTGTCGGTCACCTGCGACGACGACCTCGCCCACATGCGCGACGAGTACGACCGCCTGCGGGCCACGCGGCCGTCCGCGAGCTTCCGGGTGTTCGTCTCCACCGCCGCCGGCGCCGTCCAGCGGGGCGCGGGGGCCGGGCTTCCCCCCTTGGCGCCGACCATCCGGCGCGTGCAGAGCGAGCAGGCTTTCCCCGCCCGCGCCCACCTGCACCCGCACGCTGCCGGTCCAGCGCCGATGCGGCGTGTCCATAGCGCGCACGAGCTCGCCGGGGGCAGCCGCTTGCAGCCTTTCTTCCACCACCGGCGCCACCAGTGCTGCTGCTGCTGCTGCCACAGCCGCCGCAACATCTGCACGCCCGTGCCGCAGCCAGCGCGGCCGATGTACCCACTGCCCTCCATGTCCAAGAACGCCAATGGTGTACGTCCGGTAAGCCAAGAACCTGCTCCTGCGGTGTCTGCGGCGAAGGGGGCAGGCCGAGAGGTCTTCACTGAGGCGGCGAGGGAGAAGGCGAGATGTAGAGACGCCGAGGTGGCGATGCAGAAGGGGAGAGCTTTCTGGGAGTTGGAGTGATGGTTAGGGTTTAGCTTCTGGTGATCTTGCTCTCATCACGCCTAGGTATAAATATGGTTTCCACTCACACGTTTGTAATCTTCAGAAGAGAACAGTCACTATGTACAGGAGAGAAAAGAAGCTGTAAAATTGTGTAATTTGACAATGCAGAGGTCATCTATTTCTTCGTCCAGGATTAATCTGCACGATTTGTGGTTTATTTGTCTGCCAGAGCAAAATTGTTGATTTTTTGTAATTAAGTAATTCAAACCATGTTAAGTACAGATTTTGTTAATTCTTTTACAATTACAATAAGAACTTGTGTGCTTGAAAGGCTGCACGGTCCATAGGTGTTGACTCAAGTGTGAGAATTTAATTAAGCTAGCAGATCCAACTGTGTGGTTTCGGCATGTTCAATCACCTGAATCATCCGGATGTTTTCTGTCTAACATCATCTAGATTTATAACCATTAAATTAGATATCCAACGGCCATGAATTCCCCCGCCCCCTCCAAAGAAAATCTCTCCCTCTAAAAAGGGTCATTGGATCTCTAATCTAACAGTCCAAAATTTGGATGATTGTTAAGAACAAAATATACAAGTGATACCTAGAGACAACCTATAAAAAACTGCATTCAAGAAACGAATTACTTGTGCATGATTCCAACATGCTTGTTTGCAGGCCGGGAACCAGCCACAAATACAGCATACACAGATTCTAAGCATCTTGAGTTTTTGGCTGAAATAGTTGTTTTTTACGTAGAATTAGCAAAAATAGCACCCTCAAAGCAGTATTTGCAAAAATAGTATATCTACCGCACGATGACTGTGCTGCACTCCACCTTGGGCCAACACATGGCGAATGTCGTACGGTGACCGTGCGGCATAAGTGTCATTTTTGTAAATACTATTTTGAGGGTATAATTTTTGCTAATCCCATATCAAATATGGTCATTTCGGCCAATAACTCAAGCATCGTTAGTATTCAGTAACTCCTGGAGAGCAGTAGCATTTTTATTAGCAATCAATCATAAACAATTAAGCATTAAGCAGAGTCCTCTGAATGTTAAACACTTCAAGGACTAAAGACACGAAATGCACGATTTTACTAGACCTAAGGACCAACATGAATCCCCAGTTTCATTTTATTCAAAAGAAACAGATGAAGTGTTGCTCTTCTTTTCAGTTTCTAAAAACTATTTTTTAGCTTTTCTACAGTAACTAACTTTCAAACAAAATATCTTTTTAAAGTGGAGTCTACAAGTTGATTATAATACATATTATAACGACTTCTTTTATGTTGATCAAAACCGCATGCAAATTTCTCTTACTCTATATTCTCTCACACACAAACAGTCACAAGCGATAGTCTTTAAGCTATAAGCCACAGTCAAAAGAACAGTTTCACAGCCAACAGGGAGCTGACAACTCCAGATTTACCTGAAAGCATACTGGAACATACACTTCGAACCATACTGCTGGAATAAAAGCAGCAAAGTTCAACAAAAGCTAAACATCACAGAAACGAAAATATCACAGATTTCCAACTTAGGCCGACAACACAGCAGAACCAATCCTCTTGATGTCTTCAATCGCCTGATCAAATTCCAAGTGTTTGTCGCCTAGGGCCAGCCGTTTCCCGTGCCTTAGAAAAAATGATGAGCCTGCATATCAGTTTGTCCAAACAGGCTGGTTTGTGATAAAAAAAAAACCATGTCACTCCTGTTGGTCCATATCACCCAAGTGACAACGGCAAAGCCAAATAGAGATAGCGTCAAACGATTATTATTATTACTACCTTGCAGTCAGTTGTCCTAAACATCTTGCAAAGAGACGGGAAAATGAAGACATCAAGATTTAACAACAGAAGTAATTGCAGAAAGGAAAATTTTCCTCTGGTAGACTGGTCTTGTTGGCAGGGATGCATGCTAAACTGACGGCAGGTTACTCTATCGACAAAAGGGAACGGGAGAAGGAATGCTGCTTACCAATGACAAGTTCTTGTGATGCCAGTTGACTAATGGCACATAATTTGGATATTGTTTCAACTCTTAAGGAGCTTTTGAGATCATGACCTTTCAAGTTTCAACTAACAAATTAACTTAGTAATATCAACATAAAGTCATAAACAGATGAGAGATTTGCAGTTCCACAATAAGTGCTTATGATAGAACATAAGAAATACCTAGCAGATGAGAGATTTGCAGTTCCACATAACTATGGCATTAACTAGAATCACGAAAGAAAAATAGAGTTGATGTAAATTCCGAAAGGTAGAAAATAGTACAGAGCCCTGCATGCTGGTCTTTTCTATAAGCATAAAGTGAAAGTTTACTACTAATTTGTTGCTCTTAGATACTAGTATTAACAAATTTGTTAGCTTTGTTTTCAGAAATGCAATCCATTTTCAGCTGACTTATTCAACTCGAGCTCAAAGATTCAGATGGTTCCTATCCTGTGCAACTACACCGCTTCAGCGGGTTCTGCTCAATCAAAGGAATCCACTCAGGACTACTGCAAACTAGTTTGGGATACTTGCCAAAATGTGACAATACTGAACTCTCCTTTTCAACCTCCCTTGCAAGGAGGTGCAATACTTCCTAGCTCATCATCAAAGCTATCTGATGTCTGGCAGTCAGAAAATGACTTCTGTACATCATTTGGTGGTTCATCTGATGACCAGTCAGTGTGCTTCAATGGAAATGCAATTTCATTTAACACTACTGAACCGTCACCCTCTCCTAAAGGGATATGCCTTGAGAGAATCGGCAATGGATCATACCTGAACATGGCTCCTCACCCTGATGGGTCCAACAGAGTTTTCTTGTCTAGCCAACCTGGAAAGATATGGTTGGCAACTGTCCCAGAACAAGGATCCGGAGGCACTCTACAATTTGATGAGGAGAACCCATTTCTTGATCTAACTGATGAAGTGCATTTTGATTCGGAGTTTGGACTCATGGGTATAGCGTTTCATCCCAAGTTCGCTACCAATGGGCGCTTCTTTGTTTCTTATAACTGTGATAGAACCCAGTCACCTAGCTGTGTTGGTAGGTGTTCATGTAATTCTGATGTTGACTGTGATCCTTCAAAGCTCGGTACTGATAATGGTGCCCAGCCATGCAAGTACCAAGTTGCTGTTTCGGAGTACAGTACAATTGACGGTAATGGAACAAAATGTATCAATCACAAAATGTGTTTTTAGGAATAAGCTCATTCTATTCAGTAGTCTGAAAAATAAACTTAATTTAAAGGCAATTGATGACAAGAAACTTTGGATAAACGTAGCCATTGCGTGTAAACAACAGAACACCAATGGCGGCAAGAATCTACAGGCAGCATATGGAGCCTACGTGATTCTTGAGAGACAGGATACAAAGACTACAACAATGTCAGTACACAATCTGACATCACCTACCAAGACTAATAGTTGTTCTCCTTTAACGGTAATCTTCTATCTGCGAGATGTACAGATTTATTCCTGATCAAGGGCGCAAAACTTTTCAAATTTATTTTCTCTGAGCTAGGTATTTCTTTGCTGCCTGACCGGAAGTGTTCCTCATTATTGACTTTCTGCATGATCCTTGTCATGCTTGTCATCAGGTCTTCATCTCCACGAATTGCTGCTCCAATGCTATCAGTGAGTCCAGTCAGCCCATCGACCAACTCTTTCCTCTCTTGAACAATGGCATTACACATATCCTTTGTTCTAGACTTCAACTCTCCCAAATGCTCCTCCAATATTTCTTTTCTTTCCTCCAAAGATTTCAGCTTAGTTGCAACTTCCAGATGTTCCTTTGCCTTTTCTAACATCTCTGCAGTTGTCTTGGCTTTGAGTTGCTCAAGAACATGCTTCAAATTGCCTGAGTGCTCTTCCTCTAGCACTAATTTCACTTGCAGGGCCTCGAGCTCTCTTTCACATTCTGCAATGAGCATGTCCTTGAAAAAACTATCATGCTCTTGGACGAGATTAAGTGAATACAGATTTTCTGCAAAACCATAAAGTTGCTGAACCTCGAGCTGAACTTCTGCAAGCTTTGCTGCAGCAGCCTCAAGAAGATGCTTTATGTCAAGTTGAACAGATTCAACAATTAGTTGAATGTCAGCAATAGCATTTTCCTTGTCTGCAATTAGTGTATACCAATCTGCTTCCTCTTGATCAAACATTTCCATGATCTCATGCTCTCTGCATGTGTATTTCTGCTCAAAGAAACCGAGCCTTGTTTCAAGCTCCAAAAGCTTTTTGTCGAAGACTTCAACAATTTCAGAGTACCTGTTGTTCACTTCTCGAATGGATCTCTCAACCTCTGACTTGATAAGACTAGCCACATCAAGTTTTTCACCCAAATTATCTTCTTCCAGCACAGTGACGTATTGCTGAAGCTCCTCAATGTTCCTGTCTCTCTCACCTATTATGCTTGATAACTTATCCTTTTCTTCTCTAAGAGACTCCTCAGCTTCGACTTTGGAAATAAGAGCAACATCCAGATCTCTCTTGAGTGCATGGTTTTCATCCATATAATCCTTGAGTTCAGTTTCCATGTCAGCTTTCAGTTTTTCCAAATGCTCCACTGCTTGCTTTTGCTGATGAAGACTTATATTGAATAGGCTCAGCTCACTCTTCTTCTCAGAAAGAGCACGGTTTGCTTCATCGAGAGCACCTAACAACTTCTCCTTTTCTTCTCTAAGAGACTGCTTAGCTTCCATTTTGGCAATAAGAGCGACATCCAGATCTCTCTTCAATACACAGTTTTCATCCATGTAGCCCTTGAGTTCAGTTTCCATATCAACTCTCAGTTTCTCCATATGCTCCACTGCTTGGTTTTGCTGATGAAGAGTGGTTTCAAATTGGCTCAGCTCACATTTCCTCTCGGAAAGGGCACAGTTTGCTTCATCGAGAGCATTTAATAGCTTCCCATTTTCTTCTCTAAGAGATTGCTCAGCTTCCATTTTGGCAGTAAGAGCAGCATCCAGGTCTCTCTTCAGTACACAGTTTTCATCCATGTAGCCCTTGAGTTCAGTTTCCATATCAACTCTCAGTTTCTCCATAAGCTCCACTGCTTGGTTTTGCTGATGAAGAGTGATTTCAAATTGGCTCAGCTCACACTTCCTCTCGGAAAGGGCACAGTTTGCTTCATCGAGAGCATTTAATAGCTTCCCATTTTCTTCTCTAAGAGACTCCTCAGCTTCCATTTTGGCAGTAAGAGCAGCATCCAGATCTCTCTTCAATACACAGTTTTCATCCATGTAGCCCTTGAGTTCAGTTTCCATATCAACTCTCAGTTTCTCCATATGCTCCACTGCTTGGTTTTGCTGATGAAGAGTGATTTCAAATTGGCTCAGCTCACACTTCCTCTCGGAAAGGGCACAGTTTGCTTCATCGAGAGCATTTAATAGCTTCCCATTTTCTTCTCTAAGAGACTCCTCAGCTTCCATTTTGGCAGTAAGAGCAGCATCCAGATCTCTCTTCAGTACATGGTTGTCATCCATATGACCCTTGAGTTCAGTCTCCATATCAAGTTTCAGTTTTTCCAAATGCTCCATTGCTTGCTTTTGCTGATGAAGATTGATTTCGAAATTGCTCAGCTGACACTTCTGCTCAGCAAGGGCACAGTGTGCTTCATCGAGATCACCTAATGCTTTCCTCAATTTCTCCTGAAGGCTATTTTCCTTCTCTGAAGCTTCACCTTTTAAGCAGTAAACATTTCTTGATGCATTGTCGAGCATCTCTTTGTATGCATCAAGCTGCCTTTGCAACTTTTCGCGCTCCTGCTCCATATATTCCAGCTGCTCAATTTTTCCATGTAATGTCGCTATTACCTGTGATTGGTGTGTCTGTTCAGCTTGAGATTGAGAGATGGCACGGTTCTTTTCCTCCAACTGTTTTCTTGCAGCAGCAACATTCTGCTCGAGTGTTTCACAAAGCTGCTGCATATTCAGTTTTAAGGTATCAATGCATGAACAGGAATCATAAAATTTAGACTCTACAACAACGAGAACTATTGTAGCTTCCCAGTTCTCTACAATTTGCAGCTCCAGTGAGCTATAACTGCTAAGCAAGTCATTCTGCAATTGCCTGATAAGCATATCTTTGGAGTCCAACTGTGACAAGCATCCATCTAGGTCATTCCCAAGCTTTCCCATCTGCATTTTCCATTCTGCTTCTTTATCTCTCAGCTTCTCAGTGCAGCTTCTATGTGTCTGCTCCAGAGCACGGAACTTCTCCCGCAGACCCTTCAATGACACTACAGCATCTGCACCACCAATCTGAGCCTCCTGGAACTCCTTCAACGAAGATCGCAATTCCTCGTTGTCTTGCTTAAGCCGTGCCTTACCATACTCCATTTCCTTGAGCAAGGTGACCTTCTCAGACAGAGAGCTCCTCAAGGTTGCAATCTCCCCATCCCTCTTCACCGTTAACGACTCAATAGTCGACCTGGCGTCTTCATACTCCGAGACCACATCGCCATACATGTGCCTCAATTCAGACATCTCTGCTTCAAGCAGCTTCCTGCGGCCTTCCTCGTGGGCCAACGACTGGCTGCACATCTCGAGCCTCGACCGGAAATCCTCAGCAACTCTTGTCTTGGAATCCAAATTGGTCTCAAGAGTGCCAATCTGATCAACCAAGGTTGATCGATCAGAGCCCCACTCCCTCTTGGCCGCCCGGAACTCATCCTGGACCTTCTTGAGCGCCTCCTCGAGGTGCCGAAACTGCTCGGCCTTCCACTTGAGCTTGCCCTCGACGGCGGCCTTCTCCTCCTCCAGCTTCACCAGCATCTCGTCCCTCATCATCACCTCCCTCGGCGCCAATGCCCTCTGCTCAGCCTCCAAGCACCTCTTCTCCTTCTCCGACAAGAGCCTCCTGAGCTGCGCAACCTCCGCGCTGCACGACCGCGCGGCCGCCTCCTGCTCCTGCCGCCTCGCCTCGCACTCCTCCAGCGCCGCGACGAGCTCCCTCTTCTCGGCCTCCAAGCTCTCGGTCCTCTCCCTGAGGCTGCCCTTGAGGCCCTCGTGCGCCGCGCAGAGCTGCCTCAAGGCATGCTCCTTCTCCGCGAACCTGGCCCTGAGCTCCTCGCACAGAGCCCTGGTGGAGGAGACCTCCTCGTCCCTGGCGGCGATCTCCCGCACCTGCCTCTCGACCTCCGCCGTGGCCTCCCGGAGCCGGGCTGCCTGCTCGGCGCCCGCCCGCCTCAGCCCGTCGGCGAGATCCGATTTGGCGCGGCACTCCGCGGTGAGGGCCTCCACCTCGGACCTCAGGTCGTCCAGCTCCTTGCACATCTCCTCCATTTCCACTGCTCAAATCAGAACAAATCGACACAATGTTAAACACGCACAAAAAAAAAAGAATCGACCAAATCTTGGCACAAACGCGAGGGTTCTCGGAGGCGAGCGGCCACCTTTGAGGGAGGAGCAGGTCGGGAAGAAGGAGCGGGACATGGGAGATGGGGGGATCAAGAGCTAGAGAGTCGACACGGATGGGGGAACCCCAGCCCAGCGTCGATCCGCATCAGCTGCGCGATGGTTGGATCTTTGGAACAGAGGGGATGAAACCCTAGAAATGTGGAGGGGGAGAAGGATTCGAAAGTTGGGCGCTGCTGTTTCGACTTTACCTCTGAGGTTGTCAGTTCGGCTGGTTACTTGGGGCGGCGCGGCCGCAGCAGCGGGAGGCGGATCGGATCTGGGTGGCCGTTTCGCCGTTTGAATTTGGCCGCGCGGGGCGGGGGATGGGGAGGAGGAGGGTTTCGGGAGCAATGGAGGCAGCAGGCTGACAGTTGGGCCCACACGAAATTGGGGGGTAATATCGTAATTGCTTTGATTGATGAAGGCCCTAGTCAGAAATCAGCCCAATAGACCATCGTCAGCCGTCCTGGCACTTCGACCTGGGCCGAACCTGGATCCCTCCAAAAACCAACTGGGCCCAAACAATTACGCATGCATTCCGTTTGTTATTCCTTTGCAACCAGGGCAACCTTTATTAACGATACTCAAACTCAACGCCTGCTGGAGACTGTGGAGTTCATGTTATCTCTACAGTCTATCATCCAATGTTTATGGCTAGCTGTAACAGCCCAAATTTGCCTCAAAATAAAACATGCATAATGTTTCAAGATTTTTAAACAATTTCCTTGGCCCAAAAATAAAATGTCAAAATTACTAAAAGTTAATTGGGTACCAATAATTTTCCCAAAAAAATTGTGCGTAAATCCCATTTTGAATTCAAATTACAAATTCAAACTCAAATCAAATCCCAAATTAAAGTTTAAACTTTATTTCTTTCCTCCCCTCACCCTCGGGTCAAATCCCCTCCGCCAGCCCAACCCATCTCTTCATTTCTCCCCGTCGTCCTACTTTCTGCACCCCTTTTCTTTTCCCAGCAGCTCGCTCACGCATTCGATCGCTCGCCCGCAACCTAGTCGCTCTCTGTCTCTCGCCGTGACTATCATGCAGGCCTTGGTCCCACCTATCAGCGCTGGTACTGTTCTTCTTCCCTTCTCTCTCGCGATCCCCAAACTCGCTTGTCCTCGCATGCAGCAGATGCATTGAAGGAGTTCCTGTAGCCTCGAGCCTTATGCATCATGACCATGTCCCATCGCTGCAATCTCATCCTGTCGTTGTGACCTTATCCCATCACCAGCTCACTCACTCTTGCCCTCACGTGCTCTCTCCCTTGCTCCTGAAGCCACCCCATGGTGTCGCGCCCCCTCTCTCTCTCTTCTCTCCACTATTTAAGTTGTCACTCGTCCGTCAAAATCTTCGTTTTAACCTACTCTCTATTTTCCTTAAGCTCACGTGCCCCCCTTCACCCTTGGATAAGAACGATTTGGCCTCCTTCCCCAAATTCGACTGCAAGCTTTGTCATCTAATTCCATGCCCCCTTCCATCATGATATTCTTGTTCATCTCATCTCCCTCTACCCTGTGCTCGTTTCTCAGTGCTTGTTGGCCCTTAGGAAAGCCAAAGTTGTCAACCTTGTCGCCGTGCATAACTTTGTCGATGACCTCGCCGCCCTGCCCTCTTAGCTCTAGTGACCTTTTGTCGGACCCCGGAGCAACAACTCCTAGATCCTCTGTGTAAATCGCACTAGTCCAGGATTAGTTAGTGCACACAGTGGACAACAAAGATAAATACCAACCATAATGACACTTCTTAACTAAATATGGGCATGAATGCCAAAGTTTACATCTACGCCACATAAGCCAAAATTTAAATAATAGCAGCGGAAGAAAAACACCAAAGCGGAAGAAGCCCACTGAGCCTGCCCACAGGCAAACGACAGTAAGACGCGGCCTACTCATTCAGATCTTCACCGTAGTCGAAGTCGTCTTCCTTTGTGTGGAGATAGCAAGGTGAATACAAACTTGTACTCCGTAAGTCACACGGAGAATTGCAATATAATGGTAAAGGCAACAAAGGAAGACTTATATGGTTAGTTTGAGCATAAAACAACATTTAAAGAAATACAATAAATAGATTGAAATTGCTGAATTTAATACAGTAAGTAAAAATAGTAATTGTAAATGAAATTAATACCGTTAGTGCAGGTCCATCCCCCACACTAACCTAACCACGGGCATCCCACCCGGACCATCTTTTCCAAAAATATCTCGTATGGATTCCATCCATCCACACTCTTTTCAAATACTCATGGATTCCATCCATCCATAAACTTTCAATCTTTCATGGATTCCATCCATCCATAAGGTTTTTATAAAACATTTTGAAAACAAAGTCTAATCCATGAAAAACTTCACTCAGCATGCCCATGACCGTGGGCATGGCTATCCAGGATAGGTTATACACTCTGCAGAGGTTGTACAGCTTTACCCATAAGATATGATTATCTCGTAATGTCAGCCATTACACGCTTCCGTAGGCGTGCGACTGAGTAATCATAACAAGGCCTTTACAATGCAAAACCTTCAACCTGGCCAAGCCAACACTAAGGTTTCACCCCAATAAGGAATCCACCAGACCGGGACCCCCTTTTGAGCCGAGTGAGACTTCTCATGGCCTATGCCACGCTCACTTTCAACCTACAATATGACTCAGGTTGGGACCGCAAATTAATCATCCAGGACTGTCCTATACTAGCCTTGTGGTAGTACGATACGACTTTGCAACAGTAGCTCACAGACTGGTCCTTAACTTGCCTTAGGCTCAACCACATACCCCCTGTGCACGACAATCAATACGGTGTCTCCGAACAATAGTGCATGCCTGCACCCACCACCTATCCATTAGCGTAGGTCTAAACCAAGCTTTATATTTTATTTCAAAATATTTTGTAATCCTTCTTGACTCACCGAAGTCAATAATACATTTGAAAAGCTTATCATTTTATGTCAAAAAATTATCCCAAAACAAGATTATGTCTAAGCAAGTCTAAGCATTTGATATAAAACTTCTCTAGCCAATACTAGTATACTAACCAGAGTTTTAATCTAGAGTGACAAGGTGTTGAGGAATTCAATGTCGATGGAGGAATTAACAAGTAGGCAATAACTAAATTTAAAATTGAATTGAAATACATTGAATAAAAATATGCATGCAGAATAATTTAAAGCAATATAATTTTATTTCACAATCTGGGATCAATATGATCAAGGAGTGTGACTTGCCTTGCTCCTCGAGGGGGTGTGATTCGTCGTCGTAGAATTCTTCGGAATTGTCGTAGTCTACACGTGAAAATAACCCAACAAACTCAAATAAAATCCAAATAAATCCAAATGAAATCCAAATAATTAAATTGTGGGCAAAATTGGATAGAGGGGAATTTTTTATGAATTTATAAATTTGAATGGGCTAAATCGGAGTTAGGAAGAAGGAGAATGGACTCTAGGAAGTTTAAAATTAGAGAAAAAGAAAAAGACTGATTTTCTAGAATTATTTTTGTACTGGCAATTGATTTATGGCGTCTGCAGGAATTAATGGAATTATCTTCCTAAAGAAAAATCAGGTTTATGACATCAGCCCTGGCTTGGATGACTGACAGGTGGGCCCTGGTGTACATGGACCAGGTCCATGGACCAGAGGGAGGGCTGAAGTGGCACGGGGGTTGTGTGGTGCTGACGGGGCGGAGAGGAGCGAGATGGCACTGACGTGGCGCCACATGGCTGCCATGCAGGCACATGCGATGGCGTGGCAGAGCCGGCTGGAGGCAGCGCTCAGGGCCCAAGGGCTCGCCGACGCTCCGGCGCACGATGGCGGCTGGCGAGGGGTGGAAGAGGGAGAGGAGAGCGAAGGGAACTCGGGGGTGGGCGCGGGCTTTCCAAGGGCGGCCGGAAGAGGGTCGACGGCGACTAAGGTGGCGGCGTCGTGCGGTGCTCCGGTGAGGATGGCGCTCCGGTGGCTCAGAGGCGCGCCAGAGGTGCGGGAAGGCGAAGGCGCGGTGAAGCTTCTGGTGTCGCTGGTTGAGCTCGGAAGCGATCGGAGGCGCGACAATTGCTCGCCGGCGCAAGAGCAAGTGGAGGAGGGGGAGGCGCACAGTGCTCGGGGCTCTTGGCTGTGCTATAAGAGGAGCGGGAGGCGGTAGGAGATGGTGTGAGGGGAGGAGAGGCCGAGGTGGCCTTTATATAGGGTCGAGGCGGGGGCAATCGGCGAGGATTGCTCGCCGAAAATTACGGTCGGTGCGGATACGGGTGAAGGAGGAAAGGAAAGGGGAGGGCAGGAAAGGGAGGTGAGCGCGAAATCAGATCTCGCGCGGCTCGGGCTTTCCAAAACCGAGAGGAATAGAAAAAAGAAGGAAGGGATCGGCAGAGATTCGGTCGCCGGCGCAAAGAAAGGGGGAAAGAAAGAAGGAAGGCGGCGACATGCCGGGGAGACGGATCTGATAGATGGGGCCAACCGGTCGGTGAGTGAGAGAGGAGAGAGAGGAGGAGAGACAAGTGGGCCGGGAGAGAGAGGGATAGGCACGGGCGGCTGAGATTGTGACGCGTGGTGAGGAAGAAATCGGGCGGCCGTGGGAGTTAAGTGGAAGGAGACGGCGAGATGGGCCCGGGCGGCAATGTGGCTAGGATCTGCCCCGTCCACATGTCAGGCGAAGAGACAGGGAGGGCGGGGTGAGCTGGTCGGCTGGATTTTGGGCCGGCGTGAGATATGGCTCAATCTGGCCCGTCCACGTGTCGACCAAAGGGAGGGAGGGAGAATTGAAATTTTATTTTTAGATTTTGATTTAAAACACAAGCAACGAAAACACTTATTTTTATTTTAAACCAATTTAATTTAATTTAATAAATTTTTTACTCAAAAATTTGAAATAAACAGCTGGATTGTTACAAACTACCCCCTTAAAAAGAATCTCGTCCCCGAGATTCGCACGGGCTAGCAAAGAAATGAGTTTGGATCTTACTCTGTATGGCTTGAGCTGATATCTGATTTAGGCGTTCTTTCATGAACTTATTTGGCCTTCTATTTACTGCCTGAGAATACAAAATACATCACACCGTAGTCGTGTTCTGGGAATACAAAATAGTTCATGATAATCTAGGCACAAACAAATTGCATGCATATGAACGCAACAACATCAGAGACACTTCAAGCAGCAGCGACAGCGGGAGGAGGCAAGAGGGTTATCTCCGAATTGCCATGGCCACCCTGCAGAAGCAGCTCACCATCGTAGGAGACAATTTTCCACTTGGCAGCCCGCAAGGTGCCAACTAATGCTTCAAATATGTTTGCGCACCGGTCATCGTTGAAGAGGACACCAAACGTGACCTGCGAACCACAAATGTTCCATACCGCAGGTTGATATCTTTTGAACTAGTTCACAAGGTGTAGGACAGCTATGCTAAGAAGTAAAAAACTTTGAACTTTCCCATGGATACGTTTCCATGACTTCTGTAACATTGTGCGGAGAAGCCTATGGGTCTGTTTTTTTCGGCTGCGGCTTATGGTTTTTGGCTAAAATTTTTTGAATTTTGGCTGTTTACGGTACAGATTACAGAGAGGCATATACTCACTTGCGATTTTGGATGGTACAGATGTTGGGCTTTTAATATGTAGATCGTTTTACCTGTAGACCCCGTCTTGAGAAAATACTCCGTTTGAAAGTTAGGTACTGTAGCAAAAGCCAAAAGCCGCCGGTTTCGGAGGAAAAGAACAGGCCCTATAACCATTGACAATGTTGCTTAAAAGTACGCGTGAAGAAGTAGAACTCACAAAATCAAAAGTCCTTTAGCAAAGCAAGACCTGCATTGACTAAGTCTTAGCATCATCACCAGCCTGTTGTAGTGTTGTGCTTGTGCTTTAAGAATATTCCATGTCAAGCTAAGCATAAGGTCATGATCTAAAAAAGTTCAGGAAAGAGGGAAGGTGCAAGGGACTACAAGGTGCCCTACAACACTGAAGTAATACCAGCATATACTATGTCCATTTCTCTTTTACTTAGAATTTTAGGTTATAATACCTCTTAATTACTGCTGAACTTGAACCTTTGTTTGCACATTTTCATGCCTGAAATATTATTACCATTAAGTCTTTGACAACTGAGCCTAAATGTGAATGATATGCACCTCTAACACTAATGTTGATTTCTATGCTTGAAATTTATTAGAGAAACTGCATGACAGGAGTTTGGATCAAGGAATAGCTCCCCTCCACACCACCATGGATAGAATATGTTTTGAAGGGGAATAGATAGAAAATGTATGCTGTACAAAGAGAAAATAAAAAATAGTAAAGAGGCAAAAATGATAGCCAAGAACCAAAAGTAATGCATCTCAACTATATAGGTAGAGATTATAGAATTGCTAGGGACAACCAGGGCAGTTTTGGCGAGTGTGAGAGTTATGCGGTGTGTCCCTCTCCACCTGTGTGTCCGAGCTCTCGAATCTCGTCGCAGCAGGATATTTTTGGCCAGTGGGAGAGCTATGCGGTTAGTTGAAGTGGCACCAACCGTCTCGTGCGTAGCGCGTGGACCGTCTGATCGGAAAATGGAGGGGCGAGATGAAGGCAACGAACGCTGGGCGTCGAGTAGCTGCGTATCAGACAATGAACGTCGTTGACCTTTCACTACGATAATGATGTACGACATTCTAGTAGGCTAGTAGGCAACCTCTGAGTAGTGTCATTTATTGTCTTTTTTTTAATGACAATGTTCTGCATTAGAACGCGTTACAAATAAGTAAGGCTGTTAGGATAGTAATCTTAGGTAGGATTTTTTTTGTCGGATCATAAAATTATGATTCTATCATATTTTCAAAAACATATATATTATAAAAAAATTAAATTACATTTCTAAATATACAAATCTACAGTAAATTTTTGGATTTAATTTTATAATTTAAGTACGCTTATTCATGTTATATTAAATTAAGGTTGATTTTAAAACTAATTTAATTATTTTAATAAACTAATAATCTAAAAGTCCAATATACCAAAGATAATACTTTTTTACCTTAGAATAACATATAAACAACAAAACAAAGCAAACTAAACTAGTATAACTTAAACTAGCAATAGGTAATATCAAATTTTATATGCTAATATAGTTTATTGTCAGATCATTATCCCATTGTGATCCACCCGACTCTAACGATTCTATGACTTGAATCATGATCCTACTGCGATACTAACCGATTTCGATCCATATTGTGATCCGCGTCATCTACGCCTGGTAGGATCATAGGATCATACGATACTGTGATCCTCATTGCGATACTGACAACCTTACAAATAAGTTGAACTAAACTCTGTCCCTATACTTTTAGGCTACATTTGATAACTTTTATTTGCGCTTTTTAAGAGATCAGTGGACGACGAAAACGCCGACGCAGACAACGCAAACGGTTTCTGGCTCAGGAAACCGTTTGGATAATTTGTTCCAAGAAGTTGTCCTATTTGTTTTGATTTTTAGAGAAGAAAAAAGGCAAAAGGCCAAAAGAACATGATCTTTACCTGTGTAAACACAAATTATAAATAAGTCAAGCTAAACTTTGCAAAATAGCTAAAATTTGTTTTTCTTATTAGTGATTTTTAAATATTTTATGATTCCTACGAACATTATCCTATAAATTATTTAAGATTTACCATATTTTAAATAGGGCCTAGACGTAGAGGTGAAAACGGATCGGATAATGCCTAAACCACATTCGTATTCGTATTTGTAAATGAATATAAATATCAATCCAAATATTCACGAATACAAATATGAATTGAATATTGTAACAGATGCGAATTCAAACCGAATACATACTCAATTCGGTCGGATCCGGATATCCTCACAACTTATATAGTATAAATGCATTAATGATATTTTATCCTGGTACAATCACACTTAATCATTCTAATTCATTTACTTCACATAAAGGAACACGAATTCACGTTCAATTAAAAAACTTGTCCAACTAATTAGTCGTAGTGTAATAAAATATGTGTATTGCTTCGTTGAATACGAATATGAATAGTCAGGATAAAATAATATTTCGGATGGTAAAAATTCATACAATATTCGTATCTATATTTTTGTGCAAATTTGAATATAAATATAATAAAAATTGTTAATCGGATAAAAAATATATATCATACTCACATTCTATCGACTATAGTAACTAAATAATATAAATAATTCGTGTCCAGTTTTCATCCCTACAACGTATTCCCCAGCGGGGTTAGAATGGACAGCCAGTGCGCTCCTTGGGCCCAAAGAGGATGGAGTAGCCACACTGGGGCTCAGAATCGCTGGACACCACTGCCCCTTTTGCCTCACAGAATCGATCGATCTCGAGAGTTGGTGGTAGATGAGCAAGCAGTAATGCGGCATGATACAGCCGCCATACACCTAGACATCCAGAATGCAGAACCGACATACTCCACGGATAAGATTACCACATACTTCTAATCTAATCCGACCCCTCCGAATCCGCCACCTCAGCTCATCCTCGTGTTCTCCCCCTACCCCGTGTGCCGCCGCGTCGGCACCCGCGAGGCGCCTCGACATTGCAGGAATCTCTCGGGCACCACTTCAGTTAAATTTTAGTTACAACACGTTAGTACATTTTTATATGAAAATAAAAAAAGAAAAAAAGAAAATATGTTATCTCTTATGTAATAGATAACCTAAACACATAAACTAACGTAAATAATAGTAAAGTGTGAGAAAAGAAATGTGACATAAATAATATAAAATAGTTAGAGAAACTAATTTTATGGATAAATTGTTGAGGACGCTGTGTTTAGGTGAGATAGAATACATGCCCTCACTCATCCATGGGTAGAATACATGCCCTCACTCATGAGTTTTTAGCGGATTTGATCCTATTTACGATGGTATTTACAAAATTAGCCGTATGTGGGGCGTATTTACAGAAATAGCACTTCTGTTGTCCGGTGGGCGGGCGACAGTGCGGGAGAGACGACACATGGCGAGGCCGCCCAGCAGGCTTAGTTACCTACCCTAATTTTTTCTGTTTAGTATTTGTGTTGAATTTTTAAATATATCAAATGAGCTCAAAAAATACAAAAAATTATGTACACCCTTCTGACACAACGTACTTCATAATATAATTTTTAGGTAATTTTATCTATTGTGAATATTACTCAAAAATTTATACAATTTTGATATTTTTACGAGTTTTACATATAGCAAACGAGCTCCAAAAAATTACATAATTTTATGTGAAGCCTCCTGACACAGTCATAGTCATTGTGTAATGTTTTGGAAATATTATGTGTTCTGAATTTACCACGTTTATTCAGGTTAATTTAATCATGAATTTATAAATATTTCATGATTTTTTTTACAATTTTATGCATGAGGAATACTTGTACAAGTAAAAGTACTTATAGTAGTAAAAAAATGCATCACAGTAGATGCGATATAGCTCACCCATCTGAGCCACTACTACCTCCTCGCCACGTCTGCCTCCCCGTACATGGAGTTGTCTTTCGTTGAGCACGAGCATATCCCGTGGGGTACGTCAGTCGGTCCGGATGTTGCGTCTCGGGTCGGAGGAGTTATGAAGAAAGTTTTGTTTGCTTAGTAACCGGCGGTGGTCCAGTAGGCTCAGGTATAGCAGGTTGGGTCCGGTAATGGTCGAAGTCCTCCAACTGAGACATGTCGAACTGCAAGCCACCCGCAATAATGTCATGAACGAAGGACTCTAGAAATCCCCCTTGTGGTGCGAAGAAGCTCTCACCTTGACCATATGACGTGGTAGCGAAACCAGAGGAGCTCTGCCCACTGAAGTGTCCAAACCCTGGGTATGCTGTGAATGCTGAGCTCTACCCTGTGTACGCTGCAAACCCTGGTGTCGTGTAGTGTTCTCTGGAAGCATCTGGGAGGCCTATGTCATCATCAGTGGACTCGTTGTCACTCCCACGTTGAATTGGAGGCTTCAAGATTAAACAATATTAGTCACAATAAATATT
Source organism: Bonia amplexicaulis (assembly GCA_036346245.1). NCBI lineage: Eukaryota > Viridiplantae > Streptophyta > Magnoliopsida > Poales > Poaceae > Bonia > Bonia amplexicaulis. The sequence goes on along the minus strand of CM070741.1, from coordinate 26,189,893 downwards.
TCAGATGTACAATGCGAATCTCATACCTCCTGAATGCACAGCGAAGATGAAGAACGGAGAGCGGTAGTCTGTGCAGGTGGTGCGGACATCAAAAGTGATGCATCTCGGCGACGAACCTGCGGCGGGAGAACGTCATGATGTTAGTGGAACGCAAATCCTAATAGGAAAACAAAATATATGCTAGTACTACGACGCCAGGTAGACTCGGTAGATTGCGATGGCCGATCGGATTCGCTAGGTCACGATGACCTGACGGATGAGCATTGTGCCCCCACTGGGTGGCTTATGTGCACAGTGTGATCCGTGGAACGGCCGCAGCTTAGGTTGTGCACTATTTTTTGGCCTGCTTTAGAATGTACTTCATAGTATTCTGCAAGGCTGATGGTGTCTCCGGGCTGGTGATGGTGGCCTCAAACGCCCTTGCGATGCGTTGCGCCCACAAAAGCTGAAGTGACATACGAAACAGGTTCAGTAACGACCAGTATGAATTTCTTAAATAAAACGATAAGAAATTTGAACTGTCTTACGCTGTCATGCCGCCGCGAAGCGCTGTGAGGATCGATCGAGCATTGCGGACGTTCCTCGTGTGTGATTTGCTCGGGGTGATCTGGTGGAGGAATGGTGAGTCTGTTGCGTGACCGGGGTACATACCATTCCAGATACTCGTCGTACGATTGGATGTCGTACGGACGCTTCTCCATGATGACATCGATGTGTGCCCTGTCTGTCCATGCCATCGTCCACTGTTGCTGCAGTGCCCGTTAGTCCGTACCATGTTGACCAGCCCTTGATTGTCTGCATTTCCAGAATCATTGACGTTACATAGCAAGACAGACAAAGTGTACACATTAGTCGGATGAAGTTTGACTCACCGGTGTATGGCTTGTGGTAGGAACCTGTCGTCTAGAGGGGGCACGGCCTGGTGCAAACCGAACCGTCGCAACACGCGCTATGGCGCGTAAGCCTCCACTGTGTACGAGAACACCGGATGGTGTATCGTCGCCCATAGCTTCGCATCCTGCAGGCATTGCAGGGACAACCCGTGCGGTAATACACGATGCACAAAATCTACACTCCATGGACCACATATGACATTGCTGTCGTGCAGCGACTCGAACTCATTGCACCACAGCAAGAAGCACCTTGACGGTTTGCCCTTCGCCCACCGCAGACGGGCAGTAGTCCACCAGATGTCCATAGTGGGCCCGTCTGTTAGGTCAGCGAACTCGCCGAACAGGTGCACTGGCGTCACGATGGTCGGACGTCCGATAGGAAAGTGCTCCCAACTCCACAACTACGTGAGCACGTAGCAGGTAGCTAGATTCGAGGTACCAGCAGTGGCGCGCTGGTAAGCATCACATAACCCCCGATATGTGGCGCACAGAACCGTTAATCCCCAGCTGTACCGAGGCATCACCCCAAGCTCTGCGTCAATCAAAGACTCGGTGAGGCCGATGAACTCAGCGTTGCAAATATCGTCGTGTGTGGCTGGAAACATGCTCCAACCAAAGAGCTGAATAAGGAATGCGACGAGGTGCCTCCTGACGACCTCCGGCGGTGCATCCTGCGGGCACACACTGAAATTGTTTAGCCAAGTGCGGGGGACGCCACATGCACTCTCCGGGATATGCCGACCGAACCGAACCGCCAGCCTCTCCTTCCAGTCGGCTGGTGCAGGGGCTGGAACAAGTGTGTCACCCTTAAGAGGGAGACCGATCAAGAACGCGACGTCCTTCAGAGTGACCGTCATCTCACCCCCACTGAAAGTGGAATGTGTGCGTCTCGGGCCTCCACCTGTCCACCAGTGCCGTGAGCAGACCGCCGTCAATGGTGAACTTGTGTCCGATGGAGACCAGCCTCGCAAAAGGCAATAAGCCCGTGGCCCGTAGGGAGGGTTGGGACGTAGCGCTCATGAATCCCCGCCACCCCCGCGGCTTGAAGGGAGAAGAGCCAGCCGCGTCACCCGTCATCCGTGAGTAACAACGGTGTTTCTCATTGTACAAATGTTCGAGAAGCTCCGGTAAAGCCAAACCTTCCAATGCATATGACATACCAAATATTAGTATGAAGATTAATAATGACAGTAAAACTTACTTCATAATACAAAATACATTAATTATGACTAACTAAATAATAGTAGTTATGACTAGAACTACGGGAATAACGTCGAAAGCATGCTATAAAAATTACCTATCTTTTGGGAGAAGCAATCAACACTGTCGTGTCCTTAATGAGTTATGCACTGCCTTCTCAAAATAATTAGCTACACATTCTTAATTTTGAGAGTACCTTACAACAAATGGGACAGACGAAATATTAGTGCGAAGATTGATAATGACAGCAACATAGTACAAGTCAGTGATTACATGCGTGCAACTGCATACAAATACTTCATCAATTATCAATAATTTGATTACTCATCTGAAAAAATAACGAGCCAATCATTACCGTCGTCTTTACCACTTTAATTACTTACCACTAAGTCATTACTTACCCCTAACTAATTGCCACTATAGTAATTACGACTACTTAATTGCATATTTCCATTCAATAACAAATTATGGGTACCGTACGTACACAAAAATAGTAAAAAACTATGTCTAAATTACTACAACCTACTTACTTCGTAATACAAACTACATTAATCACGACTAACTAAATAACACCAATTGACTAGGATTACGGGAATAACGTCGAAAGTATACGATAAAAAATTACCTGTCTTTCGGGAGAAGCAATCAGCACTGCCAATTTTGAGCTATGCACTGGCTTCTCAAAGTAATGAGCTGCGCACTCCCAATTTTGAGCGACGACCGCGACAATGAGCTTGTACGATGAGAGACTGAGATGAGCAATGATGAACCGCGAGAGGTTCATATTTATGGGCGAGCAAAAAGTGAATCCGGTGTGCTCACCCCGTTTATTGATTACCCATTGTCACAAGTAGCACTTCGGGTGAGGGAGGACGGTATGGTAACACTGACAAATGTGCAAACGAGGGAGCGCGCGGGGGGGGGGTGTGGTGGGGCGACACGGACATAACGACATTAGTGCGAACGAGGGAGTGTGCGAACCACATAGTAGGAAAGAAAATATAGCACGATTGACCGACACATGTACAAAACACAGAGCTTAGCAACTTGAAAAGATGCCTGGGCATCGTTAAATTCATGATTAAATTAAGCCGAATAAACGTGACAAATTTGAACCACATGAAATTCACAAAAAATTACATAATAACTATGACTATGTCGGGGGCTTCACATAAAATTTCATAATTGTTGGAGCTTATTTGCTATATGTAAAAACTCGTACAAATATCAAAATTGTATAAATTTTTGAGCTATATTCACACCTGATAAATTACCCAAAAATTACACTGTGAACTACGTTGTGTCGGGAGGCTGTACATAAGTTTTCGTAGTTTTTTGAGCTCATTTAATGTATTTAAAAATTCAAACAAATACTAAACATAAAAAAATTAGGCCAGGCAATTAAACCGGCTTAATCACCTATCATCCCCACTGGGCGGCAGGTTGCCTGCCGTCTGCTAGCGGGGCGGCAGGCGCCCGTCACCGGTGGCCTCGTCACGTGTCGCCTCGTCGATGCTATCGTCCACCTACTAGTCAGTAGAAGTGGTATTTTTATAAATACAATACGTATATGATTAGTTTTATAAGTACTGTATGCAACAGTATCAAATCCGGCGTTCTCTCCTCACTCATGGAATCCATGGGGCATGACCACGAGCTGCGCGTCCGTCTACGCTGAACAGGTAACTGGCATGCGAGTGGCTATGCGTAAGTTAATAGATGCCAACCAGCAGGTGTCAACGTAGGCTCGTAGCGAGTGGCAAGCACATCCGCAACTACCAGCCGAGTGTCCGAACGCCGCGACCCTGCCCACTCCCGAGCTCCAAACGCCCACACGACGCCAGCACCCACCCAACCAGACGCAATCTCACGACCGAACACCGCGATCGGAAGCGACGCGAGCGAGAGAGAGAGATGGCGGCGGCGGAGGTGAGGAGGGACATGTGGGGGCAGGAGTACCGGACGGCGTCCGCCGACTGCGCGGCGGCTCTCGACGCCTACTACGAGCGCACCATGGCGTTCGGCCGCGGCCGCGGCCTGGCCGTGGTCCGCGCCGCCGCAGCCGACCCCACCTGCGCCCTCGCCTCCGCGCTCGCTGCGCACTTCGTCGCGCCACGCCACCCCGCCAGGGCCAGCGCCTTACTCGCCGCCGCCGCCGACAGCCTCGTAAGCGTCCTCATACGCGGCAACCTCGCACGCTCCATCTCCTCCTCACCCTTTTGTTCCCGAATCCCCCGTTTATCTTTGTAGAATATTTGCGCCGTAATTTGTTCGTTTGCTTGCAGAGTAAAGCGACGGAGTACGAGAGGGCGGTGTTCCGGGCGCTTTCCGCGCTGGTGGGGGAGGAGAAGGACGAGGAGGTGGCGATCGAGCGGCACTTCGAGGTTCGCCATGGCTTGATTTTTAGTTGTGGATTTGGAAATTTGAAGTGCGTGCTGTTGGATTCTGCTATTTGCGGAGCGAATAGCAAGCGACTAATCAATTTGGAGCGTGGATGTATGTGACAGTTGCTGAAGGAGTTCCCCAGGGATCTCATGTCTCTGAAGAGGGCGCAGCTCATGTGCTTCTACAAGGGACAGCCGGATACGTCCCTGAAATTTGTTGAACAGGTAACATGAGAGTATAAAACTGCTTAGAAATTTAGTATTTAGCCCCAAAGAAGTTGAAATGACACCCTTTTCATCGGGTGATCTTGTGCTGCTCTACAACTCTGGTGATAAATCAATCAAATAATTGCTCAAAGGAGAATGCCCACGGTTTGCTAACAGCATGTTAGCTCTGTGCATAAAACTCGGCAATAACACAGTGTAGCATTCCTTAAATTGTGTTCTTGGAAAAAAAAATTTCTTGTGACAAGTAGCACAAATGGATCTTCTGAATGTAGCTATTAACTTTGTCGCCAAAAAGAAAAAAAAAAGAATGCAGCTATTAACCAGACAGTTCAAAGAACCAAAATACTACTGTACTAAGCATTATTTTTCATTAGATTTATGGTACTCATTGCTGATCAGGTTTTGCCAGAGAACCAAGATCAGAACTACATATATGGCATGCTCGCTTTCCCTTTGCTAGAGCTTGGAAGAATGCATGAAGCTGAGAGAGCTGCTCGGAAAGGCTTGGCCATAAACAAGAATGACTTCTGGTCGCAGCATAATGTATGTGGATGATGTGGCTTAATTCTGTTAAATTAAGATAGCTTATCCTAGCAGTTTCACTTAGTTGATTTGCGCACATTCCAACAACAAAAAGTTATTTAATACAAGCTTCATCTCCATTCCTTCTTGCAGCTGTGCCATGTTTTCCAGCAGGAATGTCGCTTCAGAGAAGCTACTGAGTTCATGGAATCATGTTCTACATCATGGACAGTATGCTCATCATTTATGTATGCAGTTTTTCACTCGATGCCCTATTGCCCTTTCAATTGATGCAAGTCAAAAAGCATGCACTTGGTTTCTTAGAAATTCTTCCTTCTTATAGGTTGACCCACAACTGGTGGCATGTCGCTGTTTGTTACTTGGAAGGTGAATCCCCTGTAGGGAAAGTTTTGGAGGTATACGATGAAAACATCATAAAAGAACTTGAGAGAAGTGACTGTGAGGCAGCAGAGGTATTGTTGATGGTCCTTTTTCATAGACACTGGTGTTTGAGACACTGAATAATTTCTCATGCATTCAGGTGTATTTGAATGCTCTAGGGTTGCTACTCCGTTTGTATATACGGGGTCAGATAGATCCAGCCAAAGAGAGGCTAACAACATTGCTAGATGCACTTAAGAATGAGGTACCATCTCAACTCCCAACACATTTAAATCTCTATAAAACAGTGCATATTTAACTAAGCTACCTCTTCCCAAGAGCATTTTACAGATCTGAACAAAAGCTGTGTGAGATTCATTCTTCTGACTATTTCAGTTTGAAATTTGATCAGTCCATATGGCATGTGGAATGGCTCCTTGATTTGCTTATATTATGGGCATTATCAAGTATGAATGAGATTATAAGAGCAGAGAATTTGTTGGTATCACTGAGGTCAAGGTCAGATATATTGAAGATTTTATTTTGCAGGAAACATAAGGCTGTTCCCCTGCTAGTTATTAATGTTGCAACAAATCAATTTAATTGGCAGGGTCAGTTCAATGGACACAAAGAGGCAGCAAGTGATGCAAAAGGCAATCAAGGTAGGATAACTCTTTGTGCAAGATCAAGTACTATGAGAGAGACATCACATGCATTTTGTATTTACCTAAGAGCATTGACAGTATGAAACAAAATTTCTTGAGTATTTCTGAAAAATGAAAGGATCATTTCTGTTGCCTGAATTTCACTGGTGCACAGTGTATGTTTACATGCACACTAATTTTCTGATGTGTTGCTTTCCTGTAGCTATAAATTATTTTGTAATTTTCTTTACATATTTCTCACATCCTTGTCTCTTGTAACATAACACTTCCTTTGAAAGATAATAGTACATTTTTTCTTCTGGAAAGTTCATAGATTTTGCTGTTTTTTGTTTCTTTCTTTGATACAGCTAGCGGAGGCTGTTTATGAATATGGAAAAAGAGAGCACAAGAAGGTCTTTGACATCCTCGGTCCAGACTTTGATGCACTTGGTTGTAAAGTAGGATCATGGAACCTTGTATTTCTTTAAGAAAAGTAATTACGAATTTGTGTACTTTTACTAAGCATGAACAAATGGTACAATTAGATGATTGGTGCATCAGATGAACAAGTGGACGTCTTCAATGAAGCTTGGTACACTGTCCTAATAAATGCTGGAGAGACTTCTAAAGGTATTTGGTCTTGGTTGCTTAGAAAATCGAACTATTGTTTGTTGCTCCCTATGTAAGGAGCTAATGCATTATGGATGGTTTACAGCAATTGAGGTGCTAGGCAAACAAATTAGGAAACGAGAGGGTGTACCTTTCTTGTGGCGCTTGCTGGTAAGAGTGCTCCCACATTGCTTTCTTTTCCAGTTTAACTTTTGTTCTCGCCGATATTTCTTAACTGACTTGGTAAAGATTTGTTAAAAAAATGCTCTGAATCAGCCGAAACACTCTGGAGTCAAGACAATCTTAGGTGCTATAGATCATAGATGGTTGCTTGGATGATAACACTGTTAGTAACAATCATTTTCTCCTTAATGAATGAAACGCACGTCTCCTGCGTTTTCGAGGAAAAACACTGTTATTAACAATCTGCCAATTTGAGATAACTTGCACAGTTACACTGTTGTCCTATAGGCTAAACTGAAAGCTTTGCATCAGTTTTACGCCATTTCTGTGGACTACAGACTATTCCTCCTTGCATTATAAGCAGAATCCTACATAACACGTGAAATTGTGAATATGTGTTTCCGTCAACCAATGAAAAGACTGTTATAAACTCACCAACCAATACAAATACAAAAATACCCAATCCACACCAAATACATCAATTTAATGAGCTATTTGAGGATTCTATATCAATTTATTAACTTATTCTTCCAATTGAGCACACTATTAAACATATAATATCTAGACATGCGAAAAGGCTTCAAAAGGCCACTTATTCATCAACCCATTTTGGCCTGGTTTCACACATGGTTAATGTTATTTTATAGACCAAACAAAGCAGTAACAATATGATATTATTAACGAATACTAGGCCTTTTGCTGAATGAAGCTGCCTTCACAGTGTATGGCTTCACGCAGCTCAAGCCAACCAGTTACATTCTGACAATTAGACAGAAGACACTCGTGAGTTGCATGGGTTTCCATGTGTATTCCAGTAACTCATAACTATGGAGTAAGTTGATTTTTCTTTTTTTTTTCTTTTTTGCAGGAGAAAGCGTACTCACTGGATGGCAGAGGTGCAGATGCTTCAGTGGCATCCGAAAAGGCAAATGCTCTACAAGCTGCATATTTTCATTAGCTGATACAGCATCGAGTATCCAGCTTGTGGAAGGTTATGTATGTGCTGACGTATAGTGTACCAGTATGTTGAAATTGTGATATGCATCATAAAAGCTTACCTTCAGTGTGTTATATAAGAATAAATGACGCGGCACCAAATTAGCTTCTGGAAGCTTGAGCATGTTTGTTGCAGTCAATTTGCATCGCAGGTCTTTTATGCTCGATGTAGTTACCGGCATAGTTGTATGTGGATCTCAGTGTAGCTGTTGCTCATGCCTTTGCAGAATGCAGATAATTTTGGGAGGTTCATGGCAGGGATGCTGTGTGTCAAGTATTAACACCGCGTAGAGTAATTCTTTCCAGGTAGCGACCGGTGCTGACCGTGCATCTCCTACGTTGCTATTGTTATGAATATTGTATGTGTTTTGATATGAGACCTAAAGGGTTATATATATAGGAGAGTACAAGAGGATATGCCATATAGAGATAAGGCGAGATAAGGCATATATGGATTAGAATCCAAACTCTACCTCCTAATACAACTCTATCTCTATCTCCTTAACACCCCCCTCAAATGCAAAGCGTATGCAATAGCATTGCATTTGAAAAAGAGGTTGACATTAAAACAAGATAAATCCGAAGTCCGAGTCTTGATGATGTCGTTGTTGCGTGCAGTCTTGAAATAAACAGTCAAATCAAGCCGAAGAGGAATAGATAGAAGCATGACGGCGCAGATCGAAGCTCGAGACGGCGGCGCAGTGCACAAGAAGCGCAACGGAGGCGCGAAGTAAGAAGCGGTGGCGTTACAAGCTCGTCAAAGAATAGAGCGGCTGCTGCTGCCATGCAAAATAAAATTCATACACTTCTATGACTGACAATAAATTTGTGGACTCGCACGGCTTGGACGAACTAGAAATTAGAGACTACGGATTTGGATGGACGCAACGGAAGACTCACGAGAAAAATAACACGAAGACGACGGCCAGGAGCTCCGGTTTGGGAGGAGTGGAGGCGGCGTCCGAAGGCAACGGTGCGGGGAGGCCGGCGCCTCGGGCGGCGGCCGGGAGGCGGCGAGCATGGCGGAGCCATGCGAGAAGCGGCCAAGCCGGCGCGAGAGAGCGATGGGAGGCCGGGAGGCGGCGGAGGAGTCGGCGGGGCGGCAACGGCCGACCTCGACGAGCGGAGTCGGCGGAGCGGCAGTGGAGTCGGCGAGGTCGGCAACGGCGACCTCGACGCACCGAGTCGGCAGAGCGACAGTGAGTCGGCGGAATCGATGACGGCCGACCGCAAGGAAGCCGATCCGAACGAGGACGGCAGAGCGACTGCGGTTGACAACGAGATGAGCCCGATCCGCTGGATCTGGCGACGAGCGGCCGGGAGACAGCGACCACGGTCTCACGGCGACGGCGGCGAGTCGATGCAGCGACGGTAGCGAGTCGGTGCAGCGACGGCGGAGTAGGCAGCGGCGCATTGGGAAGGCTCAAGTGCCTGAATAAAAATAGGATGTTTACAAACTGCAACCGGGTACTCGTTACTCCTCCATTGCTCCCAACTCAAACCAGTGCTCAAGAACTCGATTGGAAAGCAGTACACCAAGCAAGGCTCCAGCATTTTGCTTTTGAAGCCAGGAACCACAGAGACGCCTCAGCGCAGCCTCCTGGCCTCCCTCTCGGACTCCAGCAGGGTGAGGATGGGAGCTCGCGGGAGAGCACGAGGGCGAGGACGCCGCCGACGGAGCGGTGGAGACCGAGTCGGGTGAACTCGCGCACGAACTGGATGGAGGAGACAGACCCCAGTGCTCCCGGGCCCCACGCGACGGAGCTGCGCGAGGAGGATACAGCGCTTGGATCCGCGCCGCCGCCACGGGAGCCACGGCCGGAGCACGAGGCGCGCGGGCGCGGAGTCCCCGGTGAGGCGGAGTTCGGCGGCTAGGAGGAGTCCCAGAGGCATGGCTGGGCGTCGGAGCAGAGGGCGGGCGGCGGGGCGAGGCCAAGGGCGGCGGCGCGGTGCCAGTGCTAGGCGCGGGTGAGGATGAGGCGCCCTCTCCCGGTCCTCCTCCTGCCGCCTCGCGATGGGAGCTCAACGGCCTCGAGCTCGCCCGCCGGGTCGGACGAGCGGAGACGAGGAGGCGGCCGTCCGGGGAGAACTTGACGACGGAGACGGCGCGGCGGTGGCCGGTGAGCGTCGCGCGGAGGGCATAGCCCGGGGCGGCCTGGTTTGAGGAGCGGCACGAGGCCTGCGGCGGCGCCGGGACGGCGCACGGTCGTAGTCGGCGCGGAGGATCTGGAAGACGGGGCAGCGGCGGCCGACGCAGATCTGCAGCACGGCGATGGAGAGGCGAGCGCGTGCGCGAGCGGCTGCACGGATGGATAAATGCTTTCGTGCATGCATGCGAGTGGCGATGACGGAGCCTGGCGAAGCTCTGCGGCGGCTTGACGGTCGGTCGACTGATCCAGGCTGGTGAATTTTACAATGATTGACATGAGCTGATCAGAGTTGCATATCTCCCTCAAGTTGTCGGCGTTGCGCGAGAGGTGCTCGAGGATCTCCAGCCCATTCAGGACCAAGTCTCTGTCCGCCGCCTCAACAAGCAAGCAGATGGCGGGCATGGCGGACGGGATCCCCGAGACGTGGAGGCCGGCGGTGGCAAGGTTGGCGAGGATGGAGGCGGCCCTGGCCCTCTTGGGCCGCTCGTCCCGGCTCACCAGCCCAGCCATCCAGAGCAAGGTCGCCATCGCCTGAGGGGAGTCCCGCGTCTTGGGCGCGGCCTTCTCCCTGTACGTCCCCGCGGTGGACTCCATCAGGACGTGCAGCGTCTTGACGCCCGACTCCTGGACGCCGTGCACGACCGAGGTGAGAGACTCCAGCGCGAACCTGATGATCGTGGTCTGCAGGGCCTTGGCCGCGACGGCGATGGCTACGGCCAGCGCCGTGACAGCGGCGGCTACGGCGGCGGTCGCGGCTACGGTGGCGACGGCAGCCGTGGAGGTGGCCACCCCCGGGAGCATGAGATTAATCCTCCCGGGGGCAGCGGCAACGGAAAAAAGACGGAGGCTAGGTATGGAACCTAGGCTCTGATACCATGTTATGAATATTGTGTGTGTTTTGATATGAGACCCAAAGGGTCATATATATAGGAGAATACAAGAGGATATGCCATATAGAGATAAGGCATATATGGATTAGAATCCAAACTCTATCTCCTAATACAACTCTATCTCTATCTCCTTAACAGCTATCAAGGAGACCGGCCTGACGAACTAGTTCTAGATGGTGATTAATTGATTGTTGTGTATAGTCGGAACAGCGGTATGTCAACAATTACATATGCTATAGGAGCAAAACTTGATCAACGGGTTGTGGTTGCCGATTTGAACGAGTGAAATAGTTCATCGGCTGTGGTCTTGCTCAGCTCCTGTTGCCTGTGTGGTTCTTGGAATTTTGGAAGGCGCTGCTTCGGTCCATCTTTAGAGACTCGAGACACGTGTAATGGGAGCCGCTTCTTCCACACGTGTAATGGGAGCCGTCCGGGTTGAAAGAAACGTGGGGAACCAAATTGCCGCCGCCAATTCCGATCTCTCATGGTGGGGATTCGCCCAAAGGTGACAGAATTTCACCCTTGTTCGCATCTAATTCCTCCCAATCGAGCGTAACCAATACAACACGTCGGTTATGGAAAGAGACAAAGTACAATTTATATGGGTGAGAGTGTACCTATCAAACTAGTCTTTTGGGAAGATGACCAAGATCTCCAAATTTGTTGCTCTACTGGTTGGTCTTGCAGTTATAGTAGCCCAACTAGCTAGGGCCAGGCCGGCGGGTCACTGGTTTAGCGGGCCTAGGGTCGACACTTGTTTAGCGTTCCGATGGCGTTGACATTGCATAACAATTGGTATCAGACTTTAGGTTTCCTGGATACATCTCGGACCTTACGTTTGCCATGGAGCACACTTGATATATAAGGGGGAAATTTGTTGGGATAATCCTACATTGGCGGTCCGATGGCGCTGACACTGTGCAACAAATATCTCAAGCCTCACAGTTGCCACGGAGCACATCCGATGTATGAGGGGGGATTTATTGGGATAGTCCCACATCAACGTACGATGGCGCTAACACTACGCAACAATTGGTAATACATCTCAGGCCTTATGGTTGCTAGAGAGTATACTCGATGGTTGGTAATACATCTCCACATACAATGCAAATGAAAAAAAGAGAAAAAACAAAAAAATAACCGAAATTAGAAACCGACGTATTCTAAATAGCTTCTGACTTAAGTAAATTAGAAGCCAGAAAAAGACAGAAACCGAAGCCATTTGGAGCGAGGTCTAACCTTCTATGAGATTAGATGGTTTTTTTTCTCTTATCGCTTTGCATTGTTCTAAAAGATAGAACGGCGCATTTTAATTTTCATATTTTTTACTATTTTTATTTTTTTTACTCAGAAAAAATTAACATCTACTTACAATACACTTACAGCTAAAAGTTAGAAACAAAAACCAAAAACCAAGCTTGAAAGTAGTTTGGAGCAGCAACTTACGCGGTAATAGAAGAACTAGAAGTGCTTGGCTGGGTGTTTCCAACCACATTGCCTGGTCAATGATTGCAAACATTGATGATCTTAACAAAGCAGTCTTTTTGAGTTACGAAGAATTACCTTCTCATTTAAAGCAGTGCTTTGTGCATTGTTCACTTTTCCCTAAACATGAACTAATCAGAAGGGGAGTCATAGTCCAAAGGGAAATTGTCTTTCGATGTTACTGAATAATTACCTATATTTATTACATGTCACTGATATCTTATTCACATGTAGATCTAGACCCATATGTCAGCCTTATAATGAGTGGTATATAAGGAATCATGTAGTTATTCAATGATATCTAGGAAATTTTTCCTAGTCCAAATATGGATTACGGAAGGTCTTAGGACATGTAGGTACAACCATACCAACTAGAGTCCTTGCATATCTAGTACTGTAGCTTTTTTCTTCAAATTTAGCATGCAGACATCTGTTTTGCAAGTTTTGCCTCCTCCTTGATCTTGGCAGCAACGGTAGGTTGTAGCCGCGCTACATAGCTTGGTAGGACGACGTGCCGAGCTGACCGACCACGGTAGGTAATTAATTAGTATTAATCATATTTAATTAGTGTTAATCATACAATATGATAATCAATAGAATCCTATGCCGATGTGTGGTTGCTCGGCAGGTCCTCCTACCGAGCGTGGTTGCTTCTAGGTTCTGCCGAGCTTTGGTGGCTCGGCAGATCCTGTCGATCTGTAGCAGTACACCAGGTGATATGTGTTGTCTGTCACGGTGTCGAGTTTAAGGAGGGAGCTAAATTTAGAAAAAAAAAAGATATTTAAAGGCTAAATTTGGAAAAAAAAAAGAAGCTACATTCTATTTACCATCCCGCAAGGTATAGGGTATCTAAAGTTTCTACAGTGCATTGACCTTACAGGCTCTGCTAATATTTCTCGACTTCCAAACAGCGTCTGGAAGCTACGGAAGCTAAGGTCACTCAACTTCAGCGGCACCACGTAACCTCAATTCCTCGTTGATTTGGAATGCTAGAAGATTTAGTCACGATGGTGGGGTTTCGTACCCATTCGGATGACAGCGCAGATGCTTGCTGCAGCTTGCAAGAGCTAGGGTCTTTGTCGAAGCTCAAATGGCTTGACGTGAGAGGTTTGGAGAAGGCATCAGAGTTAGATCATCATCGGCAATGGAGCAGGAGCGAATCGAGGTGGTGCTGGGTAATCTCCGTCCACCACCTTCCATACAAATACTTGTGTAAGATCATGTGCCTATATGAGTAATAAGTGTTTAATATTGCTTATGTTTTGCTTTTATTGTTTGAGTTTAATTTTGAGAATTTGTATTTTGACCACGGCCAAACTCATACATGATCAGGACTGAAAAACAAGATTACAACTCTAACATTTGAGTTGTTACCATGCATTTTTCTGAGAGAAGAACGAGATGCACCGGCACTGGTAGTGTTCTTGAGTAGCACAAAATCCACAATTTGTTCCTCTCTTTGCCCTTCGGGTGTATTTTCTTCAGTTTCTGCCCTGCTTCTGCTAATTGTGTGCATTGGGAGATTGGAGCATTTGCCCTATACATAAACATGGAATTTGATGATTTGCCCTATTTATCTTATTGACATGTAGACCTTAGACCCACATGTTAATGAGACATCATAGGGCAAATCATCAAATGCAATGAAAGGTATGGCAAAAGATCAATTATCTCTTTCCCAAGCTGAGTGCTAGACAAGGAGGCGTTCATGGCCTACCTTATGATAGAGCAGCAAAATGTAAGTTCGTTGTTCCACTTTTATAGCTTTGATGAGGAAATGTGGCAGGCGACAGTTGCCCGGCTACCCGTCACAGGTCTGCTGAAAAGCAGAAGCAACACACTGCACTGATTGCAGCACTGAACGTGCGTATCAAAATTGAGCGCAACAGAATGGCAGTGCACATGGGAGACCTCAGGATAAGCGACAAGATACAGGAGAAAGGGACAGCTGGTAATATCAATTCCTTTGATGTATATATATATATATATATATATATATATATATATATATATATATATATATATATATATATATATATATATTGGATTGTCGTTCATGGTAATATCAATTCTCCCCTCTTAGTCAACATATCTAAGGTAATATCAATTCCCTTAGCTATGTTGACTAAGAGGGGAGAAGCCGGCTATCAGAACTCAGAAGTAGCTGTTCCTCTGCAGCAGGCAGATGATATGTATGAGCCCATCACACTGTGTAAGATTGCTGAATGGTCTCGATGTCCAGGCCCTTCAGCTTCACAACTGACTCTACATGCCCCTTCAGCGTGTGAAGCTCCCTGAGCCTGCAATGTTACATCAAGCCCACAGTTAGCTTTACATCGTTATGACGAAACATTATACAGGAGATGCAAATTGGCATCACACAACTACATTGTGCAAAGTTCCAAGGAAAGGAAGATGCTTCTGATCTTGAAAAGCATACCCACAGGTAACACAGAATTGATGAAACAAGGACAAGGGCTCCTACGAAGGTCCTACTAAAGCATGACAGATCATGGAAATCACTATTATTTGGGTTCTTTGCAAGTGGCTACTGAGGAATTGGTCCTACCTTGCAATCTCAGCCCTCCGTTTTGCCTCTTCGGCCATCTGATTCAGTTCGTTGGCCTTCTCGGGGAACAACTTGGCATCCGGTGGCTGCAGCCCATGGAGTGTCCTCTGTGCATGTGCCCACTTGAGTTCCCTCTCCTCCTTACCAAAGTCTTTCTTCCTGGTAAACGCAATCTGAAAAAACCGAATGGACCATTAGTCACAAATGCATGGAATTCAGTCAAGTAGATATGGGATATGTAGTGTGCATTACTCTTTGCTCAATGACAAGATCCCATGCTTTCCCGCTCAGAGCATACCGGATGAGGAACTTGATGATATCGAGTGGGAAGTAAAAAACGAGATTGTAGAGCCACACAATACCAGCCCAGCCCCATCCAATGCCTTTGATTGAAGTGAATCTCCAATCAGCATATACAGCGATTAATGTAGCTATCTGCATTTGAAGGGAAAAACTTGCTCAGTAGGACTTACCCCATAAGGGAATTATCAAGTAGTGCAGAGCTAGAGGGGTGTGAGAGAATACCAGCTGTGCAACCAAGAAAGCAAAGACCAGTAGAAAGCCAGGGCGTTCAACAAATGACCAGCTGCGAGACCTTGTGACAAAGATAAGAGCTTGACTGATGGTGCTAACTTGAAGATATACAGCAGAGGCAAGCTTCTGGTAGTCATCTTGAGCTGTCTTCTCAAGGCTTTCAACATGAAAGATTTTCTGAAATTCCATCAAACAGTGTCAATGCAAGAGAATCAATCCAAAACGTACTGGTCCTACAGTTACTAGCTTCATAAGACATTTTTCTTATCAAAATGTTTTATACGAATTGGCTAGTGTCGTAGATTTCTTCAACAAAACAAAATTCAAATTTGTTCTGGCATTTGCAGTATTGCTTACAGGGAAAAAGTTAGTCTTATATGCAGCCCAGAAGAAAATGACGGTCATCATTGCCAAGTATCCACCAAGCACAACTCCAGTTGTGAAAATTTCAGCCAGCTTCCAGCTGTCAGGTAGTGGAGAAGGCTTTACTCGATCCTTTGATATAGTCATTATGGTACCTGTTAATACCAGAAAATGGTTGAAGTGAAAATGAAAATGATATAATTTTTTTACATTCTACTGCAGTATTGTGAGGCACAGCAGGGATGGAGGGAATACGAGAGTGATGTACCATCATTCAGAATTGCTATGATCAGGACCATAAATGGTGGGAAATCAAACTCCCATATGAGGGCAAGCAGCATAAATCCAAGCTGTTGGAATACAGAGGAATCAGATGCATGAATCGGTAATTAAACATGTAAGATTCATGGACATAATTTCACAGATCAAGATGAAAACATCGATGTTAATGGCAAAAGAATTACTCAATGCATACTCATAATTGACCTGCAGTATAATCACAAACACATAAGAGAAGCACCAAATATGTAACCAAAGGTGGAGCCAATGCACTTGGGCAATCTAAAACTTCTAATTCTAAAGTAAGTGAAGAAAACATACCACAATACGTATTGTAATTGAGACTGCATAGATCTGCAAACATTAAGGTGGATTAGCAAAATAACACCAGCACCGAAAAAAATAAAGAAAAGCCCTGCCAGTAGGTTTCCATCTAACATACAGTGTAGTTCTTCATCCGCTGGAAAATTGCCCGACTGGTAAGGACGGCACTAATGATCACACTCAGGCCAGGTTCCGTGAGTACAATATCAGAAGCACTCCTGGCCGCATCAGTCGCATCAGCAACTGCTATACCAATATCAGCTTTCTTTAGGGCTGGAGCATCGTTTACACCATCGCCAGTCATTCCACAAATGTGCTTCCGTGCTTGCAGACGTTTTACAATCTCATATTTGTGCTCTGGGCAAAGAACAAACTTGACTGTTATATTTTCTTTTACTCCACATTCAACCGTTCGGTTTTTCTTCTGTAATCGATTACAATACATACCTGGGAATACACCAGCAAAACCATCAGCTTTCTCAATCAGATCATCAACTGGTAAAGCAGAAATAGACTCATCCTTGTTCTGTCCCAGCAAAGCAGATGAAGGGTACATGTTTGTACCCATTCCTAGACGACGCCCTGTTTCCTTCCCAATCGCTAGCTGGTCACCTGAAGATAAGAAACTAATTTGAAATGCACATAATTCAGATGGACTAACAAAATTACTAAAAATGGAAAAACAAGATGCAATATATTTCCAATACAGCCAGTAGTGAGGTTTTGTGTTCCAACTCTCTACTTACGATACTTCCAGCACAAATAACAGAGAAAAACAAAAATTGCATCAGGATTTGACTAAAAATAAACAAAACAAGAAAAAGGTATTATAAAATCATGTTAGACTTGTAAGAGGATACATTTTTTAGTCGCAAGCGCGATTTTGCAGGAACTTGGCATCTGGTAACAAGCAGGCACGTCGGTGTTGTCTTCAGCTAGCTAGTTGTCTGGATAGGAAGCCTAGCCTACTGCTTGTGTCTTTGTAAGCATGGGAGCACCTTCAGTCCCAATTCTGTTGATCTTTTTTCTTATTTACATGCTGTAGAGAGTTAAGTTTGTTGTATTGTAATTGGTTGTGTACATTACTTTTTTTCTTAATACAAAGACGTGCAAATCTTTTGCGTGTTCTCTAAGAAAAATTGGATACATTTATGAGATGATGAAGGGTTCTGAATGTTAAGGGTATTAGTGTCATTTCCTATTATCCTAGGGTTTTCATGTATTCTCTATATATTGCCCCTTTGGGCTATGCAATAGATCTAACATTCATCCATTCTTTCTTTAGTCTTACATGGTATCAGAGGAAGGTTAGGGATCCTCCGCCGGCCGACTCATGCCCGCTTGCACCTGCTGCTGCTGCTCCCGGGGGCGGCCACCTCCTAACGTGCCGCCGCCAGGCCGCCACGGGCGCCCGTTGTGCACGCGCCGCCGCCAACCCCAGATCCGGCCCTCTGCCGCCACCATGCCCAGATCCAGCCGTCACCCGCGTTGTCGTCCGCACGCCGCCATCGCCGTGCCCACGCAATCGCGCCTCGCCGCCACCACGTCGTTGCGCCCGTGCTAGGCCTAGCGCACTGGCACCGACACCCGTGGTCACGCCTACGCCCGATCAAGCTCGCGCGCGCCTCTACGCAGCCGCCGCCGCCAGGGTGCCTCCCGCCCAGATCCAACCGCCACACCTCCACCGACTAGCATGTTGCTACTCCGATTACCAGCCAGCTCCTCTGACGATGCCTCGACCCTGGTGCCCCCCTCAGCCAAGCCGCCTTGCTTCCAGCACCTTTTTACGACGCCAAGCTGCGCCGCCAGCCCGCACCAGAGCCAGCCTCATGCCAACAGGCTCGGCGACTCCAGGCTCCATGTCGGCCTCCTCGCTCGCATCGATGTTCACGCCGTCGCTCACCTCTTCGCCCAAAGCCGCGTGTGTGGTCCGTCGACAATGGAGAAAGAAAGAGGAGAAAGAAATGGGAGGAAGAAGAAAAGAGAGGTGCTGGAGAGAGAGAGAGAGTGGTCGTATCGAGTCTTTGGGTGGGCTGGTAGTGGAGCTGATGATGCTAGAATCCGCTACCTGACTCCTTTTCCTTTTGTTGTGTCCATGTAAGTTCGTAGCATCTCTTTCGGTTCGTTAAAGCTGTACGAATCCACAAAATCCTTATCAGTCAGCCGATTACTTTGTTAGCCACGTTCCACCTTTTTGGATGAGTATGGTCCTCTCCTTTTCATATAGTAGCGATCGCTCTTCTCTTTGAGCCGCTGCAAATCGTAGAAGTCTTAATGATGCCGCCGCTTTTCTCTAAGCCGCTACCCAAGTTTCCAAGGCCGTTGCGCTTCTTTTCTGTGCCGTCGCCGTTTCGGACTTCGATCTGCGCCACTATACTTCTATCTCTCTCTTCGGCTTGATTTGACAGTTTTCTCTATTTGTGTCACCTTCCATATCCTCTACATCGTGTTACCGCGCTCGACTTTGCTCCCACTTATCTCTACTTTCCCAACCCCTGCACTTTGTGATTTATAGGCTGCTACACGATTCCGGATGGGAGGTCTTTTGGTATTCGACACAATTTTTTCAAGAGCAGCACGCTATGACGACATCTTCAAGATTCGAATTTTGGATTTTTTTTCCCTTTTTTTTAGGGTCAACCCTTCCAAATGCAATACTATTGTATATACCTTGCATTTGAGGAGGTGCTAAGCGTATTAGTATCATTTCCTATTGTCCTAGGGTTTTCATGTATTCTCTATATATTGCCCCTTTGGGTTGTGCAATACATCTAACATTCATCCATTCTTCCTTTAATCTTACACTGAAAACTGGAACCGCCCCATGTTTTGTTTGGCTAATTTTTGAATAAGTTTTTTTTAAAAAAAAAGTGATGTTTAGGGCTTTCATGTGATAATATAGAACTTCTGTAATGCCAGTCATCGAATCTAAACAGAAGAACTTAACAAGTAATGACAAAATACTTTGAATGATGCAATTCCGGCATACCGCATATGCTCTCCCAAAGGAAATGTATAAATGCACATGAGCATGATGCAAACTATAGGGTCGATGTATAAAGAAAATCATATGAACACAAAGTAGAAACATAGGCAACCACAGTACTTGCAGTAACTCTCCTGTCGAAAAAATGCAGTGACTCCATTTTGTTCAAAGTGCTAAGATCTTGTGTTTTTCTCCACTAATATGCTCCATTGAATGTTCTAGCCTACAGTCAGATTGCAAGGGGAATAGTCACTTCACACTCTGAATGGGATCTGCTGCAGTGTGGAACAAATGGCAGCAGCCTGTGCAGTCCAAGACTCCAAGCGCTACTGTCCGATCTGCAATGTTATGGTGATGATGGTCCGAAGATTCCGAACAAAAACATAAGAGCAATGGATGGTTTCATCTTCTCATGATAAAAATTCAGTTCCTCATTTATGATTCATGAGGACCATGCATTCTTGATTGGACAGATTGAAGTACTGCACACTCATGCTATCTGTTCTCCACGCAGCAGATTAGGATTCTCGTGACTCTGTTACTCCGATGCATCATGGACACTAACTACCCTCTTACCATCATAAAGACCATAACCCCAAGACAATGATTTTTTTCTCCCCCTCTTTAAAGAATAGGATAACATCACATGCATGGTATCCAAATCGAAATTGGACTGTTTCAGAATTGAGAAAAAAAACAATAATTCAATTGGAAGTGTACCTGTGATCATCTTCACATTCACACCAAGGTTAAGTGCTCTTTGAATTGTTTCTGCACTATCATGCCTTGGAGGATCAAAGAGTGGCATGAGAGCAACAAAGTGCCATGGCCCACCTGGACTCTCTTTCCTTCCATCTGGCACTTCCTACCGGACAGAAGAGAACAGGCACCATTAAAAAAATAACATATGCATATACATGACAGAAGAGAACATCCATCATTAAAACAACATATGCTCAGAATGTGAGCACAAAGAGAAAAGAAACAAGATATGAACAAAACTGTGTGTGTGGCCTTGTGCTGGCCTGAGTGATAGAGTAGCCCAGGAACAACAATTGTCCAAGAAACTTAACCATAATTTAACTCTGGGTACTCTATAATTTGCATTAGCTCAAAACATATTCAGAAAACTTTCCAGTTTTGCAAGCTTCAGCTGCACTGTGAAGGAGTATGCTAAGAACTTTGCTCACCTGATATGCTACAGCAAGTGATCGAAGTCCACGTTCTGCAAACTTGTCAATTACAGCATGGACTCTTCGTTCTATCTCCGACTTGTTGTGGGCCAGGTTGAGAATCTGCAGGTCAATTTGTGGAACCACTAACACCATGATGCAAATGATAAATTCGGGTGATGCTTTTTAAAGCTATGTGCAATCATTTTTTTTATACCTGCTCTGGTGCACCCTTACTAACGCGGTACATCTTTCCATCACTATCGATGTACGTCAATGCAGTTCTTTTGTCAGTAGGATTGAACGGCAGGAAATGAACCTCTTGAATACCAGCACGTGCCTGCGGGAAATGTTGCCAGATGTTCATTTCATGAAATAAACAGGATAGGCATCCCTCTCGTATGCAACAAATCAATATACCTCTTTTGGATCAGCTAGCATCCCAACTATTGCAGTATCAATAGCATCTTGATTTTCCATTCGGGATGCTCTAGCAGCCATCAGAATTACTTGGTCCTGAGTCACTCCTCTTTCAAAAACCTGGACAAAAAATAAAGTAAATAAGTGCTTTAAGGTTAGATGTGAGAGAACAAAACATGGTT
Source organism: Bonia amplexicaulis (assembly GCA_036346245.1). Lineage (NCBI taxonomy): Eukaryota > Viridiplantae > Streptophyta > Magnoliopsida > Poales > Poaceae > Bonia > Bonia amplexicaulis. Next base: position 26,168,499 of record CM070741.1, on the reverse strand, counting down.
GTTCAAGTTTAACCTCAATGAGGTTCTTGTCCACAGTGAGCTTATTTAAAGTCAGAGTTCCAGTTTTATCACTACAAAGAACATCCATGCCAGCCATCTCTTCAATTGCAGTCATCCTCTTTGTTATAGCTCCCTGCAGAAATAAAACTCAGGAATTGAGCATATCGTACACTAGTACAGAAGTTCTGGTCTGGTCATAGTATGGTTGACAGTGTCCGCAAAAAGATGCAAACCTGTTGAGACAAGCGATGAGACCCAATTGCCATGGTCACAGATAAGACAGTGGGCATTGCTATGGGAATGCCTCCAATGAGAAGCACCAGAAGGTTGTCAATCCCAGGGCGATATGCCCTGTGTTGGATAGGGTACATGACAATGATCTCAACAAACATTCCCACAGCAATTGAGCAAATACAAAAGTTCCCGATGGCTGTCAAGACCTGCGTGATAATGAATGCAACAATGTAGTGATGATTCAAATGGATGACAACATCAGATATAAATGTAAGTGAATCTTCTCAATCCTGCCTTCTGGAAATGGCCAACTTGATTGGTGGAATCAACAAGATGTGCAGCCTTTCCAAAGAAAGTGTGCACACCGGTTGCTATCACAACAGCCTCGATTTCACCCTGTTTGACCGTTGAACCAGAGTAGACGCCATCACCAGGACCTTTGGTGACTGGCAATGATTCTCCAGTCAGTGCAGACTATAAATAAGAGATCAAATTGTGAGATGAGGAAACCTAAATGACTTAAACAAAGGCTGAATGTGACTTAAATGTGAATGACAGAAAGAACCTGATCAATCTTCAAAGGATCACCGTCAAGGAGGCGGGCATCTGCAGGAATGATATCTCCAAGTTTAATACTGATGATGTCCCCAGGCACAAGGATGGCAGCCTCCTCCTCAGTCCAACGGCCATCACGAAGCACCTAACCACCAATACAACATGAGTTTCACAATTCAAATGGACTCCACCAGGATAATACATGGAGAATACAGTGAAATGTCACAAAGTAAGAGAATAAGGACCTTGGCTTTTGGTGCAAGACGGGCCATGAGTGCAGCAGCGGCATTGCCGGCATTGTTTTCCTCAATGAAACTGATAGTTGAGTTAATAAGTAGCAGTGTGATGATACCAACAAAGTCCTGCCAATCTGGTGGCTTCCCCTGATGATGACATAACACATCTCATATATTGTTAAAAAAGCAGGACGTACACTTCATTCATCACTAAACTAAGATACAACAATCGAGTAAATGGCAACTTTTGTCATATGTCTTAGGTCTTACCCCACCGTTTGCCAATGCAATGGCCATGATAGCTGCAGCCTCCATGACCCATGACAGTGGATTCCACATGAACCCCAAAAACTTGAGGAACTTGCTCTCCTGCAGCCATCAAACATTCCAACTTAATTAGACACGTAACATAAATGAACTAGAGAATATTACTGCTCTCCCAAAACCAGGAAGGACAAATCTTTCCCACGAAGTGGCCAAATGGGCTGAATGAACCTGACCTCCTTCTCCTCGAGCTTGTTCGGACCAAAGATTTCCAGGCGTTGCTTCGCCTGCTCGGAAGTGAGACCTTCGCGGCTGCATCTCAGATTCTCGAAAACTTCCTCAATTGGGATGTTCTCCTGAATTTTTTTTTTGTTTTTGCAACACATGCATTTAACAAACCAAACAAGTTTCAGGAAAACAAAGTAACCAAGAACCTGCACACAAAATTGTCACAACGGAAACCAAATAAAAAAGCAAAGATGATTATAGTTTCAACATGCAAGTATGCAAACTACTTTTCCAAGGAACCAAGAACCAGAGTTCAAGGACCAAGAGACAAAGTCCAACAGAACAAGAACCATAAGAAAATAATTTAACCAGTAGTCGAATGACCTAAAAAAAGACATAAGAAAATAAAAGCAAGACATCAACATCTCCATGACTCCATGCAACCAATTGACCAAAAAACTATATCCTATTCAGCCAGGGGATACTATGATCAGAAAGAGTAGCAAGAACACGAATCACGAAAATAAGTAAAAACAATAAAGAAAGAATCAGTATTCTGTACTCTAAGAAAGTCACACAGAGTTCTGGAATTTTTCGAGGGGCCCAGAGTTCTAGAATTTACAAAGAAGATCAAGAAACCATGCGAATTTTGCTACCTAGCCCGCCAGCCGAACAAGAATTAACTACCTAACAGCCTCTTCGCATTTCACCAAGCACTTCATGAACCCGTCGACTCTAGGAACTAATAGCATATGCAGGAAGTTCTGAAACCCACATTCCAAGAACACATGAAACCAAGATCCTGGAACTGCAGAACTCGAACAAACCAATTATTTCTAGGAAACGAGGAACCCACAAAACATACGCCCATTCCTCCGCATGACCCACAAAATCCTCGAAACTAAGCACAGCAACTAGCAAATCAATTCTGCCAGACTGCCACCCTGCAATGCTGAAACCCAACAAACCACAACCACATGCCAATTTACACTACGATTCCTACAAGCCATGAACATAACAAGAAGAAGCCATGACCACCCCGGCGCTAATCCAAGAACCGAGAACACCCAGACGCAGCCTTGTCCGTACACTACACTACACTCCCAAGAACCATCCCAAGAGCAGGTTGTTGTTACCAAGTCGACGGACTCCTTGAGGACGGCGTCGAGCCTTCCCTCCTTGTCGGCCATGGAGGCGCACCCCCTCTGATCTCCCCTCGAAATGCAGGGCCTTCTTTGTGTGTGAGAGAGAGAGACTGCGAGCAACCGATGAATCCTCCTCTGAAGTGGATAGAGAGGTGGTGGGGATGTAGGTGGTGAGAGTGGGTTTCCACGCGGCCCACACGAAGAGAAGAAGCTGGAAGAAAACAACAAGAAATTGAAATTAAAAAGAGAGAGAGAGAGAGAAAAGGAAACGGAATGAGACAGAAATCTTCTTATGCATTGAGAGACAAAGGCTGTGGGACCTGTCAGTTAAATCTCAGCCAACCATGCATTGAGAATACGGATCGAAACGGGCATAGGGAAGCCGCGTTCTGCTTAGGGCCTATCTGGCGACGACTGCAGTTTTTAAATTTTGGTTGAAATTTTTAAATTTTACTTGTTTACGGTACAGATTACAGAGAGATAGATACTCGCTTGAGATTTTGGATGATACAAATATTGAGTTTTTAACGTGTACATCGTTTAACTTATAGACCCCGTCTTGAGAAAATACTCTGTTTGAAAGTTTGGTACTGTAGCAAAAGTCAAAAGCCAACAGCTTCAGAGAAAAAGAACAGGCCCTAGACCTCTTCGGTTGATTATCATATTTTTTATTGTCTTACGGTAATAACATGTGGTTTTAAAGTTTAGCTTTGAAAATAAATCAAGTAGTTAGTAGACCTTTGATGGAATTCGTTTAGTGTTGAATTGGTTTTCTTTGAAAAGTTTATATATATGATCATCGCAAGAAAAGAAGAAAAGAATTTTATATATGCAAGTAAGAATGAGCTAGTATTGGTGACGCTGTAGGACAGGCCAGTTAAGGTATATTGTAAGATCAAGAAGGCTGACTAGAGAGGGTGAATAAGCAGTTTTAAAAATTTTAAACTAAAACTAAGTTTAATAATGCGGAAGCATAAGCAATTTGGTTTCACACAAATAAGATCTAAATTATCTAAGTTCAACTAAGTACACCAATAATCTAATTCTAGATCAAGATAAGTAATCATAAGTTGCCAAACAAATAGTTCAATTTCTATAAATGTAGATTGTAAGGAAAGATTAAGCTCAAGAAGTCAAACCACAATTTGATGTACGATGCTTTATTGTGGTATTCGAAAATTTGCTGGTTTTCCTAGTCTACGTTGAGGTAAAACCAAATGAATTGGACCGGCTCCACAAATTAAGCTAATCACCTCAATTCCATTAAGATTGCTTTTCCTCCACTCCGGAGATGGCGAGCACCACACCACTCACAACAAGCCAGGCCTTCTCACACACTTCCTTGAAAAGATTACCGGACCACCACGCCTCCGAAGCAATCTAGGAGTCGGCAACCTCCAAGAGCAACAAGTCGGAGACCCTCTCTTGAATGAATCAAGTATCACATCTCAAAGAACACAAAATCCACCACCAAGTGCAACACACGCACAAGGTTATGCCTCTTCAAAACTCACTTAAGTGCAACACATGCACAAATAAAGAAGAGAACTTCCTCTCAACTCAGGGGGTGGAAGAATGGAACTAGCCACATATCCCAACTGGTCACAAGGAGATATATATACCCCACACAAGGAAACTAGCCATTGGAACAAGAAGCTTGCTGGAAATAGCCCAAGGCCCAGTACTACTACCAACACGTGGTTAGTACTATCGCGGCCTCTCCAACAGCTATAAAACTAGCCATTATGAGAGCTTTCGATCAGACTGCCCTCACAGGAGTCAATCTGACCACCAGGTTCGATTTGACCACAAAAGTACCGGTTTGACCGCCAGCCGAAGTTTTAAGAAAATATGCCTTTGAAAAAACATATAGTTACAAAAACAATTGTATCGGAAAACCGGTCAGACGTACATTGAAATACCAGTCAGACCACCCTTGCGATCAGACCATCGTTTGCATACCGGTCAGACCTCCATCTTGGGGCCAGTCAACCGCATGCATCGGCCGAACCTAGGGCTAGCTATCGATCTTAACGAGCTATTATCGAACTTCTTTTGAAATTGACATAGTTTAATATAAAATCATTTTATTTATCATTTAAGTGGTTATTTTAAATTCGAGCTAGCGATGAGCTACTATCGAGCTAAGCCTCGTTAACCTTTTTCCACTAGAAATAAATTCATTTCAATTTTAAACCCATTAACTACTATATTAAAGCAATTTTTATTCGAGGCATAATGAGCTTTTTTGCTAGCCCTAGCCGGGGCCCCCATTTATTATCTACTGGTTTAACTTCCAGCCGGTCTAACCGCATATGAGATACGGGTCAGACCAGTTTTCCAAAACTAGGAGAAAGCAATGCATATTTCTTGAACCATTTGCAAAACAAAGATGCAATTTTGAAACATCATGCATTCAAGGTTAATGTGAGACTTTCAATAGGTCATGGAACACATCGCAGACCTTTTTAGAATCACAACATAAGAAATAACAACATGAACTTGAATCGATTTCAAAACACTTTTTTAAACTCAAGTTGCATATAACAACGGTTTTTATATGAGCTTCAACTGTTTTCAAAGCACAATTGAAAACACTAGCATCATACCTCAAGGGGGAGAAACATAGACTCCAATAATTTGCAAAACTCATTCACAAACTTTAAGTCATATGTCACAAGAAACTTACATATGAGCTACAACTATTTTCAAAACACTTTTAAAAATATTAGCATCATACCACAAAGAGCTATAGCAAGTAATTAAGCTATCAGCACATGATACGTTCAAGCTACTAGTCGCGACCCCTTTTAATAGTACAACATTCTATACTAGCAATTTGGTTTTTCAACTAAATACCAAGACCAGTCAAAGGCCAGAAATACATCATAAGCCCTAGTCATACATTTGTCTTGTGCATCATCTTGAAGCTTGATGATACACATATTAACTTCAAGTTTGGGTTTTACACTTTATTCATCATCACATAGTGTCTTTTCTTTGACTTGAGGTCGATCAACCGCATGAAGCCTTCTCAACTCATCCATCACCATGGGACACATTATATTCATCCATCTCGATGAAAATATTAATTTCATAATTTGATTATCATTAATTAACCAAACATATTATTAACTCATAATAATGAGTCTCCTTCACATAGCAAGGAAAAGTCGTGTATACCCTTATAGCTATGGCTATAAATAGGAGGAACATGATTCGGAAGAGAAACTATAAGATTATTAACATTACATCACATCTATTCTACTCCTCATCCCACACTCAATTCTTAGTCTTCGGGCACCCTGAAGCTCCTCTATATGTTGGGTCTGTTCGGCTCCCTCCGAAGCTGCCGGCTTTTGGCTTTTGCAACAGTACCTAACTTTCAAACTGAGTATTTTCTCAAGATAGGGTCTACAAGTTAAACATAGTACACGTTAAAAACCCAACATCTGTAGCAGCCAAAATCGTAAGTGAGTATCGGTCTCTCCATAATCTGTACCGTAAACAACCAAAATTCAAAAATTTCAGCCAAAAGCCATAAACCGCAGCCAAAAAGAACAGGCCCGTTGTTTGGCACGTACTCACGGCAAGTGTACGATGACGATGAACAAACAAGATCCTGCAAACTGAACAAACAAGATCCTCCCTTAAGGGGAATTCAATCAGGATATAGTTTTCTCAGGCATTGAATAAAAACTGAACAAACAAGATCCTGCAAACTCTTGCAGCATCATGTTAAGGAAATCCAAATTCTCCAAAACTATGACGATGTAGACAAACCCAAACAATAGCCCGCTACATATACGAATTACTCTCTTTTTTTGTTAACAAGTCTACTTGGTTTCTCCATTTTCTTTAGCTGAAGCACTAAAGATTAGCTCCAGTGCTTGATTAGTCATCCTGATTGAAGTTCTAGAAATCCCAGATTCGATTCCTCTGTCACTGTTAAGAAGCGGCGTAGATGTGGCAGCTTCTTTTTTCTGTGAGAAAATATATCGAGAATTCTCTCAAGCTTTTATCCTAGCTTTTTCTTTGGTAGTTTGCTGAAGGTGCTGTGTGGGAACGCATTGACACGTAGTCCATGTGCATAATGACTTCATAAGGAACTTGATCAAGGGATTAACTTAAACAAATCAAGAGATTGAGAGGTACGGACTGCTCTCCCGAGGAAAACAGCAGCAGGCAAGCAAGGCAACTGCCCACTTAGGCTCTGTTCTCCCGAGGAAAACAGCAGCAGGCTTAGCCGTGGCGGTTGTTTTTTGAATTTTGGTTTTTTGGCTCAACTGGTATTATAGCGGCCGTTAGTTTTTTTAGATATTTAATTAAAAATATTAAATGAAAGTATTTTTATATTTCCTACTAGATAATACAAAGAAAAAAGGAAAAGAACTTCGTTAAAAATGAACGTGGTCTATACGGTTTTGGCTTCTGAAAACTAGAAGACAAAAGCCATCGCTATTTGAAAGAGGATCTAATTCTCATGTTTGGTATGGATATACAGCCAAACATTTCCATTCTCTTGTCATTTCTTGGAAATCAATAATTGAACAGTATTAGATGGGTGACTGCTGACTGTGGCTCCACTCCAAATGGCTTTAGCCTATTTGGAACATGTCGACTTTTTAATTTCAACTTTTTTTGCTTTTTAATCTTTTTTTGTCTTTACTTCTTATTTCTTTGTATTATCCTAAAAGATATAGTGGTATTTTTAGTTTCCTTCATTTTTTTATTTTTTGATTTAGAAAAATTAATAATTACTATAGTACAATTACATCTAAAAACCTACAGTAAAACCTAAAAAGACATAATTTTTAAGTCATTTGGAACACTATCTGCAGCTACTACACCTTTCACTCTGCATGCTGCCAGTACTCTGTTCCGCCAAACCGGTTGTCAGTGACAGCTCATGTAAAATTTGTAAAAAATCGTTAGGATGCTAAGGAATTGAATAACATAAGACCGTGCTCATTAAAGTTGAACTTTAGTTAATCAGGTTACAGCTTAAGGCATATTGCTCAGGTCCGTTTTGATTTTAGTTTTTGCTTCTAGTTTATACCTTAATTTTATCTTTTCCAGTTTTTTAATTTTTTTAGGTTTTTTTGTTTTTTTATTCGTTTGCATTATCTGTAGCAGGTTAACTTGTTTTTCCTATTTTTTTAAAAAAATTAAATTTAATTACGCTAAAAATACCATCAGCAGCTACAGTATAAAATAAGACAACTATAGTGCAAAATAAGCCATAAGCTAACTTATTTCAGCCGAACCGAGTGGGGCCTAGGACGTGAGAAATTATGCTACTCCTATGTATTATTATCGTACTATATCAGCAGGCAACTTGGTCGAAATGACAATTTTTGAAATGTAATTAGCAAAAATGATACTTTTGTAGCCATAATGGCAAAAATGATGCTCTCCAACGCACGGTCATCGTACGCCACTCCGTCACATGTCGGTCTAAGATTAATGTCACATGATGATAATATGATAGAGATATTATTTTTATATATTTCATATGATAAATATCATATTTACTAATCATGTGCCAAATACAGCGATTTCCGGGGAAAAAAACTCAACACTTGCATGCCATGGTACTGCATGCTGACCTCTGGTTGACAGAGAACTCGCGCTGAATTGTCAATTCCAATCTTTCTGGGAAATATCGATAACATAATACCTATATTATAGCTGGGGGACTCTCCGGCCGCTCGTGCCCTCCACGTCAGCTTTTTTGCAAAAAAAATCACTGTGTTTCCCGAAATAGCGTAAAGGTCCTCCGTTCCTGCAAAAAAGTCTTTGCCAGGTTTTTTTGCGAAAACACCCCTCCGCTTCACCGAAATTGCGTATCCTTTGTTGGATAGCACCCCGCGGTTTTCCAAAATTATGTACGGGTCCTCGTTTAGTTACGTATAGATCCTTACAGGTCCTCGGTTTTTTACGAAAAAGACCTTTGGTTTTCTCGAAATTACGCACATGTCCTTGATTTTTTTTAAGAAGCTCCTCGCGAATTATCATCTCTTTTGATTCGTTCCACACGGTAGCTAGCGCGGCGTGCCGCCACGCTTATGCAGCTAGTATTTTCTAAACATTGTTTTTTTGTGTGACCTTGACGGTCGTCCATTTTCCAAACATGCCCTGAAATGTTGAACCCAAAAGGACGCCTGCCATGCATTTAGCCAAACGATACCAACAACTCGTGTTACTGTTCAGTCTAACTTTTTTAAACAGATATGATGTATTATCTCTAAATAATATTATATGGCTACAAAACACTCTCACGGTATCCCTAAAAACTCTAGTACAAAAAGGCTCCACCAAGCCACCGCTAAAACTCTTAGCCTCTGTCTGTTTTTATATGTTAGAGTCATAAACCGTGTTCACCTCAAACACGGACATCTCAAACCATATTCTTAACAACTTGGACACGCAATCCTATCTTTTTCTAAAATCAAGTGACCCGAAACACTTCCGAACATTGGTTTTAACCAAACTCAAATCCTTCCCGTTACAGACTCCTTCTATAACATTTATAATCTCACCACATGACGAAGCCTCCAGGACAGCACCTCATGTATCTTCATCATGCATCATCATCACGTGCCGAAGCCTCCGGGACCGCACATCTCGTATCTCCTCCACGCATCATCCTCATGTGTTTAAGCCGCCTGGACTGCACCTCTCATATCTTCTCCACACATCATCATCGCTCGTGTCAAAGCCTCTAGGACCACACCGTCCGTAGCTTCTCCACGAATCACCACCCTTGATCTCCACGTGCTCCAGTATGATCCCGACCACCTCGCGTAACATCCTTGATCGTCTAGACCTCAGACTTCCCCATTCTAGTCCCAGTACTCCTCATCACTGACCATGACCGTCTCCACGCCAACCTGCACATCAAAGACCAAAGAACATTTTCACCGACACAAGTTCTTCACAATTTAACCATCATCAGCACACACATATGTATAACACACCCTCGTCTATCCATAGACAAGAACCAAACCATCCACGTACACTAACCAGGTCATCCACGACTGCAATTCTCATCGCTATCCAAAAATCAGCCTTAGACCACTCAGTACGACCGCTAGCTCAACAAGTACTCGAAAACAACAAGCACTCGGGAATTATCATCTCTCCACTCAAAACACTCGGGAATAACAAGTATCACTACCGACCACAGAACCATCGAGTACCGGCTAATGAGTACCGATCACTACGACTAAAGCACTAGATTCTATGTCCAACCATTCGCTGCACCATTGATCACCGAGTACCGCACAGACTATCATCCACGAGTACCGATCATACACCACAAGTCTTCGACGACCGATCTCTAACCACCATCACAAAAACCACGACTATGGAGTACTGAGTCTTTTCGACTACCGAGTATCGAGTCCTTCCGACTACCGAGTACCACGACCATATGACCATCGAGTACTTCCATCTTCTGAGTACCAAATCCTTCGAGTCATGTTCCTCCTAGCACTGTTCATGTATCATAGACTATCATGCACCAACCAGTCATACTGTTGGCCTAACATGAGTACTCGGAGTACTAAAAAATAACAAGAATTGAAACACTCGAACCGACCGATCATGAAGCCTACAACAACCGATCGCAAAGCCTTCCACTACCGATCGTGAGGTCTACGACAACCTATATGTTGTGGGGGTGGGCAAGCTACCCGTGACTAGGCCTTGCAACTGGCCCAATGGTATAGAGAAATATACCAATGTACCATCATCTTTTGTAATTATTAAAGGGTGGGATGGAAATTTTTCATTCTACCCCACTCATGTATATAAACCTCTATGAGGGGCAGGACGAGGGGGATCCTCTCATTCTCACTCACCTACTTTTCACATATGATCTCTGTGTTGGCTCTCCTCTTCTTCTGCTAGTCCCTTTCTTTACTGTTTGGTCTGTAGTCATAACACTATAGAAAAGCCTACGACAACGACAGCAGACTGCAAAGTCTACGACTATCGAGTACCGACTAATAAAGTCTACGACTATCGAGTACCGACCAGTAATATCTACGACTATCAAGTATCGACCAATAAAGTCTACAACTACCAACTGGTTATTGTAGCTATAACCATAAAAAAGTACTGTAGCTATGACCATCGAAAAGTACTGTAGCTTCGACTGTCAAGGTGTTGTTGGTCCTAGGAGACAACACCAGACATGGGGGGTCCATGGTGCCGACTGGGGCGACTGTGGAGGGCCGTTGAAACCGTTGATGCTTCCAGGAGGAGCCAATGCACCAAATTGGACGTCGGGATGGCCGGGAGGGGGTGCAACGGCAAGAGCATGGGGCGTTGGGCGCGACTGTGGAGCTGGTGCATTGGGCCGAGGACCGAGGACACCATCGGTGCGGTGTGGTCATACCTGAAAAGTTCCGGTTCATGGGTTTAAAAAGGAAGGCCACCACATCTGCTAGGCTTGGCTGGCCTCATGGCTGCCTCTATCGGTGCCGGTGGCGGGTGCCACGCTTGTCCCACCCGAGCCAACGTTGTCGCCAGTGCCCTTGTTACAGCGCAGTTGTGGCAATTGTTTTTCCCATAGCTGACGTTCCCGTCGTTGCCGCCACCACCCCTGCCTGGGTTTGGGGGTGGGATCCTTGCTGTCCAGTAGCGAGGAAAACGGAGGGCGGAGCGGCCGGTCTAGAGTTCTTGGTGATATCTTTGAGGAAAAGATGCGAGCAAGTTTCCACGAATGTAGAAAATGGCCGTTGCATCTTAAGGATTGGCACCATATGAGTGAACTTCTCATTGAGGCCGCGGTAGACAGAAAACACTAGTGTCCGGTCGGAGATAGGTTCACCGAGATCGCCAAGACCATCTGCTATACTCTTGAGTTAGCGACAAAAATCAAAAATTGATAAATCACCTTGAACGAAGTTGCGGAATTCCACCTCCATGTACAGACCACGGGTCTTCTTATTGCCAAGGAATTGATGCTCGAGGTTCATCCACACGATGCAGGCAGTAGTGGTGGGGGACATGACAATCTCTAAGAGGTCCACAGCAATGATACCGTAAAGCTAAGACAAGACCACGCGGTCCATGAACACCCAATCTGCCCGATCGGGAAGGGGGGCATCGTCGGAGAGGACGTGGTCTGTCAAGGCGTATTTGTCGAGCGTGACAAGGAAGAGGTCGCACCACTTGCCGTAGTTATCAGATGTGAAGTCGAGGGTGAACAGGATGAGGGCCTTGATATTGAGGACGCCAACAGCTTGGGCGTGAAGGGCGACTTTGGCGTAGTCCAGTTGGTTGGCGACGTCGTGGGCGAGGTTGGTAGCCAGGGCCTGCTGGCGTTTGGTAGCGATCACGGCGAGCGCCTCCTGGCGCGCGCAATCGACAGCAGTCGCGACGATGGCCTGAACCCGACGGTCCTCAGCGGCAGCGGCTTCGGTCTAAGCCGCGTGGGTGGCCAAAGCAACCTACTCGGCTTGAGCCACCTGTTCGGCAGAGAGGTCGGTGGAGCCGGCCATAGGAGCGAGAGGGGGATAGATAGGCCGGAAGATGGAGGCCAACGGCTAGATGTAGGGTTTATGGAAATGTACGGTCACAGGAGTAATCGCGTCTGATACTATGAAAGCGTGTAGTGTTTTGGAGATATTACGCAATGAATAGATTAATGAATCTTGAGTTACATATATAGGCGTATTCTTTTCATATCTAAACAACCAGTTTATAGAAATAATACCCATGAGATAAGGAAGGGAGAGGCCCGGAAGGATATGCATGATCCGCGACATGTGGACCGGCTGCGCACGGCGCATGCATATATCTAACACATGTAACTCAACTTGATACAAGAGTTGCAAGGTTCTTGAGCTGGAGTTCCTCCTAGATTTATGGATGTTGATTCCTCGTCTTCTGTTTTATCAAGCCAAAATGGAGGACATGTTTTGGATCAATCTTGTAGATAAGGATAAAGATTAGAATTCTCACTGGAATTTCATGAGTTGTGCCGTAGAAATAGAGAAGACTGGCAGATAGTGTTGCAGTGAAGCGAGACGTCAGTTTCAGAAAAGAAGTGTTCGATGCTACTTTGCAGAAGAGTTTCAGAAGTAACGTGTGGAGCCTGTAGGCCGTAGCATTGGACCCTGTCATGAGGCCAGATTTTCCATTATTTTTTTATGCTGTTTACTTGATTACTTCTATTTGCGAGATCTGTTGGATTAAGTGTCTGGCTAGACCGATTAATGCAAAGTGCTTGATTATGGTACAAAATCTAAACCATAATCAGCCTCCACAATAAAACTGAAACCATATCCAAACAAAACACCAAGAGAAATCAAAATCTTCAGTCGCTACACAAACAGATTCTGCAATGAATTCACCTCAAATAAATTCTGCAATGAACATTTGCAGCATTTAGATTCGTTTGTGTCACACATAATTACAGCCATGAGCTAACACAAGTTCAGATACAATGATATAAAATCGCCACCTTTACCTACAAATCCTATCGAAGCCATACAGCCTATAACAGATATACATAGAAACTGAAGAAACAGAACACCATGAATTTATAGTGATGTATGCGTCAAAAACCAAGCATCGCATCGCCCCCAATCCTTTCTGAATTCTGAACATACATATGTCTTCGTTATCGCGCCGTGGAGAGTGACCCGTCCTTCATCAGGCTGTTGCTCAGAGTCTTGAACCTCTCCCTCGAGTACTGACGCGACGCTTTCCTCCAATCCGTCCCGGCTTTCATCATCGCGACGAACTCGTCGAAACTTATCCTACCGTCCTGTCAGCAACCACAGGTATGTTCAGATTGCGGTGGAATTAATGATCGGCGGATTTGGAGCATGCAGGTACCTTGTCCGTGTCGACTTCCTGTAGGACGTGGTTGAGCACGGCGTCGTCAGTCTGGCCGGAGTCGTCGGCCAACGCGTCGGACAGCTCGGCGCGCTCGATGTAGCCGCTGCTGTCCTTGTCGAAGAAGAGGAACGCCGTGCGGAGGTGCTCGTCGTTGGAGAGGCGCTGCAGGTGGATGGTGACCGCCACGAACTCGCCGTAGTCCAGGTACCCGTTGCCATCCACATCGGCCTGCACAAGATACACATGTACATGCATGCGTTTCAAATTGGACTGATTCCTTGGCAATGGCGTTGCTAAAAAGGGATGAGCTGCAAGTGCTTACGGCCTCCATGAGCAGCTCCATCTCGGGCTCGGCGAGCTTGGAGCCGACCTTCTTGAGGCCGGCCTTGAGCTCCTGCAGCGTGACCTTGCCGTTGTTGTCGGTGTCCATGAGCGCGAACATCTCCTTGATCACCTCCACCTCCTCCACGGACAGGTGCTCAGCGATCACCTGGGTTGCACAGTCGCAGAGAAACGAAGCTCAGAATTCAGCACAGTGACATCGGCGCAAGGAGAGATCGAGGGTTGCAACGAGGCGAGTGATTGGTCACCCGCATTGCCTTCTTCTTGAACTTGTTCATGACGGAGAACTGCTTGAGCCTCGCCCTGACGACGTCCCCCAGCGGCACGTTCGGCGCCTTCTTGGCGTTCTGCAGCCATGGGTGCTCTGCCCAAGCACGCAGAGCGTTGCAAACGAATGGATGAGACAGCTGATGCAGGCCGTGTTTGGCACAAGAACACGACGAACGTACCGAGCACTTGCTGCGCGGTGGGTCGCTTCTTGGGGTCCATCTGGAGCATCTGCCTCACGAGGCTCTTGGCGCTCTCCGATATCCGCGGCCACGGCTCGCGCTCGAAGTCCACCACGCCGCGGAGGATCGCCCGCGCCACGCCCTGCTCCGTCTCTGCGACGCAACCACTAAGTTCGTTGATCTGTCCTGGCAAGCTCACTGATGCCATTAACTGGATGCGAGAGTCAGTGGCGGAGAGGGGGCTGACCGGCCCAGAACGGCGGGACGCCGCAGAGGAGGATGTAGAGGATGACGCCGGCGCTCCAGATGTCCACCTCCGAGCCATAGTCCCGCCGGAGCACCTCCGGCGCCATGTAGTACGGGCTGCCCACGATCTCCGTGAACCGCTCACCTGTTTTGTAGCTGATTAGTTTGTACCATCAACACTAATCAACTATTTAATATTAGTTCTTTTTAGCTGCTGCTAATAATTTTTAGCAAATAGTTATGCGACGAATCAAATATCCATTTGAAAAAACTATCAATAAATCGCTTCAAAGAATCGGTGAAGAACTCGTTTCAATGTTTGCTGAAAAGAATCCATTAAATAAATCGCTTTAAAGAATCCGTGAAGAAGTAGTTTTGACTCAGTCCGAAAAGAAGAGGGCGTTAGCTCGCAGAGCTACCAACCGATGGAGGTATACATGTACGGCAGAAGAAGAAGAAGAAAAAAAAACAGAAATTCAGACATGGACCGTGTAAGGATATTGGGCATTCAATGGACACATGTTAGTGGGGTAGCCTGAGAGACTGCCGGAGCAGCTTCTGTTTCTCTTTCCTTCTCTCAAGTCTCAAGATACCACCATGGTATCTTAAATCTTAGACAAATTTGGCACTGTTTCTCACATTAATATCAAAAAATAGCTTCCTCGCCATCGAAATCCTGTATATAACCCCTTTTCTGATCGCACGTTCACGGGAGGCTGACACGTCGCAGTCGTGCGATCTGAGACTGCACGATTAAAGATCGTGCGATCTGGGACTGCAACATATATGTACTACGAACTATGCACGTACTCACGACCAAGTAAACGAAGGATAGGTGAGTATCTGGTAAGAATAGCATCCAAGCAGCTGGAATTTTGCCCACAGTATAGACTTTTCCCTCTCTCTCTCTCTCTCTCTCTCTTGAATCCCAGCAGTATACATTTCAACGCCGACTGTTGATACCAGAACGGGCTTTCACTGTGCCGGACTTGTTCTTTGCAGTGTGTTTCGAGTAGTGCTTCTATATATGTATCACCCCTAATACAAAATTTATAAATCTTAAAGCAAGTGAATGGTAAATAATTATCATCTACCATTCATTCATGCTTTAATATTTGTACAACTTTGAGATGGTGATGTATAGAAGCATTAAGCAGCACACTCTAGTTTTCAGTTTTTTCTCCCCCTCTTGGAAGGACAGTAGTTCGATTAATAAGGTTCTCTTTGGCATTGTTTTGCCTTTGGAACGGTGAAGTATCGACCTTTGATCATTTTCCCCATATTTTTTTTTATCATTTGGCAGCATAATAATAATTTTTTTGGTACCAATGATAAACATTTTCACTAACCACCTTCTTAAACGGCATAGCATATTACAAAACAATTCTTTTAAAAGGTGTAAGCCTGAAACAATTAGCCATGTTTGGCATTGCAATTGCTAATTCACATTGTTATTTTACTACTTTTGATGTATTAACTACTTAATTGCAACTTTTAAAGTAATAACACAAAAGTTCTACTATAATTCAAAGACCCCCCTAAAATTAAAGATTCCATAGGGCAACACCCTCAGTGTCATGTAGAAACTAAAGCATTTGCTCGGTCATTAGCGCTAATTAATTACTACACTTTTTTTTCTGAAACAGAAAATGTTGAGCACATTAACGTGGAAGGAGTAAGAGAAAAATTATACAAGCATGCAGGCCAAGCAAGCTGACCTGGTCGGAAGAAGACAGAGAGGCCGAAGTCAATGGCCTTGAGCTGCGCGTCCTCGCTCTTGCCCGCGTACAGGAAGTTCTCCGGCTTGAGGTCCCGGTGCATTACCCCATGCGCGTGGCACGCGCGCACCACCTCCGCCACCGTCCTCGCCGCCGCCGCGGCGGCGCGCTCCGTGTACCTCCCGCGTGCCACGATCCGGTCGAACAGCTCCCCGCCGTCGCACAGCTCCATCACCAGGTGCACCGCCTCCACGTCCTCATACGCGGCCCGCAGGCGCACCAGCGCCGGGTGGTCCGGCAGCGACGCCATGATGGCCACCTCCCGCCGCACGTCGGCGACGTCGACGGCCGTGCGCAGGCGGCGCTTCGGGATGGACTTGCACGCCAGCCGCTCCCGCGTGGCGCGGTCCGTGGCGAGGTGCGTCACGCCGAACTCGCCGCGCCCCAGCTCGCGGCCCAGGTGGTACTTGTCCGTCACGCGCAGCCGAGGGTGGTGCGGCACCACGCCCTCCAGCACGCGCACCGCGCGCCGGGACGGCTGCCCCGCCTGCGCCGCCGACGGCGTCCAGTCGTAGGGGTTGGGTTTGGGCCTGGGCCTGGGCTTGGGATTGCCCCTGGGGCTTGGTTCTTGGCAGTGGCTTTGGGAGCTCGGAGGCGTGGCTGGCTTCTTCTTGGCTTGTGGCGGCGCTTCCGCTTTGGGCTGTGGCTGAGGCGAGTTGGTGGTGGTCGAGGTGGTGCAGCAGACGCACGCGTTGCCCATGGGACCTTCTAGAATCTTCTGGGTGCTTCTGCACCTTCCTCTCTGGCTTCTTGCTGCTTCTTCTCTAGCTACGTAGCACTGTGGTAGTATATCGCTGCAGTATGGGGCAGCTCTCTCTGCAGCCTCTCTTGATCAAGAAAACACAAGCTTGTACTCTCTCTAGCTAGTACGTGGGCTACTCGTTTCTTTCCATCTGTAGTTAGGCTATATGTCAAATGGTAAGACTTGGTTACTGGTAGAGAGAGAGAGAGAGAGAGAGAGAGAGAGAGGATGCCGCGGGAAGAAATGGTCGCACCGCTCGGAAGAGAGAATTGAAGGGGTCCAAAACTCCAACGCAAGCACGCACGCACGCACGCAGCGAAAGAACGAGAGAAAGGGAGTAAGGAATCGTGTATCGTGCTGCTCTTTTGAACTTTTATTTGAAGTTATGACTTATTTTTACTGATTGAGGTTTGATTTGTACTGTAAGTGACCGGTAGTTTTTTTTATAATTAAATGGAAAATTAGAAAAAAAAAATTATCATAGATAATACAAAGGAATACAAAAAAAACCTCTAAAAACCTAAAAATCATTAAAAAGATAAAATTAATAAACTAGAAGCTAGAAGTTAAAAGCCCAACCGAGCAACTGAAATAAACAGGGTATGCAAGGCTCGTCCATATTGTATTTGGTTTTCAACTTCTATTTGAAGATAAAAGCTATGATGAACATATAGTTTTTCTAAATGGTTTCAAAGATAAGGTAGAGATCACGGACATATCATACATCTCTTTTTTCGCTTTCATCTTACATACGTATCTTTTTCTTCTTTCTAAACGTCATTTTTTTAGCTACTATTATTCATTTTCAACTAAAATTTATTAGTCATGACAAAAAAAATCATCAACTAAAGCTATTATAAAACAGCCCTGTATTTTCGGACTCCAAAACCGCTAAAACTCTACTCCATAAACAAATCGGAGTGATCGAGACGGAGGGAAAGGGACAGGGAGCTTTGCTTCATGCTTACGTTCCTTGATGAGATGGGTAGAGGAAAAGGGAACGGAAACTGGGGGGTTTTTTTGGAGGCGTGGAGAGGCGTAGGTTGGGAAAGAGAGGGACCTGTCGGCCATTTCAAGATGGAAGGAGGGAGCACGTACGTACGACAGCTTTCCGAGGCCGCTGTATCTTTCAATCGCTGTCTCCCTCGTGGGTTTTCCCCCTGCGGTTCTGCTGCTGCGCTGTGCATATCTTGGGCTGCAACACGCGTAGCGTCTTCTTTTGCCATTTTAACTTCTTAAAAAAAATCAGATTAAACGGTTCTTTAAAATAGATTCTTCCAATAGCTTCTCGAGTTTAAAATTATATATACCATTTATATTAGCGTCTTCTTTTGCCATTTTAACTTCTTAAAAAAAATCAGATTAAACGATTCTTTAAAATAGATTCTTCCAATAGCTTCTCGAGTTTAAAATTATATATACCATTTATATTAGTGTCTTCGTCGTCTATTAACATCTCAAAAAATACTGATAAAAACTAGCTGCCACAGAAAGCCATCCTTCTTCCAATAGCTTCTTTTGGCATTTTTACTTCTTAAAAAAAATCAAATTAAACGGTTTTTTTAAAACTGGATTCTCCCAACAGTCTCTCGAGTTTAAAATTATATATGTCTTTATATTAACATCTTAAAAAATACAGATAAAAATTATCGATCATAGCTAAAAGCCATCCGTCTTAACCTAGTTACATCGGACCCATGCACGCGAGGACACGCATGGTAGTGTTACAACCAAAAGACAAGAAGCGAGGACAGGCGTACGTATGCCACTCTTCCTTGTATAATCAATCCAGATGATAAGGCATTCCAAACCTCCGACTTCCAGCACCTCGGTCATCCCTCGTGACCCAGAGAAATCGAAGGCAAGTACAAGGTGACAAGCTACGTTTTTTTCCCCTCGCAACAGCAAAGCAAAACAGAGAATCTGGATCGCATTGTTTGCTATCGGTAGAACTAGCTGCTTACGGCAGGCAGTCGATAGGGATGCAAATGCCATCTTCAAGGACCACGACATGGGGGCTGCCCGGCTGGGCTAATAATACCACCACGAAAGGACGGAGGCACTGTGCGAGCTAGAAAGGCGGGCGCTTTTTCGCTTTGGCCTTTCCGCTCTGGGGTTTTAAGGAAAGGTAATCGCGGTTTGTGAGCGCTAAACAGCGGGGAAAGCGGCGGTCAAAGGCTCGGAGCTAACATGCAGCGCCATGATTAGGGCATGAAGCGACGTGCCGCTGGCGAATGATGGATTCGGCCATCCATGATTTCGTTCCATCCGAAAGCAAGAACACGACAAATTATTACTACGTTCTCATTTTGCCGATATAAATAAAATCGATACAGTATGTATTATAATTAACTTCTCAGAATACAAGTATGTACTGTAATTAACTTCTCCGAATACGAACACGACAAGTTATTACTGTGTGCTCATTTCACCTTATCCAGCCGATCAAGTACCAGCCCGATGACCTAGTTTATCTACAGTTTAACTAGCTGGAATGCACCACCGCTGTCCATGTCGAATAGCTCAGCGAAACTAGGTCTTCTCAGAATACAAGAAACCGGACTTGTTCTCTAGGGTCAGCTGTCTGATCAAGTCCTACCAATTGAGTACCAAACAACTTCCTCACACTAAACAAACAGGCGGGGAGGCGACCACGCGTAAACATATAAACACTTGCTTCGTGCCGTGGACTCCTCGTCATAGCAAACCTAGCCGCAGCTCAGAAATATACTTAGCTACGGTGACACATCAAACACCTGACCTGTGCACGATCGTCATAGAAGAACTCGCCAGGATTGTAGACGACAAAGAAGGGAAGAGTCCGGCTCTCGGCCAGCATTAGCTGCATCAGTGGAAATATTAGAAAAGCGACAATGCGACAAGCACTGTTGGAGCCATCCAAGCATCGGCTAACCAGGAACAGGTTGGGTCGGCGTTCCAAGAACCACCCTGTAGACGTCGACAACAACCTGAAACTACTGAAGGCAAACACTGCAATCTACTGTAGCAACAAAATCAACTGAAAATGTGCAGGGAACAAACGCGCGCGCAGAAAACAATAAGGGAAATATGAACACATGAAGGGGTGATTTAGGAGAACGAATTTGACCTGATGCTACTTCCCCACAGTATTCCACGTCATCGACCAACCATATGCAGTCATTGGAGTGACAAGACAACTCTCAGATGGGGGCGAATGTGACATAATAACAGGCTAAGTTAGTTCTATAATAACAAAATGGCTCCCGCAGTGTCCATGTGTCCTTTCCTCGCACAACACTCCGAACAAAATAGTTAGGAAGCTAAGCGTTTGCGCCCAGCTCAACCCTCCCAGGATGGCCTCCTCCAGGAGAGCCTCCTCCATGGTTGTAGAAAGAATTGCCACCAGAGCGACCACCCCTGCCTCTATTGTTGTTGTAGTTCCTCTGCTGGTAGTATCCAGAATCGTAGTAGTACCCGCCATCACCACGGCCGTTCTGGTACCCACCACCGCCGCCCCTGCCGTTCTGGTACCCACCACCCATACCCCGGCCTCCACGACTGCCACGGCCGCTAGAATAGCCCCTCCTGCCACCACCACGACCGCCACCACGCTGGTTCTGGTAAGAAGATCGTCGAGGGATGAACTGTTGATCTTTTGGCTCTGCATTCCTCTGATCTTGTTCATCCACATATTCTTCAAATTTCTCCTGCTGTGCCTCACCTGAGGGGAGATCTTCAGCAGGGTTCGCCAGGGCTTCGTCATCCTGAAATTATTAAGTTAGTACAAGTCAGGAAAATCTTACGTAAAGAAATATTTGCAAGGTCATTCGTTAAGTACCACATTTTGAGCATCAGCCACATTGGACTGGTGATCAGTGTAGATTTCTGTAGCCGTCGAAACTTCCGTCTCATCCTGTCAATGAATAAACAAATCAGCAAAAAAGATATAAAGATGCAAGGCAAAGGACTAATTAGACAAAGTCATCAAATCACTTCTACACTGTGTGATGACATAATCACATCATTTTGTTTACAGGCCAATTGTCTTTACCTTCCTGTTTCTGAAGCAAATAGGTAGAACTGTGTTAAGGAAACTAACCCATTAATCCTTTCTCCTCTCAGAGGGCAATAAAGACAAAATACTTACCTCCCTATCGATGCTAAAAGCAGGACACCCCAGATACCTCACAAACTAACAATTGTGAACTAACTGAATACAAAAACTGATCTCAGCCTTCAATAACTGAATACAAAAATTAATCCCACCATGATCTATACCAACAACCGTTGATGTACAGTTGTACACCACTATTCTAAATTCCATACCTTTTTGCTCACTTTAATCCAAAGAGAAACCAAAAGATTCCAAGTTTTACAATGCACTTCTAGATGTTACAAACATCAGAAAAATGAATCGACATGCCGAATATAATGCTAAACAAACAACCAAAATATTTCTTTTAGAAAAGCATATAAATTCCATTTCATAAGCAGAAACAAAAGATCCTAACAGTTTCAATAGTTCATAGACTCACAACCAGCAAAAAAGAAGGTGTCTCCTAATGTGGCCAGGCCAGTCACAAATAGTATTGGGTTAGGTGCACAATTAAAGACACCACTTACAGTCCTATCGAAAAAGATTCCAACTCGAAAGCTTTAATAACAAGAGCAAATACTCAAAATTTCTAACGTTAGCACTTAGCAATTACTATTTACTATCACCTACACAAGCTACAATACACCAATTCTTGCATTAAACAACTGACAACATTAACTAAAAAAACAGCAACGATAACAAAACCAGAAAAATCCAAGACAACAGAGTCCTTTAGTTTGTTGCATCAGATAGCTGTTATCTACCTTACAATTTTGCTAAGTTGCATATCATAAATCTTTAGGAATCAGAATAATGTTAACCCTTTACATATCCATTTGTTCTTGTCTTTCCTCATGTAAACTAAAGCACATTTCTTGATTTTAAAACACACAAAATTCACTAAGAGTTGTCGCATTACTTCACAGGAAAAATTTTACGCACATACAACATGGACGAAAATAGGTATTAGTATTAAAGACTATAAAAAGATACAGTTCTATCAACATTTTCCCATCGCAAGGTCCCCATTTGGACTAGCTGAGGCTCATCCAATAAGCCAGTTTGTATGCAGTTTCAGCTTATAATCCCAAAAGCCCCCTCCCAACCAGCGTCAACCTCATTGCAGATCTAGTGGAAGGACAGCATCAACATACCGAATAAGCACAAGCTTAAGTCACCATTTACTTCTAGCTTCAGCTTATAAGCACCATAAGCTATAGCTGAAGATAAACCATGGTTATTGATACCCAACCAAACTGCCAGTTCAATTGGATAAAACCATAACTGAAGCATGTTCTGGTCAGGTTTGAGGTATTTGATCGGTAAGGCAAAAACCAGAATAAAAGTTTGTAAAAGTCTCTGTAAGGGCTCAATCTCCCGCATATGCTCCACCAACACAGGAAACTACCAAATGGCCTACGATACTCTTACCAGTCAGCTTTGTTCACTAAAGACTAAGCCAAATACTACTGCAGTATAAAAGTGGGAAGTTATGTTATTCACACCATCCTTATAGTGCTATTACAAAATTAGCCAGAGGATAGATGGGATGGGTTAGTTTCTAATACTTAATAATAAAAAGAAAATGTAATCCTTTTGAAAGCACAGTATTTAAGCACACTAAAAAAATTGATATAACAGAAGTTTGTCGACAGCAAACTTAAGGTTAGTTGCTACAATCAGCTTAATGTTAACCATCCTAACAAGTGTGCATCGTGCAAAAAAATGCAGAGGGGATAGGGTTGACAGTACATTGTTCATAAAATGCAACTAAGGTCGATCATTGTAATAAAAGCAAGCTACAGTCCTTTTCCTCAGTCTTATAAATGCGCATCTATATATGCATGCTTCTCCCACCTCATTGGATTACAATAAATATGGAAGTTCATGTCTGAAACTAGCTCTACAGTTAACAATCAAAGCTGAGCATGCAGAGGAACGAAGGCTTGTGGAACCTGGAACCACTACACCAATGAAACAGAAATAAATGGAGACCTTACCAAGAGTATTGTCTAACTTGTGTCCTAATTTTCCTAGAACAATTAAAGGATCGGGGATGGCTATGATACAAACAACTTTTACCTATAACAACAACAACAAAACCTTTTGCCCCAAACAAGTTAGGGTAGGCTAGGAAAGAAACCTCCTCGAGGTAACTTTTACCTACAAAAGTTTTCACATTTTTTACTCCCCCTACATTTGTTTTGTAGAATGAATAGTGGATGGTGGAAAAAGTTCATAAAATAAATTACATACAGCAATGGTAGAATGCAAAGTTAACAGAATAAACACACATGTACTATAGGCCCCACTTTGGGCTTCTGGCTTCCAAAAACCGGAAGCCGTTGTAAACGCATTGGCTTCCTAATACAGCTTTTTTTCTTCTTTCCTTTGCATTGTCCGTGGAGATATAACGGTTCTTTTTCATTTCACTCTTTTCTTTATTTTTCTTTAATTAAATGCCTCGGCCAAAAGCTAACAGCATGTTCTTTTGATCTTTTGGCTTCTCCAAAAGTCGAAACAAACGGGACGGTTTCTTAAAATGGATTCTCCAAATGGCTTCCCAAGCCCAAAACCATGTGCGCCGTCCGCGTCGGCGTCTCCGCCATCCGCTACCGTCTCAAAAAGCGCAGACAAAAGCCATCAGCCGCGGTCCAAAACAGGGCTGCAAGTAACTCCTTAGAGAAATTTATATCCTTATGTATGGCAACAGGTGACCAATGAGTTATATGTATGGCGACAGGTTGACTGATTTTCCCAACTAAAATATTAAACAGCAATGGTAGTTGCTAGTTACTACAAATAAAATTGAGACACACTAAAAAGTTGTGTAAAGCATGATTCTTTGTCTAAGTTCAAGGTTGTTGCTAGTTGAAGGCAACCACATTAAAGATTAGAGCACTCAAAAATCTTTTTTGTGGTGGGTGATGGGCGTGTGCCCAGGAGGGAGGGTTAACATTGCTGGGACATGGGAATTACAGAAAACCGAAATGTGGAATTGAGGATCAGGGACACCTAATTCCGAATAAATTATTATATAAAGAAAACATAGCAAATTTTATAGTAAAACTACAGAACTATCAACTTATGTGCAACTGTATGACGCTTTTATTATCTATGAAAAAGTGCAACTCTAGTCTTCATTTACGAATGGTTAACTTCACTCTGAAACAAGACATCTAGTCACATGACACATGGGAATGTAAGTTGATGTCTGAAGCAACATGCAGAGGTGATGACAGCACCAACTCATACTGAAAACATCCTTTAAAAAAACAGTGAACACATCCTGATTTAGTTTGTTAAGCATGGAGAACTGTAGACATGCACATGCAGGTCAGCGATTCCCTTGTGCAATTTAGGGAAATTACATTGCCTATGCTCCCACAATTCACATGGCATAGACACGAAATGGTGCATTCACACAACAGGGGAGAACAATATGCTCATATAGGTCAACTAGATTGGTAGGCCCCAATGAAAACAGCTGTAACCTCAACTTGTATATTTTTAAATTACAAAGATTGTTTTTCTGATGTGAACTAGAGGCTAGAGCCTGGACATCTTGTGTTTCATTGTTTTTCTGATGTGAACTAGAGGCTAGAGCCTGGACATGCTGTATTTATTTTACTCTGGCATTGTCAATGCTGATCCTGTGTAGATTTTTGGAAGTATCAACAATAACACAGATCAGCAGCTCAAATCAAGTTTGGGTAACAAAATTCTCAAGACCCTGGAAGATAGGTGTTTGCAGCAAAAAATAATGAGTATCCCATAATTGTTCTTTGCCAAACAGCTAAAAAAACCTTCTTTCCTGGGAGGCAAAATGGCATAAATAACACTCACATTACATTCACTATTTAAGGAGTTACAATTATAGGATGTAGAATATGCACCTAAGAAAGGAAATCCCGCAACAATATCCAAGTAAAAGCCTAGGCTGCTATGCATTAGCACGACATCAAAGAATGTAGTTCAGTATAATATTCTAAAATGAGTATATTTGTCACCATAAAGTAGATTTGTCAGGATGCGAAATCAGTAAGTATATATCATATTCCATAACTTAAAGTAACTATAGTGCACTGAGACTTCTGTAATATCCATCCTATAAAACAACAGATACTAACAGCATATCAACCGTAAGTTACACAAATTAGTAAAAGACCAGATCTTTTTTAGATAACATGCATCCATAATACTTACTAAGTTCAAAGAAACAAAAACATGAACAGAAAATATAGTAAACCATTTGAGGATCGATCAAATAATCATAGACACACACAGGTTAGTTCACAACTATAGTTCTGAATTCCAACACATTCGGTATCACACTATGTCACTATTAAAATAACAGCAGCAGGCAAGATGGAACAGATTTTGTATTCATATTTACTACTACGAAAAATCAATTTCCCTATCGCAAAGTCATCCCAATAGCAGCAATATACAAGATACAAAAACATTTGGCACCAATATAGTCAAACTTCATATACTCTTATCCTACTCTTAATAGTTGTGACACTTTACACAAAATGGTACAACAATCATAGTATAATATAAATAAATGACAAGTTAAAAGAGCTCATAAACCACTTTCGAGCAGGGGTTTTTCCCCAAAAGATCGATGCACATGCATTAATTGTCATTTCAGTATGCTTCTATTTGTACAATATTTCACAAGATTCATCTAACCCTATAAGCTTTAGATAATATAAGCCCAAAACAGAGCTACCTTATAATATATACCCCAAATGAAGCTATTCTCCACAATTGATCATTAATACTAAAGCAGCACAATCAGACCAGAAAGATATAATAATACAAGAAGCAGCAGCAATAATAGCGGTATTGTACCACCGCACACCAATCATCAATCCATGTCATGATATAGTTAACAGGACAACGATCATTTGTCCACACCAAGCAAAAGTTAAGTGACAACAAAAGAACAAAAATCATTTCACCTTATGTCCTTCAACAGTTAGGCTCTCCTCCACTGCCGGTGCCTCTGGTGACACAACCATGCTCTCCTGAGCCTGCACACCTCCAGCTCCATAGCTCCCCACCGCAGCTGCCACATCCACCGTCGCCCTCATCTCTGGCTGTGCTGTGTAGTAGTCCGACGCCATGATCCTGTCCAGCTTAGCCCTTACCGCAGCATCTACAGCCAAAAAGCCACACAGATAGCACACTTGTCAATCACCTATCACCTCAAATCAGACCAGTGGACCATAGTAGAAAACATATATCCATCCTCACATGTAATGCCGGAGTCAGGATGGATGGGCTCATCTGCGCGGCGGAGCCAGAGGCAGGCGTGGTGGGCACAGGCCTGGAGAGCGTCGCGGTGGGAGACGCCCTCTGCGGCAGCAGGGCGCGCCGCCGCGAGTGACGCCAGAGCAGACACCGCGTCGAGGTCTGTCTCCACGAGCAGGTCCGCCGCGTCATCCGTGACGTAGTCGTAGGTGATGCAGCAGCTCCGCTCGTGCGTGCGCGCGACCATCGTGGCGACGAACTCGCTCTGCGGCTTGACGTCGAAGAGGGAGCCGAAGTATACGAGCGCGAGGAGGTCCTGGATGGACGAATCGGAGGCGGAGGCGGCGGGGGCCGGGGTACCGGGGCGGCAGGAGGAGAGCTCCTCGGCGAGAGCGGAGGAGAGGGGCGCGCGGAGGCGCTCTAGCTCGTCGATGAGCGCGGAAACAACGGGTTTGGAGCGGAGCACCTCCTCCTGCTCGCGGTTGATCGTCTTGCCAGCGGCGAGGGACTCCTCCATCTGCAGGATGCGGTTGTACTTCTTCCGCAGCGCGCGGAGGCGCTTCGGCACGACGCTGAGCACCGGCCCGTCGGTGGCCTCGGCCGCCGCCGCGGCCGCGGAGGCGGAGACAGTGGGGGAGGTGGCCATGGCGGGTAGCTAGGGTTTTATGGGCGATTTGGGGATTTGGACTCGGAGCGGCGAGGGAAGAGGCGAGGAGTGGGGCGGGGCTAGTGGAATTTATGGGCGGGGAGGAGACGAGAGGGTAGGGCAATCGGATGATCGGGCGGGCTGGATGGCCCCGCACGCATCGCAAAGCACTGGTTCTCTTTGTTGCGGCGGGTTGCGGGTTACCGCTTTACTGGACTATATTTTTTCCTCTTTGTGCGGCGGGTTGCGGGTTACCGCCTTACTGGACTATATTTTCTCCTGGACTCGGGTTGTGCTTGCGCTGGTCTCAGTTCTCATTTCGGCCGCGCTGGTCTCATGTACTACTCTTTGCCCATTTCCCAGCCTTCTCCCTCCCAGCTCAGCAACCTGCCTTGGTCCAACCGGATTCCTCTAACCCCCCTCTTTTTCTGCCCCGGTTGCGTGGTGTGCACGCCGTGCACAAGCTACCTATGCCCGACCCGCCTCCGCCGCGACCGCACTCCCCGCCGCCCCGTACTGACGTGGAACTGCTCCTCGCCAGTGTGCGCCCGCCTAGCTCGCCTACACCGCCTAGCGCCTCTTTCTTTTCTCAACTAACTAAAGAGATTTATATAGTTATACCTTTCAAACCGTACTTTCAACTTATAATGTATGTGTTTTTTTGTAATCGCACGACGAGACCAACAAAATAAGACTAATATCGGATATGTTAAAAGGTAGTTAGAAGTGTTACTTGTGGGGTGGTAATATGTTTAAAATATAGATGGTGACTTAGGGTGGTAAATTCTTAACTTAACATGGTAATTTGTTCAAGTTGTAAATGATAACTTAGGATGCAAAAATAATAACTTTTGAACTATTTTTGCACACTTGCAAAAATGATGGCAAATTATTAAACTAGGGTGGTAAATTGTTAAATCTGCATATTATAATTTATGGCACTAATCATGGTAAATTCGAAACATTTTTACACATACTCACAAAGTGATGGTAAATTGTAAATTAATATGGTAATTTATTAAAGCTTACAATGATAATTGAAGGTGCAAAGGAGTGTAGACAAATTCTTGAAATTAGGGTGATAATTTGTTAAAGCTGACAATGGTAACTTTTGGTGCAATTAAACTATCAATGATAATTTAGGGTCTAACTGATGGTAATTTATGTAACTTTCATCTGGTAATTTATTAAAAATACAGATAATGACTTTTATTTTAGTTGTATTTTTGAATTTTTTGAGTTAGATGACATAATTTAGTGGTAAATGTCATAAATAGAAAACCAAATTTTTCTAAAATTATTCTATAAAAAAGTGAGTGCTCTATAATACTAAAGAGCACCTAGGTGCTCTATAGCTAATCCCAAAAGAAAATTGGGTCCAATTAAAGGTTGGAATAAATGGCAAAGTCGTGCCTGATAAATACAGTAGCAGGCCGAGAGCAAGCTTTCTTCTTTCTATTTCTTTGTTTTTTTGGAAAGTTCACAAACTTTCTTCTTTCTATTTCTTTTCTTTGCTTTTTTGGAAAGTTCACAAACTTTCTTCTTTCTATTTCTTTTTCTTTTCTTTTGGAAAGCTCACAAGATCTTTTCTTCTTGAAAGTGAACCACTCAACCAGTTATCTTCAGGGTGTACCCCAACCCTTATGGATTTGGATCAGCTTGGACACATCAAAAGGCCGAGACATCAAGTATTATCCAAGTATCAAGTTCGGACCGAGCTATGGGCCTGTTCGGTGGTGAAGCGGACGACTTTTGACTTTCTTCTGATGTCTAACTTTCAAACGGAGTATTTTTCAAGACGGGTTTACAAGTTAAACGTAATACGTTAAAAGCCTAATATCTGATCACCAAAATCGTAAGTGAGTATCGCTCTCCATAATCATGTAAATGCAGTAAAATTCAAAAATTTCAGCCAAAATCCAGAAACCATAGAAAAAAAAAGAACACCCCCTGTAGCTTGGTTGATTAGGTGCGAGCCCAACCAGTCCGGGTTTGTTCCTCTAGGATCGCACCTACACGTCACACCTCAAATAATTAGAATAGAGTACATATAGGCGTGTTTAGTAAGAGCGTGTGGTAGGGATACACATGCATGTATGTGAATGGGGTGTGAGTTGTTTGTTTGTCTGCCTTGTTACATCTCTAAACAAGGTATCATCCAAGTTCAGATCCATTATGAACAATTCTTTTAGCTATGGCTTCTATATATGCTTGTTAGAATAGTCATCTCAGTACAATTACACGAGAAGCTATAGGTCAGGAGAGACCAAAATACACCTACACGCGCTCACCTTTATATATATCACTTAAACAATCGTGTTATCTTGTTATACCTTTTATCATTTTTAGTGTACTTAAATACTAATTCTAATATATTCAAACAACATAGTTGAAAATTTTTATCGAAACCTTTTATTTTTGCTATATAATATTTTCTATTTATAAAAGGAGTATATTAACAAATTATACTATAAAAGTGATTTTTAATTAAATTTTTCATGGAACTCACTTAAAACATCATTTAAGCAGTATGAGAAATATGATTACATACTCCTAGGGTATAGAATTTTATATATATATATATATATATATATATATATATATATATATATATATATATATATATATATATATATATATATATATATATATATATATATATATATATATATATATATATATATATAATGGACACCATGGTGCTTGGGTACCATGACTTAAAATAGGTATTTACCCTATGTATCGTGTAGAAAAATTGTGAATCAAAAAGCATATAATCTAAATTGTTTAAAACTTTAAATTCAAGTATATTTTTAAAAGGTATATATTTCATTTGAATTGTTATAGATGGTATATACCCTAAAACTAATATTTTTAAGAAATATACCTAATTTTGGGTTAAATTCATGCATTTGAAATCATGGTGCCTGGTACCATGGTATCCCATTCGTGTCACACACATATGTAACATGAGGACCTTCCAAAACAGATGCTTACAATACAAGAAGTGGCCGATAGAGCCAATGCTGACATAGAGCAACGGAGAAACGCCTTCCCCGACAACTGAGATACTAAGGGCATTCATATTAGATTTACGGATAACTCTTGACTTTGGTTAATGAATATTAACGGTTTGTAGAAAGCTCATGAGAGAGACTCGCGTGTGATTTCGACCGATATAAATGAAGTCATTATAATATCTACAATCGACTAGTAAATCTCGTCTTGAAAAGACACTCTATTTAAAAACTATTTATATAAAAGACTTTTGAAGTTAATACGAACAAGCCTTTACTTTGGCCTGCAATTTTCCCCTTCCTTTTAAGTTGAGTTCCTAAACTCCGGCCTGTAGTTTCTCTTTTGAGTCCCCCTCCCGGCTTGTGTAGCTTACCTGATCTCTTATCCTCTTTTAATGCATCAGCATAGCTCTTGCCTTATCTTTAAGAAAAAAAATCCCTACACCTTCTTATATGTATCCCTCCATTTCACTGTCCCTTTTAATCTTTCGCCCTCCATCTTTCATCCCCTGAAGCTCCAACCCTCTCCTCCATCTCCACGTGCTGTCACTCCCAATGGCACATGCATGAGTTCTATGTCCTCTTTTTCTGCCCCGGTTATGGTGTGCACGCCTGCACAAGCTACCTATGCCCGACCCGCCTCCGCCATGACCGCACTCCCCGCCGCCCAGATCGACGTGAACTGCCTCGCCAGGTGCGCCCGCCTAGCTCTGCCCTACACCGCCTAGCGCCCTCCCTCCCGTGTGCCTAGCCCCTCTCCCTCCTTACTCTCTCTCACTCTCAAGGTCTGCGTCAGTGCGATGACCCGCCACCGAAAGTATCTAGGTCCCTAAAAATGGTTTTGGTAATTACTGAATTTACGTTAATATGGGACAGACGTGTTTGTTAAGTGTTGAAAAGGCTTAGTCCCTAAAATAACGATAAGACGCATGCCAAGGTTCAACATGAAGATCAAAGTGGTTCAAGGCAAACATATATGTAGATTATGATCCTTTTTAGAAAGGATGGAAGACCGGATTATAGGCTAAATATCGTACCATTAAGAGGGATCATGGCAAATAGCTTGGTAGCATATTCTTGTGCCATTTGAATCAATTTAAGATCATGCATTCATTGAAAATTAAAATTGATAGCCAAATCTGTGCATCTGTCTAGAAAAACGAAAGTACCGGAGATACAATGGCGGAACTACCGTAAAGCGGTAGTACCGTAGCCTTAAACAGTATTTCCGGCGTCCGGAAGCTCCGAAAATCCGATTTTTCCAGAGAGCGCCCTTGGACTCGCTCGATGCTATGTCCGGACAACCGGAAGTACCGACTTGCAAACCGCGGTACTTCCGCTTCACGGAAGCTCTGGCTAAACCGAGCGGAACCTTTTTTCTAGAAAGCACCCTTGGGATGTTTTTATGTCCGCGACAATTAGAAGTACCGAAGTTTCAACGCGAAACTACCATAGAGCGGTAATACTGCAGCCTTAAACGGTATTTACGGAGCACGGAAGCTCTAAAAGATCAAGCGGAACCTTTTTTCCAGAGAGCGCCAACTCTCTGCTTCGGATCAAACGGAGGTACGGCGCCGATTTTGTGGAACTTCCGGTTATCGGAACTACCGGATTTATAACGGCGGTAGTTCCGCGCCGACTTCCAACGGCTAGTTCAGAATCTCTGACATAGTCGTTACTATCGTGTCAGAACAGGTGCAGAAGTTCCGGCAATTGGCCTGCAGACTTCCGCTCGCCCTGAATTTTCAGGAATTTCCTTGTAACGGCTAGTTTTGGTTGGTGAGAGTATAAATACCCGTACACCTGCTCAAGGATAGTAATAATATACCCTATTGAACATCCTTGAGCATAGAGCATTCACTTCACACCTCTTTTTCTCATGTGCATTCATTTGAGGTGGTTGAGTCAAACAAGTGCATTTCATCTTTAGATTGATCCTTTGGCACTTGATTGTCATCAAGCAAAGCTTGTGATCTGTTACTCTTGGTGTTTGCCGGCACTTAGACGACTTGGTGGAGTTTGCACGATGATTTCTTTAAGAAGGTTGTAAAGAAGTCTGGCATCGACTTGTGAGTGGTTTGATGTCCACCATCTTCGGAGTGAAGGAAGGACAACCACTAGTGGATTGAGGAGCTGAGACTTAATCCGTGGAGCCGGTCCAATTCGTTTGAGCTTTCCTTAACATGGACTAGGGGAAACTGGTAAGTTTCCGATCACCACGGTAAAAACATCATGTGTTCATTGGTTACCTCTTGTCCCTTTTTCAGCTCTTGTATATCACCGGAGAAGAAGCACTGTAGCTGAGTGATTAGCCGCTAAGCATTTAATTAGTGGATTAATTACCTTGCTTAACGCAGGTTTAATCACCAGTTGTCAAGTGGGCCATCCCCCTTAAATCCCGAGCCATGTTCGCTAACAATGGGCCCCTCTCCTTTTTAAAAATCTTTTAAAACCCAGTTTAAAATTTGGGCCACTCACATGTGAGCCCATCCATTGTTTGCACAGTAAAAAGGCCCCACATGTCAAACTCTAGCCTTTTCTTTTAAAAGAAAATAAAATTTTAATTAAAAACCCTAGATCAAAGCGACACCAAAGTATCAAGACCAACCACATTTTGACCCAAATGAGTCAATATTTTGATCATTTTGACTCTATATTTTATGCAAATTTATGTTCATTTTAAATAAGCAAATTGCATGCTTAATTAATTATGCATACGTATATCAATCCTTAAAGTAGTTACAAGCCTACTTAACATTTCAATAATTTTAATATGCTATCCTTGACACTTGCCTTAATCATCATTCTTTAAATATGAAAATTTATTTTGGAGCAGTCATGGGATTTATGTGGCTAGTATTTTGTGACAACCTAGTTTATGCTTCTCAAAATCCTAAAAATTTGTTGTTACCTATTTGGACGGATAGTAAGATGTGTTGGTGCAGATGTAGCACAAGAATTTTTTGGTTTGTGGCATGTACCGTCTAGATAAATGTTATCCTTCAAGGTTTAATTTTTTAAATCATGTAATTTAGATTTATAGACTTGTTGGTTCGAGTTATGGAATATTTGAACTAATATAAAGACCAGTTTGTTGTTTCTTTCAAACCAACCAAACATTGGAATCTTAGATTACTAGTAATGTGTCAACAGTAATCAGATTACGGAAAATATTAGATTACAGGGGAATGTAAAATTATGCATAACAAATGCACTCCTGTGGATTTGGATAAGCTTGGACACCTCAGAGGCACATAAAGTATTATTCAAGTTCGGATCCATTGTGGATAATTCTTTTGGCTATGGCTTGTTTATACACTTGATTAGAACTGTTCTCTAGATATAGTTATATGAGAAGTTATATGGCTGGTTCATATTGGTTTCTGTTTCTGGTTTTTGCTTCTAGAAGCATAAGCTAATACAAACGTCCCGACTTCTATTAGCTGTTTCTATCAGTTACTACTATTCATCAGCTACTACTTTCGATTTCGTATATTGTAACGTATATTGTATTTATTATATCACGATTTCGTAAGTTATATGACGGTCTGAATGTTATGGTGCCTTTCATTGTACCGTCTTTATTATATAATATACTACTATTCAACAGCTTATTACTATTTATCAACCACTACTTATTAATCAGTCACAATCAAAAAATCACAGTCAAAAGTCACCGATAAAAGCCAATACGAGCCGCCGGAGAAAGGGCAGACCAAAAGCACACCCAGGTTTAAATATTTTTTTACAAATATGTCACGTGGGACAGCTGTGGTGTGCCCCCGCCGCGCCGAAGAAAGGGCAGATCAAAAACACACCCACGTTTAAATAATTTTTTACAAATAGGGGCAGCTGATCGTGTGGCCCAGCCGCGCGCTTTCACCGTTTCACTTCACAACGCGACGACGCCATCGGCCCGCGCGGTCGCACTCTACCCCAATCGCGAACGGGGGAGGACTGCTCGTCGACCCTCGCCTCCTCCTTCGCTACTTCGCTGTTTCTTTCGCCGCCGCCATGTCGGAGCACCTCGCGCTACGGAGCTCCGTGGGGAGCCCCAGCTCCGAGCGCCCCTCCCACCAGCACCAGCACCCCCACCTCCCGCCGCACCCGCGCCCTCACGGCAACCCCGACCCTCTCGCCTCCGTCTGGATCCGCCGCCTCCACCTCACCCCCAACCCGCCGACGACGCCGCGGCCCCGCCCCCGCCGCGCAGCGCTGGGTTTGGGCCCTTCTGCTGGAGCCCGCGCCCGCTGCGGGCACGCCGGTCGGCGCGTGGGATGCCGCCGCTGCCGCCTCCGGCAGCGGGCGTGGCCCGCCGATGCTGTCGCCGTTCTTCCGCCTCCCGCCGCCGCCGGCGGCGGCGGTCGCGGATATGGGTGACTTCGCACCCTTCAGGCCTATGACTGGGCTCGGAAGCAGCAGCGGCAGCGGTGGGTTCACTGGGCTGCCGTCGCGGATGGTTGTCGGTGGCGACGCAAACGCCTCCTGGCTTGCGGCCAGAGCTGCAGGTATCGGATCGGTTCGCGCTTTTCCTTGCACACGTCTCCTCCATGTGTGCACTTCTCTAGATTCGAGCTCAGTAAGCCACTTCGCAACTCGTCTTCAAAGCTTTGCAGCGAGCAATGTAACCTTGGTACACTCACAAGCAACATAAAATTGGCCAAATATTATTTTAGCTTTGGGTGAAACTAGCGAGCAGCTACATACACCTATTGTACAGAGTTGTGCCATCGTGGTGACTAAAATAATTTGACGAAGACTGTAGGAAGTATGGATTGGATACCTGTATCT
The DNA here is from genome assembly GCA_036346245.1 of Bonia amplexicaulis. NCBI lineage: Eukaryota > Viridiplantae > Streptophyta > Magnoliopsida > Poales > Poaceae > Bonia > Bonia amplexicaulis. Next base: position 26,133,632 of record CM070741.1, on the reverse strand, counting down.
GCTCTCATGAAACTAGGATTCGTGTACACTGTTTTTAGCGGAAGTATGGAATGGGCACATGAATCTTCTCTTAGTTGCCCCCATTGGGGAAATTAGGATACTTGTAAAACTTCATTAGCAAAGTTTCAGCCACCGGTTTAATTGATACACCTTCCCATTTTCCCTTCACACCCCACTCCCCAACTTCCTTATCCCCTCAGAGCGTCAGAATTTTGTGTAAAAATTTGGCATTTAAGAAAATTTTACGATGTAAATTAATGGATGCTTGAAAGTGCTACAGAAGCAAGTGTTGTTACAAAAGATTGATCAAATTGGTTTTTCTGAATTGTTAATAGGGTGTGAATACTGTATGCATTACATGTACCCATCTCTTTTTTCTTCTAGTCGTCCTTGGGATTTCTTGCACTTTGTCCCTTCCCAGTTCCAATTAAATGTATCCATTACTGTTTCACCGTTGTCATCCAATTGGAGGCCACCACACACATTGTTGGTTTTCCACTGGATCTTAATTACACTGTGATGGTGAAATTTCTCTGTGTAGGTGCTGCTCATCCTAGCCATGCTGTGGACATGGTTCCCATAAGAACTCTTCGTGTAAGATTTTCAGCTTCATTTCTCTCATTACATGGTGACATGTATATATATGGGCAAGCAGGATTGGTTCTTCTGCAGTTTTTTAGAGGCATTATCATAACAAAAGATACTCTTACAAGGAGAAATTAAGTTGTTATTTTGAAGCTGAATTTACAGAATAAGCTGGGAAATTAGTTTTACAAAAGTGGAATAGTACCTTGGGGGAAACATTTAAGTGAATCTCCAAATCTCGTTGAATGTACCACACAATGAAAACAATCTATGGATAGATTATAGTTGCACATGTAATCACAAGGGCATTGAGAAGCATCATATTTGGATATATGCAGCTGGTGAAATTAGTAAGATACACTTAGCTTGATAATACTTGTTAAGACTTTTTATCAACATCACGACATCATGTCGTTAACAGGCACTCCACTTTTTGCCTGGGGGCATCTCCGATCTTAGACCTTAGGAAAAATACATTCAGGATGAACTCATATTGATCAAGCTAGTCATATGTTGATTGGTTATATTGCAGTCAGTATCGGTAGTTATTTTAGAGGCTTCAGCAACATAAGATGTAGCAGCTATCATTTCTGTGCATTTAAGTTTTTATAATCGAGCTTGCATTTCGCTAAAATCATGAGCAATTTCTAGCAAAGCAGTAAAGCTGGAGTTTGCACAACCTATATAGCCTTGATTTCTTGAGTACTTGTGAAGAGATGCAAGATTCTCATGTGATCTTGGATGAGTTACATCAATGTAGAAATAAAAAAAAACTACTCAAGATCTAAACGTGACAATGTTCAGTGGTTCATGTGATAGATGAAAATCTGAGTACATAGAATAAAAAAATGCTTCCAGTTGTTGGCATGGTACCAAAAGATAAATAATTTTGGTTTTAACTTTCGTGATTCTAGTAAAAGGTAAGTTTTCACGATTATTAGTCCCTGGTCCATCCCATTCTTCCCATCAGATCTTGCTTATCCCTGACTAGCGATCAACTGCTAAGATGCCTTGTCTTCTAGAAGCTTATTGTGTAGGGTAAGTAGAACTTTGCTAGCGACATAATTTCCCACTTAGTAGAGCAACTATTGTTGATGATCCATATGTCATGTCAAATGTTAGTGCACAGATCACCTTGGAGCTTCATTGGACCAGTCTTGTGGTGTCTACTGCTCATGTTTCTTCCTAGCTGGAGGAATGATAAGCCGTGCCAACTGCCAATGCTTGCATGATCTGGTTACCAACTGTGGTCTGCTCCGGATCACATGGTTTCATGATTAGTTACTTATAAATTCAGGGAGATTTTATCAGAAACAAGAAATGTGAGATGTCAATAATCACTAAACTGTACTGCTGAGAATGAGTAGCTGATAAAGAGCCCAATCCATGGCTGAATTCAGCAGCTGTTAACATGGTATGATTTCCGTTACTAAAAGTTAACCCTCCATTTTCTTGCAGGATCTCCATGATAGACAGCATAGCATGATTCCACAAAATTTTGGAAGCGGTTCTCCTAGTTCTAGCAGCCAACATGATGAACCTTTCTCATATTGGAACATGGGTAGGTTTCGGAGAAACACAACCACTTCTTCAATCTCACCAATCACTGTCGCGCCTGGCAATTTTGGCAAGAAGAGGAATGCTGATTCCAACAGTTTTCCCCCTCTGAAGTTCAGGAAACTGAGTGGGGCTACTTGATAGTTGGTTGAGACCATATCTCTGCGAACTGTTTTTCAGAATGCATGAGCAGCAGCATAAGTATGCAGCTGTCTGGAAGTACATTGCAAATTTGCTCCAGAAATGTTGCACGGTATCCTTTGAGGCTAATGTGTTTGGTGTGGGATCTCAGTGGTAGTTACCACTAACCTGCGTGTTTTTGTAGAATTTAGCGTGATATGTAGGGAGATGTTATGTGCCACATCTCTCGATGCTTGTATACTCAAAATAATGTCTTGCGTATATACAATTATAGTTTTTTCATAGGAAGGCTTCACGTTTTTGTTTCCCGTCTTGCATTTACAATGGAATTGACCTGTTTACCATTATTTGCCCTAATTTTTATTTATAAGCTATATCCATGCTTGAGCGTGATCGCAGTTGAACATAGTATCAGTTTAAAATGACGTTTGGCATGTGTAGCCTAATAGTCATCTTATCATTCTCAGCAGCAAATGTTTTCATGAGCAGGCATTACTTTTAGCCAGCTTTCTGTTCTCGATTTCATATGCTACTTTTTTTTTAGGTTTCCAAATTTGTTTGGCTAGTGATTTAAACCGGCTTTTGAATGAAGTGGCTTCTTAAGATGATTTTTATAAGCTATTGTAGGAGTTACCATAAGAGCTGCTTTAAATGGAGTACTTTTTAAACACGAGTATTATTTACTCTCTCAATCGCTTTCTCAATCAGCTAGAAACTACATCCAAATGCTATAACACTTTTGAACAGGGTCATAGTGATAGTGTGTAGCATATTTTTTCCAAATGGATGGAGCTCTGTTGATGAATATTGACCTGGATATGTGTGCCACACATATGGGATTGGCGGGATTCTATGCTTTTGATGCTGATAAGAAACTCCCATGGATTTACTAATGGATGGAGAGGTCCCTGACTGATCTACTGATTGGATCATTTCGAAGCAACAATTTCAATCAGACTAGTTTCTTTTCTGATATAATCATTATTAGTTAAAACTTAAACAAAATTCTTGCTTTGATGAGAAGATTGTTAAGGGTATTAGAGATAGAATAGGAATCGTTTTATTCCTTTCCGTATATGCTTCGCTTTCCTTATCTCATGTGGCATATTCCCCTGTAATATCCCTTTGTACTCCTTATATATATTGTCTATTGGGGCTCTTCAATATACACACAATATTCATAATATGGTATCAGAGCTTAGGTTGAAACCCTAACCTCATCTACTTCCGCTGTTGCTGCTGCCCCCGGGAGGTCGATCTCCTCTCCTGGGGGCGGTCATCTCCAGGCGACGCCGTTGCCGGCGCTGGGTCCCGCCGGACCGATGCTAGCACTCTTCGTTGTCGGCCTCGTGCCGTCGCCGCCGCCCGCTCCGCGCCGCCGCCTGTTGGATCCCGCCACCCGTGTCACCACCGATTCGCCGCCGTCGTCTCGGATCCGGCCTCCTCCTGGGGCCGCCACGGATATGGTGTCGCCGCCTCCGCCGCCTTCACGCCGCCCGCGCCGGCCGCTGCCGCCTGCCGTCCCCGGATCCGCCGTCTTCGCCACCGCCGAGCCCGGATCGCCTCCTCCGACGCCAGAAAGTCCAGATCCAGCCGGATCCGGCAGCCTCCGCCGCCCGAAGTTGCCTCGGTGCCGTCGCCCCGCCGCCAATGCCTTCTCCCGGACCACCCGCACCGGATCCGGCCGCTTGCCTCTTGCCCGAAGCCGCCGCTTAGCTCTAGCCCGAAGTCGCCGCCGCATCGTCTTCATCTTCTACAGCACGAGCCCCGCTTTTCTGCGCCTCCGCGTCTCAAGACTCAAGATTGCCGCCTTCTTCGCCGCCTACCGATCCGGTCTTCTCGAGGCGAGGGAGAGACAGACGGCGGCGTGGATCGAGAGAGGAGGCTAAGCGAGGCGGGTGGGAAAAGAGAGGCGAGAGGGAGCTGCGGAAGAGAGAGAGAGGGAGAGGGTATTTTAAAGTGGATTTATTTTTCTGCTGCTAGTATTCGCGTTATTTTTTTCGTGAGTCTTCCGTTGCGTCCATCTAAATCCGTAGTATTTAATTTTTTAGTTCGTCTAAGCCGTGTGAGTCCACAAATTTATTGTCAAGTCATAGAAGTGTCGAAATTTTCTTTTGCATGGCAGCAGCCGCCGCTCTACTCTCTGAGCCACATGCAGATCATAGAAGTCGTTATGATGCCGCCGCTTCTCTAGCCGCCGCCCTGAGCTTCAAAGGCCGCCCGTGCTCCTTCACCGTGCAATCGCCTCTTGGGCTTTGATCTGCGCCGCCATGCATCTATCTATTTCTCTTGGTTTGATTTGATGTTTATTCAAAACCGCATAACGACGACATTATCAAGACTCGGATTTCGGATTTATCTTGTTTTAGTGTTAACCCTTTTTCAAATGCAATGCTATTGCATACGTCTTGTATTTGAGGAGGGGTGTTAAGGGTATTAGAGATAGAATATGAATCGTTTTATTCCTTTCCGTATATGTCTCGCTTTCCTTATCTCATGTAGCATATTCTCCTGTATATCCCTTTGTATTTCCTATATATATTGCTCATTGGGGCTCTTCAATATACGCACAATATTCATAACAAAGATAGCATAACATTTTTGGTGTGGTAAAATGCTGCAGCGGATATTGAAAAGAACACCTGCAAATACAGTTCATATGGCATCTTTACTGACACAAATTCAGACAGATTGCATTTATCAGCTGTTGGGAAACATGGAGTTCATCGTTCTTTTCAAGAGAGAAAAAAGGGAGGGTTTACAATAAAAATCCCACAATGGAATAGTGAAGGAACTACAAATCGGCGAGGAAACTACGTACACAAGATACCTAACAATTCTAATAGGGAAAACTGTAACACGAATAAAGAACTAGTAGAGTTATATATACTACTAACAGGGGACTTCCTTTTGGCGTCCCGCTAACTCCAATGTTCATCACGGAAGAATGCTGCTTTGGCTACTGCCTATTGGTTGATCTTGCATCCACGAACATATGAATGCTCATAATTGATGTACTTTGTCCAGTAAGGTCGGTACTTTGTCATGGCGATCTCTAGCCATGGTTTCATGTTCCCGTTGTAGTGGATGACCGCGGCGTTATCGATTTCTGAGTGCCATGATCTACCCTAAGCCAAGCACATGCCATGATTTGTCCAGGGGTTGTGTCAGCTTGTAAAAAAGTTAGAAGACCTGGCGGTAGTGTCCCCAGTTTCCAGAGCAGCCTGTTTTCGTTCTGTAAAAAGAGAAAGGAGCAGCAGTGTGAAGTACAGTAATGGGATTTGACGAATGTATTTATGCTTTGGCCTGTACTCTATCTCAGGAAGTAAAATTATGCTTTTACTAATTTAGAAGCCAAGAGGATGGATTAACTGTCAGTGCCGATCGTGCATCTGTTAATGACACCTTATTGTCAAGTAAATTTACCATTGAAGCTGTCCACGCGCATCATGGTATGATCAGAACTTCAGAAGTAATTGCAGGCTCAAATGCAATCATACATATAAATAAATATGCAATGAATCACTTCATGATACGATATAATGAAGTTGTATGCATGACAATGCAAAAATTCACTTGATGGAAATCTGAAACACCAGACGCCATATGGGCAAACTGGTTCTGTAAGAACACTAACCCAATATTCTAAGGAGAGGTGGAGACAGTAAAATATAAACCTTATTTTCCAATTCACCATGTTCTGCCATTTCTGGTAAATCCCAGTAATGTCCTCCTCCTTCCATTCTCCCAGATCAAACATATTCATTCCATAAGCCCAACCACATGCATTAGGATCAAAGTTCTGAGCAATTTTTGGATTTGAAAAGCTAACGTACTTGTCAAATTGGTGAAAACTTCCCCCGCATGTTTCCATTTGAGTCATCCACATTTTCAACATGGATTGCTGCATCCCCCGGTGGATTCAACAAAAACCACATGTTCAATGCTCCGAAGTCCAGTTTATCAGTAACAAGATGGAATACATGTTTCTCAGGCTCCTGTAGTTTTATAGCAAGAAAATCAGGAGTTGCTACTGAACTGGATCATGCAATTATACATCATAACCAAGAAACTACACTTCCAAACTGAAGTTCAGATTGCACTAACCTTTGCCTTCATGATGGTTGAGTTGACTACAACTGATGCTGCCAAAACATTGTCCGAACAAAGAGCATAGTGATAAAGATCAGGATTTTCCAAGGTCTCGCTCTTTGGAAACTTTCTTTTCTCTGGAGAGAGAAGGTAATAGTTTATTGTTAGGCGCAAGGACAAGCAACGGATGCCATTTGGGATTGTCTTTGCCGCCAACTGGCTAAGGAAGGTGCTCTGCTTCTTTAAGCTCCGAACCTGCTCATCAGCTGACTGAAGCATTGCTCTTAAATGCTGGGTAATTGCCTTGCAATAGTACAATTGATCTCTTGCTTTTGATAAAACTTGACCCATTGCTTTGACTCTCTCAGAAGCACTTCAAATTAGAAAAGAGAGAAATCAATAGTGCAGAAAATTTGGCCAAAAGAACAGTATGAGCAGGCAATCACCTCTTAGGAAGTTCAGCATCAGCAGTAGCTTCTCCAATGGGAGCGCTGGCTTTCCTTGAGCTGGGTGAGTAGCTCCTCATAAAGATCGAGTTTGACCCTTGATTTGGCAAGCACAGAATATATTCTAGCCAGTACGTTGCGTGCATGGTTGTCACGGCGCTCCGGCAAGTCGCGGCGAGGCCGAGGTACCTGGACGCCTAGTCGACTAGGCGCCCGCCATGGCGACAGTTAGACGATAGTAGTTAGACGACAAATAATATCTTATACGACCGAAAATTAAATAACCACGTAACATAATAGTACAAATTATTCAAATAACTATGACTCAGGAGGTCTAAATCAGAAGAAATACATTAAAGAAAAGTCTTTTCGTAATTTTCAAGAACTTCGAGGACTTAATCGCAAAAAGACAAAAAATGGCTATACCTAGCCACCAGCCAGCGGCCAGCCAGACTCCCCGTATCCCCGCTGTGACGCTCTCTCTCCCCCATCTCGTCTCCCGCTCCCTCCCTCCCCGCCTCCTCTCCCAACCGCCCCCCCCGCCGCCTCCTCCCGCCGCGGTGCCTCCTCTCCCACCGACTCCTCTTCGTCGCCTTGGGCTCGATGTCGCCGTCGCCTCGACCCACTGCTGCCATCGGCCGGCTCCGCCTCTCCTCTAGCCGCTTCCGCCCGCTGCATCGACCTGCCATTCCCGTTGGCCGCCTCCTCCCGTCGCCTCCGCCTTCCTCCGACTGCAGATCTGCCCCGATGGAGGGAGGAGGCAGTAGATCGGCACCGACGGAGGGAGAAGCGGCAGATCGACGCCGGCGAAGAGAAGACTACGGGTCGGTGCTAGGTTAGAGCCCCCATCCCCCTCCCAACCAACACCCAGGCGGCACCACAACGACCTCGGCGTCGCCCTGGACGCCTAGGCGTCGCCAAGCACCGCCTAACTCCTCACGGGCTAGGCGATCGTCCACGGCGTCCCCCTCCGACCGCGTGCAACATAACATAGAGATGCAACATGATAAATTGAAAATGCGTGCAAGTAACACAGACCCTTCATGACTAGAGAGGCAGAACCTAAAACTTGTCAAGAGGGGCAAAGTGCACTGATCTAGAGCTACTCCACCGTTAAATTCTCGAGAGTGCACTGATCTAGAGCTACTCCACCGTTAAACTTTCATCATTACCAGAGCTCCTGAAACTAGCATTGCATATAAAAGTACGTACTGTACCTAGCTCAATCCATACTGTTTGCACTAGATTCCACAAGATATATCAGATAACAATAAAGACAACGGCAAGCGTTTGCCCCCTGTGTGACGGCAATCCCCATTTCAGTGTGAGCAGAAAGTCGGTGCTAATGGTTCCAACTTCCCACTGAAATTCCAATGTACTCTACATGTACATATAGACCTTCTTCGGGAACAAAATGTAGAGCATCTGAATTGTGAACAGATCAACACAGGCGCATCAAACACCACGCCTACGGTCCTGACCCAACTACCCTAGACTAACAATTCACAAGCAAAGATTGCTGCATTCCATTAGGTAACAAGAAAAATTAATGCAATCGAGATACTAGCTGGTATTTAGAGCAGCATTGCTGCCTTTTCAACATCAAACCGTCACTACACCGCACCAGTAGATCGTAATCTGATTTATAAAAAACGACGTCTGAAAAACGAAAAGAGTAAGAACTCCTCACCTCCGGCGGCAGCGGCGGCGAGGATACAGAGCGCGACCATAGGGATCATCGCGCGCGCCCGCGCCATCTCCCAGCCCGATCCGTAAGAGCAGCCAGGCACTGGCCCAAAAAAAATCACGATAAATACATTGACAAAATAAAAAAGAACCGCAGAAATTAGCAGGGGAAACGGGAGGGTTGGGGATGCATACGGCGGTTAATCCCTCGAGACAAGAACCCACCTTTTCCTCCCTAACGTCGGCGAATCATCTCCTCTCCTCGGGAGCTTTCGTTCGTTCGTTCGAGCTGTGAACCATGACCATGTGAGCCCGGTGGAAAAGCACGGGCGGAACAAAGCCGCCGTGTGGGCCAAGCGCAAATGAAGCAACGGGCCCATTGCAAGTGAGCCGGGCCAACGCCCAAAGGTGGATAGGCTGGGCCAGAACTAGGCCGATACGACAGTTCAAAGGCCCACCTGTAACGTGATGAACTAGCCTGCGGTGGCATTACAATACAATCCCGTCCAGTGTTTGTATTGGCTGGGGGTCTTGGGGATTTGTTTAGCTCATGTATGTTCATGTTGTCTTCTATTTCTAATTTCAGCTTAGTGAAATCAGAACTCAAAAACCAATACGAATACTCAATTTTTCGGAGCGGCTTCTCCACTTCTCTCGTATAGGAATAAGGTTGGGACCACGGACACATCACACACCCCACTCCTCCCACTTCTATCTCGCACACGTATCTCTCACTTTCTACACAACTCACCCTCCTTCTAAAAGCTATTTTTTCAATCACTACTATTTATTTTCAACCAAAACATCAGTGGCAATCAATATGAACAAACCCGTAAACATCGCTGGACTCTCAATCCATCGATCACTCTTTGTCTCTCTGGATAATTTCATCTGGGAATGTGAGATTTTTCTTTGATATTTGAAATATTTTAAATTCTTGTGTTCGAAACATGCTCTGTATGGGGTGGTCATATTGGCTTTTATTATGACTTTTGGCTAAAAATAAATAATAGTGACGGAAAAGTGGCTTTTAGAAGAAGGGGTGAGCAATCCAAAAAGTGTGAGAGATGAGTACGCATGACAGGTGCAAGAGGAATAGGGTGTGTGATGAGCCTATAACTCTTTGCATTATCCCCAGAGCGAGACAGCAGCGAGAGGAATATAGAAGCTGCTTCGAAAAGCTGGATGTTTGTATTAACTTTTGATTTTTCTAAGCAAAAGTTAGAAGCATAATCCAATACGAGAAGGGGTTAGGATTGAAAATGAGTCGAGCCGGTTCGAGCCAGGCTCGGACGAGCTCGCGTGGAGCTGCAGCTTGGCTCGGCTCATTCAGCAAACGAGTTAGAAACCGAGCTCAGCTTGAGTCGTTTTCTGGCTCAAACCGGCTCACAAGCTGCACCATGCTATTCAGCAAGCAATAACATAAGATAACATTGGTTTGTCTGACTAGATTCAAGACTTCAGAGCAGTTCATCACGGCCCAGTTCACAGATTGTGAACCCCAGTGACTTGTCAATCATGAAGGCTACGAATCATTGTGCTACATCTGGGAAAACAGTCAAAGCACTGAAGGCTCGCCATCTCAAAAACCCTTTGCGTATGAGCTTCAGAGGAGGAATATTCAGATAAATTCAACCTGCTTCTCAAGGCAAATGAAGGATCGGCCAGTTTGGCCTTAATTGGGCATGATTTTGGACCACCAGCTCTCTAAATGAAAAGAAGGGCAGTCCCATTCCCTATGGCATGTTCATTGACATTCTAATTAACAGGAGCTGCAGAAGATGATTGTAATGAACAGAGCATAAGACTTGAAGCTGAAATGAAGCAAACGACAAAAGTGCTACCCAACACCCCCAAACAAGCAGCTCTCTTCACACAAAATTAATGCTTTTTTCGGTTCGGGGTCTGTCCCTTTTCTCTATAGAAAAGCTCTCTTCGATCAAACTGCCCTTTCCCTAGTATTCATCCATCCAGATCCTAGAATGTCATAAAAGGTCCACTATTTTTTTCTAGGAAATGTAAGAAAACGAACACGCAAAAGGCCATCAGGTTACAGGGAACAGCAAAAAATGTTTCTTTATCCACACGATGACACAGTTAACCACCGTAAAATCAAGGAACGCCTCATTGCCAATTCTACAAAAAGAAGAGAAGGAAAGATTACCACTTTTGGAAATAATCTTAAATTTGAGTCTAAGACGTAGTAGAGTCTATCTCTGTGTGTAACTCAAGTTGAAACTGTGTCCAACTTTAAGTCCGAATACGTATACTAGTAAGAGATTATTAGACTATATATTGAGAAGACTTGTAGCCAGTTTTGTAAGAATAGAAAAAAGAAAAGGAGGAGCAAATAAGAAAATAGAGATATTCAAAAATTCTCCTGTATTCTCTCCGTTTATTTGCAATGTGTGCGTTTTCTTCTGGAATAAAGTTAACAAGTGGTATCAGAGCCAAGGAGCAAGAAGTTATCAAAGGAAAAAAAGAGAGAAAGCAACGCAGTTTTTTCTCCGTTTCCTCGGTCCAAGAACCGCTTCAAAGTAGCCTGAGTTCTTGATCCGTGCTCAAGATCATGTCGCGTTCTCCGGGAAGTGGTGTCACCGGTGACGAAGCATCATCCAGTATGATGGCGAAGGAGAGTTCCGCTGTCTCGCTGCATTATCCAATGCTCACGACCAGCAATTATGCAGCCCGGGCAATCAAGATGAAGGTGTACATGAAAGCTCAAGGAGTGTGGGACACGATCGAGAACGGCAACGTCGATGTGCGCAAGGATCAGATGGCATTTGTGACCATCTATCAGGGCATATCAGAGGAGACACTCTTCCTACTGGCTGAAAAGGAGACGGCCAAAGCCGCGTGGGAAGCGTTGAAAACGATGCATCTTGACGCCGATCGTGTGAAGGAAGCAAAGGTACAAACTCTAAAGACCGAGTTCGAGATGCTGCGTATGAAGAAAACGGAGTCGATCAATGACTTCGCTGTCCGGTTGACGATCATCGTCAACAAGATTCAGGCCCCTGGCGAGAAGGTGGAAGAGTTATACGTAGTGAAGAAATTTCTTCGTGTTGTTCCCTTACAGTTTCTCCCATTGTTTCGGTCATAAAGCAATTTGGAGACCTAAAGACAAAGACCATGGAGAAGGTCATCGATCGTCTTAAGGCGTATAAGGAATGCATCCACGACAATAGTAACAAAGGTGACGGACAGGTCTTGTTGACCCGCGCTGAGTGGGAGATCCGTTCATCGAAGCATGAAGACAAGAATACTTCCAGGGATGGTGGCTAAGGCCGTCAGAATCGGAAGTTTGATAGGCAAAAATGAGGTGTTGCAATTATAACGATTATGGACACTTTGCTTCAGAATGCCCCAAGCCGAGGATGAAGAAAGCGTTTCTTGCTGAAGCGCTCAGCCATGATGAATTAACAATGCTCTAATGATGAGATGAGTCAGGGACGTTGAGAAGATGTGTTGCTGTTCAAACTCAAGTAAAGTGAAAAGAAATCGAAACGTTGAGGAGATGTGTCACCGTTTTGTATCAAGTATGAGTTTAAGAAGTCGTAATTAAGACCGACTGTCTCAATGTTTTAGAATCTTTACATCTGGATAGACCCGTACCAGTTGAGTTGAGTTCCTACATATGGCTTGCATGTAGAACGCTTCATGTGCAGGCATGGCTGGTAGTTTATAATGCATTGAGACTAAAACTAGAGTATGTCAAGTCAAGATTAAGAGGGAGATTGTTGGAAGTAATCTTGACTTCGAGTCCAAGATGTAGTAGAGTCCATCTCCATGTGTAACTCAAGTTGAAGTTGTGTCCAACTTGAAGTCCGAATACGTATGCTAGGAGATTATTAACCTATATATTAAGTAGGCTTGTAGCTAGTTTTGTAAGAACAGAAAAAAGAAAAGGGGGAGCAAATAAGAGAATAGAGAAATCCAGAAATTCTCTTGTATTCTCTCTGTTTATTTGTGATGTGTGTGTCTTCTCTTGTAGCAAAGTTAACAATCACGACGTCATGGATGGAGGCGGTGGGCCCTACGTCGGAGACGGCTTGACTGAATCCAACGGCCCCCCATGGTGCCCGAGTGCGAGGAGGCCCAGGCCCTGGAAGCGGTGGTCATCGCCGACGTCGACCAAGAAGCTGGAACTGCAGAAGACGGACACAATAATAAAGCTGTGGGGCGCGGTGGTGCAGAGCTTGCGGAGGTCAACGGGTCCCGGGTGGGCGGGAGAGGCGGATGGCGCAGGAGCGGGCGGCGGTGGGCACGCGTGGGGAGGGGCGGCGCGGTGGGTGGGGTGGGACCGCGGGAGAGTCGGAGAGGATGGGCAATGCTCGGCAGATTGAGACGGGATCATAGGAGTCACTAACACGGCATGTCAGTGGGCTAGACTAGGGGCACGAGCGACTGTGCAGAGCGCCACCGACTGGAGGACTGTGGGCACGACCCAAATTAGACTCGCGACTCACTCGATTTTTTTTATGAGTTGAAAAGGACACTTAGCTCAAAAAATTACGAGCCCGAGCCAAGTTGGATCACGGGTTTCGAGCTATTTTTTTAATTTTAAAAGAGACTATATGAGCTGAAATTTAGAACGTATCCGAGATTTGTTTAGCTTAACCATCGTTGGACTCACCGTCCGTCGGTCACTGCATGAATCCATTCCATATTTCCGTTGACCCTCTCCTTTCACTCCACTAATTCCATGATTGTCCCCCGTGTACTCCTGTTGTGCAACCCGGGCATTTCGCTGCCAGTCTTTACGAGAAACGAATCTTATGCATGTGCCGTGCCTCAATTGCTGATTTGGACCTCCCAACCTGATGGCGCAGCCAAGGTCGGTGTAGGAATAATAGGAGTGTATCAAACCGGCAAGATCAAGGCGTACATAGAGGCAGGTCAGTGCCCACTTGAGTATCCACAAGATATAGGTTCCGTTCTTTTCAGCTTTTTAAAACTGCTTTTCGATTTTTTTTACAGTATCTAGTTTTTAAATAAAGTATTTTTTAAGATAACATCTACTAGTTAATTGTAATACATATTTTACTGACTTCATTTATATCGGCAAAAACCACACGTGAGTTTCTGTTACTCTGTAATCTCTCGTACAAACAGCCCAAAAGCTACAAACCGTAGCCAAAAGTTATAAACCACAGCCAAAAAGAACAGACCCATATTCGATATCCATCTAAATCAGATCCATTACTAATCAACCAACCTACTACGTACTCCAGTTGCACCACAAAAAGCTACTGCTCCAGTCCGATGCATACGTAGGAATCCAAGTGTGCAGTGCACGCAAGCTGCAGGTGAAGGGAGGGACCCCAGCCGATGGATCGATCCGAAGCTGGGAAAACGAGATGCCACCCAACGTAGGAGTCAATGGCTTTAGGTCGTTGTGCGGTGCGCATGTCCTTGTCTAGCCTTTATCTCGGAACAACTTCATTTATGCCTATGCTAGCAGCTGTGGCTCTGCATGCTTATGCTTGCGCTCGTGCCTACCTGAAGTTTTTGGTGGGTTAAGTGGAGCTGTTCCTGTGCTGTGCTACTAACTGTGCGGGAGCAACAAGGTCGACGGCCTACCGACTATTAGCTAGTAATATATGGTTAGTGCTAAAACTGAGAATGTATGAAGGTCATGTTCTTTTCGGCTTCTAAAAGCCGCTTTTCGATGTTTCTACAGTAATTAGGGTCTACTAGTTAATTGTAGTATATATTATACCGATTTCATTTATATCGGTAAAAACAACATGTGAATTCTTGTTACTTTGTAATCTCTCGTACGAACAGCTTAAAAACCACAATCTACAACTAAAAGCTATAAACCGCAGCAAAAAATAACAGGCCCACCCTTTTCAGATTCCTTGATCTGACTGATCCGTGAGAGACATGGAGAAGTACATGGTAGAGAAGTACATGGTAGCTCAAAGTTGGTAGCCCTGTGGAGAGAGAAATTCGTTCTCCAATACATGGTGACTTCTCGTGGTGGTCTGGAATATTTGTATTTCAACCCCTTTGTGTGTTTTTTTTATTTCAGCCAATGTACTATTTCAATTTACACCTTTGATTGAATCTATATGTTTGGAGCCCTAGAATCAGGAAAAAGTAATTTCACCCACACCCTAAAACACATAGATCCCTTAGTTAGCCACGTAATATTTTTTTCCTCCCTTCCCCCATCTCTCACTTTCCCTCCATCTCTCTCCCACTATCTCCCTCTCCCATCGTCTCTCTTCCTTCTCTCTCTCACATCGTCGACCATCCCCTACAACCTCGCCTCCCCTGGATCTCGTTGCCGTAGATCTCACCTCGCTCGGCATCCGGTCACTGTTGCTCAGGCCTAGCATCACTGCTCCTCAGAGGGTCACCGATGACTATATCCGGTCAGATCTAGACATCAGAGGTCTAAATTCGATCGGATCTAATAGCCATCGACCAAATCCGGCAGCCACTACTGCGCGAGTTGATCCCGATTATATTGCTGCCACCACAGAGCTAGTCGTCTTCCCGGTCATTACCACCGCTCGAGCAATCCCAATCAAAACCGCCTCCTAGGTGCGCGTTCTCTCTCACTAGACCACGCCAGCTCTTGGAACCAAACGCTCTCTCTCCCCTGAAGCCGTCGCCTCCTCTGGTGACTGCTCTAACACGCTGCAAGCACCCACCTCACCTCCATCCAAGCTTTAGACCTACAGGGCACCCAGCTAATTAAGGTGACTAGATGTACATACCCTAAGTTGTATATACAGATACACAAACCGCTGGCCTGATCGCCATTTTTGCCCAAGACAAGAGAACATACAACAACCCCTGCACTTTAGGTGCCAACTTTTGTACCTGCTAGTCGTGCGAAGTACCACATGTGCATTCAATTTCCATTTGAAAAACCCATATAGCTTCTTCTTTTATGCTTGAAACACTCCTGTACCGTATCTCTCGAGCAGCAGTGATTGACTGGTTGTTACATACATAGAACAAAATGCCAAGAAAAAGACAGCCTAGTGCAAAGCCATATATACGAACGGATCGTCAAATTGTGGAAGAGTGACGAGACAACCTGGTTGTCAAATCTCGTCGTCTTGTCCTTGAAGAAATAGTATAATCGAAGTCTGTCTTTTCTCAAAGGCGACGTCAATCTTGTGTAGTTCGGTATAGCTATAACAACGTTTTGATTGATATGATCATGCACGGATAATATAGCATCGCGCGCACGCATCGAGTTCAGCGATTTAGAGGCGACGCAACAAAAGAATGCTTCCTAATCAGATATGCTAGGTCGACTGAGCCACAGTTAATTGGGCAAACAACTTCATCCGCTGAAATCTACTGTATTGCTTGCTGTAGTTACCATAGAGTAAATCTATAACCATGCTCAGTTGAGCTTCTAGCTTAAACTTTTAGCTTTTAGCTTTTTAATTTCGTTCTTTTCTAACTTTTATGTTTTTTTACTTTTCTCTTTTTTTCTCCCATATTTATTTATATTATCTATGATAAGATAGCATATTTTTTATTTTTTATTTTTTTATATTTAATTACACCGAAGAAAACTTACAGAAGCTACAGTGCTAAAAAAACTCAAACCATGCTAAAAAAGCTTGAAGCTAAAAGCTCAAATGAGCACTTCTCGAAAATTAACTTCAGTACACTTTTTTTAAAAGTTTATGAATTTTAAAGCAAAATAGTTAATATACAATGTATAAATCTGCATTCAAGACTACATCTTCAATTTAATTTAGTTTTTTTTATAGATTGATATAAATTTGCCATCACCTAATATTAACTATTGTACTCTAAGATTTGTAAATTTTTCTAAAAGAGGTATACTGAAGCAAACCCCATATAGGCACTTTATCCAAACAGAAATGTGCATAGTACTTTGGCCCTGTCCTTTTGAACTATAGCTGATGGTTTTTTGCTACGACTAGTTGTTTTTGTTTGGGTTTTCGAGACGGTAGCAGACGGTGAAAACATCGATATGAACAGTACATACGATTTTATACTCAAGAAATCGTTCTATCTATTTTAACTTTCTAACAAGCCAAAAGATAAAAGTCTAAAAGAACAAGACCTTTTATCTTTCCAGACCTTTGTGTACCGTACGTGGAAGAAATCATTGGCACCTTTCACACACGAATAATGTTTGACTAATTAAAGGCACAAGGTACACTTCTATAGCGCAAGAAAAGCGAGGCTCCTAAGCTTTATCCCGCCGAGTCCATACGACAAGAAGAAGAAGAACTGAATTAACCTTATATATAAAAAAACCCGGTGGCGTGCGGGCCGATACGTGAGGGGAAGGCCGGCAGCCGGTTTTGAGCGGCAACACTGAGCGGTGATTTTAGGTGACCATGCGGGGAAGCCGAGGCGGTGCTTCGAGCGGCACCAGACGGTGGCGCTTCGACGGGGCACCGGACAGCGGCGGCGCTGTCATCCGGCCGTACGAGGCCATGCATGGCGTGGAGCCTGATGCATCGGTGCGGTCGGTCGGCTCCCCCGTTGCTTTGACCGGCGGCCCCAAGCGGCAGCTTCAGGCGGCGACTTCGGGGCCGGCGTGTGCGGGGAGGCCAAGGCGGCGCTGTGCGGGCAACCAGCAGCCCCGGCGTCGGTGCGGGCGGCAGTTCGGGGTCACCGGAAGGCGGCGGGAAGCCGAGGCGGCACCGGCGGCGGTCGGGCGACCATGGCGGCGGCCGGGCCAGACGGCGAGGGCGGCGCCGCTTTACGCACGGCGTCCATACTGGGCCGGCCATGCACGTTTTTCTTTTTCTTTTTTCTCTTTTTTTCAATCTGCGATGTAATCAACATATGCTCTTTTATGTAATCTATCGATCAACATTGTGCCGGCGACTTCAAGTCTGCTCGTGGTAGATTAGAGCGGATTTGCACCGTACAAAATAATTTAGAAAGCGAAATCTACGGAATTAAAGCGGTCTAGATGTAGACAATTCAATCTACTAATGTATTGATGATTACCTTTCAATTCACCGGAGCGATTCGTGCCGATAACATGTTGAGGAACCGTCACTGGCGATTAATCCGATCGATTCCTCTGCTATGCAAAAACAGACCAATCACATAAGACATAAATAGTAGATTAAAAATACAAAGAGATAGAGAGAACCCATGCTCTTTTTTTATTACTTTCCTTTCTTATTCCGTATACAAAATAGCTAATAGTGCTCCCTATTTATAGCCTAGTCGTGAGGTGTCCACCATAGGCCAAGACTTCAAGCCCAGCCCAAGTTTCCTAACAAGAATTACCTCACATTCATATCGGCCCCGCTCGGTTGGGCTGAAAAGTTATGACTTATGGCTGAAATTGTATTGTAGCGGCTGAAATTTTGTTGTAGCTGAAGGTGGCTTATTTAGCGTAATTAAATTTAAAAAAGTAAAAATAGAAAAAATATGCTAGCTTATCATGAACAACGTAAACGAATATGGGAAAACAGAACCGGCAAAAAAGCTAAAAAAAAATCAAAAGTTCAGAAAAAAAAACGAAATTTATAAATAGTGAAAAATAAGCCAAAAGTCAGAAGCTGAAACCGAAACGAGCGGGGCTGGTTGTGCCATCGTGGCTCTTGGGATAACAGAGGATGTATAGGAACCGATCATACATCTTCCATGCTCCCGATCGGCTTGTTTGCCAGCTACATGTTTTTGTTGCAACGCGTAGCCCCTCATGCATGGCGCCATTGACATGGACAGCCATGATCGGCTGCCTTCGATCGGGTTTAGAGCGGGTTTCCTACTTTTGCTTTTCACTTATGCTATCCATGTGTTTTTTTAAGACGAAGTGTATAAGTCAATTATATTAGACACTATACTAAATTTAGCTATACCGATCAAAATCACATATGATTGTTTTTTTATGCTGTTTTTTACAAATAACCAAAATTCAAAAATCATAATCCACAGTCTGAAAGATCCCACCCGATATGTGCGAAGATGTGTCTACCACCGGAGAAACAGAGTCATCTTTGCATCATCCGGGCACTAGCTAGCACCTAGCAGATCAGACGCATCACGCATGCAGTATTGCAGTGGCGCCACGACACGATCCATGACGCCCACGTATACTCGAGTCCAAATCAAGACGCATGCCATGCAGGACGCAACGCACTCAAATTATGCAAACACCCACACACGCACGTTCAATGCAACAACCGAGATCGCGACTGCTACTGGTACTAGCTAGTAACCTGCCAACCGCTCGATCTGTAGCCACTCTGTACGTACTGATCAGATGAGGTGAGAGAGAGGCCAATTAAAAGCCATCATCATCAGTCGACGGAGAGATGATGAGAGAGGAAAGAAGCCTCAAAGTTCCGCTCATTTTAGCTTTAGTTTCTTATTTTTAACTTATTTTTTTTATTTCTTAATTTTTTCTTTTTCTGATTTTTTGTTTTTTGCCTATTTTTTTATTCGTTTGTATTGTTTGTGATTAGTTAACTTGTTTTTTTATTTTTTATTTTTTAAATCTAATTATATAAAATAAATCATCATCAGATACATTATAATTTTAAGCATAAGCTATTTTTTTTAACCCAACTGAGCGGGCTGAAAGTTTGGCGTTCCCTCTCATCGTTCCATGGTGCCGTCACCACCGGCTTTGGCAAGCAGACGACAACTCTGCTTTCTTCTCCCCATGACTCACGAGTCAGCAGAAGCAAGGAGTAGCTGTACCGCAGGCAGCGTTGAGAAGAAGCTGCCTAACTTTAGGAAGAGACGATGCGTTGCGTTGCATGCAAATGCAACGCAGGTTCTTGGAGCGACCCAACCGGTCCTACTCCTACCGAACGGCTCGATCCGGGACCCACCGGCTAGACTCGGGTCCAAGCCTCCAACGTTATTGTCTTGTAATGACATACATGCAGCTAAAACGCCCGTGCAAACTGTCCACGGACTGACACTGACGTGTGGGCCTGGCTGGATCGTATCCAATATACACGGCCAACGGTTTCTTGAGAACAGGTTGCAAGCATGCATGTCGATATGGACTGTTTAAAGATGAGCGAGCCATGCATTGGATGCCTTCTCAAACAGATTCTTCTCTGCAAATTGAAATGTACCTCTATGATCTTAGGGTCTATTCTTTTTCTCCGAAACTAACGACTTTTAGCTTTTACTATATTACCTCTATGATCTTAGATCGATTTGCCATCAAGGTGGATAAGAATAGCCCCTTTATGTAATTAGCAGCCATTGGCTATGGATTCACTGGCTCACATGTCATGAATTACTCCAGTAGGATGTCTCAGTAGGATGTAACACCCCCATTTCTGGGAGCATTATGAAACCCTCGCAACTGCCCAGGAAAGTTCAGCTGCGAGGACATCCATCGAGTGTATAACATTGCCATCACATGCTCAAGAACAAGAATCAACTTTATTACATTATAAAGGCTTAAAGCCAAGATTCACAGTAGGGCCAAAGGCCTAATTTACATTACAGCTAAAGCCAAGATTCACAGTAGGGCCAAAGGCCTAATTTACATTCTGACCAAAAGATACCACAGGCATACTCGAGTGCAGGATAACCCTAATCCCAAGCTTCTTCCACTTCGTAGAATTCCATCTCACCATCTTCACATGGCTCCTCAAGACCTGGCGGTGTGCATTTATGATTTTAGCAAGTATGAGTACAACTACCGTACTCGACAAGTCACTGAGCTTATCATTAACTATATGCATGGCATATCAAGATGGGAATACCGGTTTATTATTTTGTGTAGATGCAAATTTAGTTGAGAATCAATTAAAGACATGAAAGTAACTTCATTAAGTAAACAAGGGTTTTCAAGCGTGATTATTAACCTTCCACAATTTCAAACCATTCCCAAATCTACTTATGCTTTGATTCTGGAATCACCCATCAAACATAGCTTTATTTACCGGAAGCACGGCGTATTCGAATACCATCATTTTATGACTCTGCAGAGTTGCCCTGCTTTACCCACAAGATCTCTCAACTCCCGCGACAGAGTTAAGAAAACAAAGTTGTTCACTGCTCAATTCTTTATATAGTCTCTGCCCAGTAGGTCCTTGATCCCCATGAGCTCGGATGACCCTCGGATCTCCTCCGACTCATGGCGGTCCCCTGATTGTATGGTTAACCACCTCCCATACGACTCACCTCCGACTCCCCCAACCAGTTGCAGATGTTCAATCGAACTTGAGCAGCTACTAAACCAGGTTTGACCAAGTCAACACTTGTGGTTGGGCGAGTACTATGTTCTTTTTCTCAGCATAAGGGTCTAGTCCTTATATTTTTCACTGAGGCCATAAACATGCACAAACCCACATTCAGTGCCCGCGGCACCTGCCACCATTCCTCAACCAAGCCTCCACCCTAGGGTAAGGTCTTCGGACTCACCTCTGTGATCCTCGCTCACCCTAGTTCCAACTTTCCAAAATTCTAAATAAATAATAAAATCCTTAACAGTGAAAATATTTTTGTGTGTCCCTAAACTACCATGTTTATTTAACTAATATAATTATTTTTCTATGTCTTCCAAGGCAATTATGTCCATCAAATTAATCGGGCTTTTTCAGGTGGTAGGGCATAACTAATATCATGACATTCTAATATAAATTTTACCCCAAAATATTGACTTGAACAAAATAACATAATGAAATTACAATTAAATAAATAAATAAGGCAATTACGGGTTCAACATGATCAAGGATGCGTAACTTGCCTTGCGGGTCTATGATCTCGACTAATTCGTACTCTTCAGAAAATTTAGCTTGAGCTTGATCTTCTTCTTCCAATTCTTGAGAACCTCCGGCGTCCGAAGCTATCACAAACAAATACAAATATATAAATTCCATGCCCGAAGAAATAGGCTAGGAATAAAGAAATGAAATTAAAGAAAGAAAATCTGAAGAAAAATTGAATAAATGATATTTTGGGCTTTTAGGAGGGTCAAATGGGAAAAGGACTTGATATTTGGGTTGGTGGGCTCAAACGGTCAAAATGGATATAAATATATTTTTGGATTTTTCGGATTTTTCGAATTTTTAGGGTTTACTATTCATCGGGCTCGACACTATTCCTCGGACTCGAGCCGGTTTACCTTGCGGCGAGGCGGTTGGTCGAACCGAGACAAGCGGGCTCGGTCAGGCGGCGAGTCGGGCGCGTTGGACGCGGCTGGTGCGCGGCGGCGGGCGGGCGGCGTGGCAAGAGCGCGTAGCGGTTCCACCGCGTCGCTGGTTTTCGATCAGGCGCCGCAGGCGGGCGCGGTCGGGGCGGAAGGCATGCGGCGGTCTTGTCGGACGCACAGGCGGGCTCGGTCGGCGGAGGAGGGGGCTGGTTGGTTGGCGGCAATGGTGGAGCAGTGCGGTGCGGCCGTAAAGCGGCTCGGTCGTCTTCCTCCTCGCTTGCGCTCATGACGCCAAAGAGAGAGGCAGGCGGCGGTCGCGAAGGGTTTGGGTGGGTTGCGGCAGAACCGAGACCATGGATGGGTTGCTTACGGGCCAAGGTTCCATTTTCGGTGGTTAGGGGCCCACCGGAGGCGCAATCGCCGTGGCGAGTTTTTCCCCAAATCGGCCGATTTTGCAATCGGGAAGAGCGAGGGTTTCCTAGGGCAAATTGTAGGCGTTTGAGCATTAGGGGAAGTAGGAGGCTAGTGAAGGAGGCGGCTCGGACGGAGGGATCGATGGGGTGGCCACGGTGGCCGAGTTCTACCGTGAGATGGCTTCCGGTGCCAGGGCAGTAGGATGGCCGGGGAGCTAGGGCGGCGGTTGGGGCATGGTTTGGGAAGTCCGGGGGTGCTACTGGAGAAGTGAATTGGAGAACTAATGGCCGGAGATTAGACATTGTTCTAGGGCTCCATTTTGGGGATTCTTGCAATTACCTACAATGGCGGCGACTAGGGTTTGCTTGGGGGTGTCGGTCGGCTGCGGGGAGATTTTGCGTCCACCGGGAGGCTCAAGAGCTTAAGTAATTGAGGTATGGCGGTTCGGATGAGGTTGGCGGAAAAGAAGAGATAGAGGTGGCGGCAATACTTGGCCGGAGATGTGCCACGTTTGGAGTCGGTTCGGGGTGGCAGGGCGGTGGGAGAGAAAGGCTGTGGAAGCCTGTCCGCTCGGGAGAGGTGGCGAAGCGAGGAGAGCTCGGGGAGGCGGTGGCTTGCGCGGATTGGACCGGCGGCGACAAAAGCAAGCCACGGTGGCCTGGGCGAGGCTGGCGCGGCCGGACAAAGGTCTGGGAAGGGCTATCCACCGCGGTGAGCTGGCAAGAAAGGAGCAGGGGAGAGGTTCACGCGAGAGAGGTCGTGCGGCAAAATTGCGTGAGCGCGACGGTTCTTGGACAAGACATTCTTGCTCACTCCCTCCCAATTTAATTTGGTGGCAAGGATCAAGAGGAGAATTGTGTTGAGATGGGTGGAGATTAGGCTAAAGAATCAAGAAATCAACTCAAAACTGAAAATTCAATCTTTTTGAAGATTTTGACAAAATCTGATTTTGTTTCAACCTACCCTCCTTAAAAAGGATCTCGACCTCGAGATCAACTCAGGTCAAGAAGTAGGTTGGGAAATTCTCGCTGCAAATCTGATTCTTTTTCCCAGGTTGCCTCATCTGCTGTGTGATTTCGCCACTGAACTTTATGATATCTGATATTCTTGCTTCTTAACTGCCTCTCTGTAGTTTCCAAAATCTGAATCGGTTCTTCTTCATAAGACAGATCATCTTGTAGGTCTATGTCATCAACTGGTATCTGCTCTGCTGGATGGCGAAGACATTTTCGTAACTGAGATACATGAAATACGTTATGCACTCTGGCTAGATTTGGTGTCAGCTGTAATCTGTAAGCTACTTCTCCCACTCTTCCGAGAATCTCAAATGGGCCGATATACCTCGGGGCTAGCTTTCCTTTAACTTGAAATCTTTTTACTGACTTGAAGGGTGTAACTTTGAGATATACCCAATCTCCGATTTCAAAGCTCAAATCTTTTCGACGATTATCAGCATAACTCTTTTGTCGGCTCTGGGCTATTTTCATCTTTTCTCTGACAATCTTGATGTGGGCTTCTGTATCTTGAACAATTTGTGGTCCTAAGAACTGTCGCTCTCCGGTCTCAGTCCAATTTAACGGAGTTCTGCATTCTCTTCCATATAGAGCTTCAAACGGTGCCATCTTAATACTGGCCTGATAGCTATTATTATAAGAGAATTCGGCAATGGGTAAGCACGTATCCCAAGCTGCTCCATAGACCAATGCACATGCCCGAAGCATATCTTCTAAAATTTGGTTCACTCGTTCTGTTTGTCCTCCGGTCTGCGGGTGGTATGCTGTACTAAAGGCTAAGTCTGTTCCCATGGCTTCATGCAGTTTTTCCCAAAATGTAGACGTGAACTGTGCTCCTCTATCAGATACTATTCTCTTTGGGATTCCATGTAATACTACTATTTTTGTTAAGTACAGCTCTGCCAGTTTATTTTTACCATAGGTTTGCTTGATTGGTATGAAATGTGCCACTTTGGTTAGGCGATCTACAATTACCCATATAGCATCATAACCATCTCGGCTTTTTGGAAATCCGGTAATGAAGTCCATACCAATGTCATCCCATTTCCATTCTGGGACTGGCAAAGGTTTTAGCAGTCCTGATGGTTTCCGATGATCTATTTTTATTTTCTGACAGGTATCACAGCGTGCAATATACTCTGCTATTTCTTTCTTCATTTTATTCCACCAATATCTCTTTTTCAAGTCTTGGTACATCTTTGTACCTCGGGATGAATAGAGTTGAGACGAATGAGCTTCTCGCAATATCAAATCTTTTAACTCCTTATCATCGTATACAAGAACGATTTCTGAACCTTAAAATTCCCTGATCATCTTTAACAAATTCAGTTGAATTTGCTTCTTGGCTTCTTTTCATAAGCTGTTGTATTCCTTCATCTTTTTCTTGTGCTAACTTGATTTGATCTGTTAAAGTCTGCTGTATTTCTAATGCTGCTATTTGACCTTGTTCGACGACACATAGGTTCAACCCTTGAATTTCTTCTTGCAATGGACTGGGGCATTCCAGAATAAAGGCTATAGTATGGTACTTCTTTCGACTTAGTGCATCTGCAACAACGTTTGCTTTTCCAGGGTGATACTGCAGATCCAGATCATAATCTTTAATTAACTCTAACCATCTTCACGACGAAGATTTAAATCTGGCGAGTGAAGATATATTTGGACTCTTGTGGTGGAAAATATCTCACAATGATTTCCCAATAAGTAGTGCCTCCAAATTTTCAACGCATGAACTACAGCTGCTAATTCCAAATCATGTGTTGGATAATTTATCTCATGTGGTCGCAATTGTCTTGAAGCATATGCTACCACTTTCCCTTCTTGCATTAGCACACAACCTAATCCTTGCTTCGAGGCATCACAAAAGATTTGAAAATCTTTCTCAGGGTTGGGAAGTATAAGTACTGGAGCTGAAGTTAATCTGGTTTTCAATTCTTGAAAACTTTCTTCACACTTATCTGTCCACTTATATGGGTTGTCTTTCTTAAGAAGCTGGGTAAGAGGTCTTGTTATTTTCGAGAATCCTTCAATAAAGCGACGATAATATCCAGCCAAACCAAGGAAACTTCTGATTTCTGTTACAGTGGTTGGCTGTTTCCATTCCATCACTGCTTTCACTTTCTCTGGATCTACTTTTACTCCTTCTTTTGTAATAACGTGTCCGAGAAAAGCTACTTCTTTCATCCAGAACTCACATTTAGAGAACTTAGCATATAACTGATGTTCTCTAAGCTTGCTCAAAGCAATGTGCAGATGTTGACGATGCTCTTCTTCTGTCTTGGAATATATTAATATGTCATCGATGAATACTATCACAAAACGGTCTAACTGCTCCATAAAGACCATATTCATCAGGTTCATAAAATATGCTGGTGCATTTGTCAGACCAAAAGGTACTACTGTGAACTCAAATAATCCGTATCTTGTGGTGAAGGCAGTCTTCTCACGGTCCTGCTCTCGGATCTTAAGCTGATGATATCCAGATCTCAGATCGATTTTTGAGAATACCTTGGCTCCTTTGAGCTGATCAAACAGATCATCTATTCTTGGCAAAGGATATTTATTTTTGATAGTTACTGCGTTCAATCCTCGATAATCCACACACATCCTCTGACTTCCATCCTTTTTCTTAACAAACAATACTGGGGCTGACCAAGGGGATACACTAGGTTGTATAAACTCTTTTTCCATCAGTTCATCCATTTGTTTCTTAAGTTCCTTTAGTTCTTGGGCTGACATCCGATATTGACGCTTTGTGATGGGTTTAGTCCCTGGTATTAATTCAATAGCAAGTTCTATGGGTCTATCCGGTGGTTTTCCTGGTAGCTCTTTTGGAAAAACATCCGGATATTCCAAAATTATAGGTATTTTGGACACTCCTTCTTCTTCCACCATATTCTGAATACTAGTTTTCATTCTCTCTATTAGCACTGGATCTGTCTTCACTATTATCTTTTGTCCTTCTGGACTTACCAAGGTTACCAGCTTATTTTCACAGTCCACTTTGGCTTTATATTTAGTTAACCAATTCATTCCCAGTATAACATCCAATCCCTTCATCTCTAATAATAGTAAGTCTGTCTTAAATTTGACATCTTGGATCTCTAGATCTAGGTCTTTGCATCCAAAGCGAGATTCCACTTTGTTCCCAGCAGTTTGAAAGGAATATGACTTTTGCAAAGGAGAGAATGATAATTGATTTTTCACAACAAAAGCCAAGGAGACAAACGAATGTGTTGCTCCGGGATCAAACAAAACCACAGAAGGCTTTGAGTTAACTAGGTACGTACCAACGATGACGTCGTTGGCTCCTGCTGCTTCTTCTGCGGAAATATGATTTATCCTTCCTGCATCGGCTTGATATCCCTTTTCCTTTTTCATTCTCGACATCAAAGATGTTGTCGAGTTCCTTTGGTTTGACCGTGAAGTGTCGAGTCATCCTCCTTCTGTTTTGCACTGCAATGAATTGGCGGGGTGAAGACGTTTGTGCTCTAACCTGGGCTTTTGCTACTTCTGAAGGTAACCCTCCTCGTGGGCACTGGTTCTTATAATGGCCTGCTTGTCCACAATGATAGCATTCAATCTGTAACTGCGGGCATTGCCTCTGCAAGTGATTTCCTCCACAATGATAACACTTCAGATTGGAGGCTGGCCTGACATTCTGCTGAAATGTAACAGGGCTTTGGTTAGTTTTGAAGCTGATCAGGCATGAATACATATCTCTTTCCTTCTTGTCCTCTAAATTGGGATGCTAGCATCATTTGCTTTCTAGGTGCATCGATGTTGAAGTTCTTTGCATTACCTTTCTTTTCCTAGTATCTTCCAATTCATTCCTTGATTCTTCAGATATGATGAGTTTATTCACCATTGAGGGCAAGTCTTTATAATCTACCATGGAAATGTGATACTTCAAAGACTTTTGTAATCCCTCCTTGAATCGTTCCATCTTCTTCTCCTCAGTTCTTGCTTCTTCAGGGGCGTATCTGGCCAATGTATTGAACTGGTGAAGGTATTCTGTGTTGTCAGTCCTCCTTGTTTTAATGCCGAAATTCACGACGCTTAGCTTCAATGACTCCTGCGGTACATGGGCTTGGCGGAATGAATCCTCAAATTCCTTCCGGTGATCTCCTGTCTTCACTCATCGTCGATAATTTACCCACCATCTTTGCGGTGGGCCTTTTAAGCGATGAGAGGCATATAAGACCTTTTCCTGTCATTGCCTTTGAATAGTGTTTAGTTTCCTTTCCACATCTACGAACCGGTCTTGACTACCATGGGATCGGTGAAGAAGAAAAGATGGAGGTCTCGTCTTCAAAATCGCCCACTTTGTTGCCTGAGGCATTCACGGTTGATTGTTACCTCCGTTTCTTGCAGCAATCTGTTCTAACAGCCTGGCATGTTGCTCCAACATGCGTGCGTGATTTAATTCTGCTTGATATCTATTTTCCTCCATTCTTGCTAAAATATCTGCTAAGCTAGGCTGCGATCCGTCTCTCTGGCGAGAACTGTCCTGATCCTGAGGTCCTTCTCCACCTCCTGCCATCTTGTTTGCTTTGCTGGGATTTAGAGGTTCAGATCTGTAGCGAGTTTTTAACAAGTCAGATAGGTAAGTAAGAATTTAGACATAAGGTAAGATTAGAATGAAATAGATGAAGATGCCAGAGTGAAATAGAAAGATTGAGAGTTGAAGGGGTAGACTTAAAGATACTGATAGCAAACAAATTATTATTTAAAACAAAGTACTCTTTATTTATTCACACATAAGTTGGGTACATACTATCTTACAAAGTCCATACCACAACTCATTACATCACATCAAAACTTACTACTACAAAAGGTTCGACTACTCTAGCGTAACTCTACTCTAAACTCTATGATGCGTCAGGAGTCACCAGAGGAACACCACTCCAGTTCCTCTGGGTCTTCTTCCTCCTCATCGATCACCATCTCCTTGTCCTCGTGGGTCGCTTTCTGCTGCGTGTGATGACGATCCTCGAAGAATGTACGGCCTTGGGCTGCCGTCATCCCTTCGAGACTCTTGCGGACCTTGATGGGCCTTCATCAAATCTCAAGGCTTCATTTCGCTCCTTCCGTCGATAATGTCGTAGAGTCCGCCTTGAAGCCAAATCTCCTATTTGGTCGCATATAGCGATCTTTGCATCGTCCGGTTTTCCTCGGTCATCCGGGCGTACATGTCCGCTGTGAAGCGATAACCCAGCGACTTCTCGCATCTTTGGATCTTCTTCATTCTTTGGATTTGGCATGATCAAACCGGTTCCTTCTTCATCTTCTTGTGGGACGAGGTAGAAAGGTGAATCATCAAACTCCTCCTCGTAGTAGCGACGAAGATACTCCACGGCCTTCTTTGCGGCATCACGGATGGCGTCGACTCGTGACGGTGGCGGTGAACTTCCGTCGAATGTCCGATGCGTGGGGCAAAGGCTCCAAATATATCCGAGCCTTCCGGTTATGCTGCTTGCCATGGACCATCAGTGATCTCGTATGACACACCGGACGCTGGTGATCTGTCGCGTGGAGGTATCTCTGCATACGCCAAAGGCAGTGACCCATCCCGACGACTCCTCCGGATCGGGAAAAACGTGGTACGACATCTGTAAAACGCCAAATTTTGAGGTTAGAAAAGAGTGGACATAAATATTTTTAGAAAAACAAAATTTAATCAAAATAATACCAGCATAGATGAGAAAAAGATATATATAGAAATATTACTAAAATTTTAGACAAATCATTTTTATATCCAAAATATTTTTTTTTGAAATATTTCCTAGTGCACTTAGGGTTTCCTACAGTCGAGCAAGTAGGCTCTGATACCACTCTGTAACACCCCCATTTCTGGGAGCATTATGAAACCCTCATAGAATCGCCGGAAAGTTCATTGCGAGGACATCCATCGAGTGTATAACATTGCCATCACATGCTCAAGAACAAGAATCAACTTTATTACATTATAAAGGCTTAAAGCCAAGATTCACAGTAGGGCCAAAGGCCTAATTTACATTACAGCTAAAGCCAAGATTCACAGTAGGGCCAAAGGCCTAATTTACATTACAGCCAAAAAGATACCACAGGCATACTCGAGTGCAGGATAACCCTAATCCCAAGCTTCTTCCACTTCGTAGAATTCCATCTCACCATCTTCACATGGCTCCTCAAGACTGGCAGTGTCTGTTTATGATTTTAGCAAGTATGAGTACAACTACCGTACTCAGCAAGTCACGCGGAGCTTATCATTAACTATATGCATGGCATATCAAGATGGGGAATACCGGTTTATTATTTTGTGTAGATGCAAATTTAGTTGAGAATCAATTAAAGACATGAAAGTAACTTCATTAAGTAAACAGGGGTTTTCAAGCGTGATTATTAACCTTCCACAATTTCAAACCATTCCCAAATCTACTTATGCTTTGATTCTGGAATCACCCATCAAACATAGCTTCATTTACCGGAAGCACGGTGTATTCGAATACCATCATTTTATGACTCTGCAGAGTTGCCCTGCTTTACCCACAAGATCTCTCAACTCCATGACGAGTTAAGAAAACAAAGTTGTTCCTTGCTCAATTCTTTATATAGTCTCTGCCCAGTAGGTCCTTGATCCCCATGAGCTCGGATGACCCCTCGGATCTCCTCCGACTCATGGCGGTCCCTCTGATTGTATGGTTAACCACCTCCCATACGACTCACCCTCCGACTCCCCCAACCAGTTGCAGATGTTCAATCGAACTTGAGCAGCTACTAAACCAGGTTTGACCAAGTCAACACTTGTGGTTGGGCGAGTACTATGTTCTTTTCTCGACATAAGGGTCTAGTCCTTATATTTTCATCGAGGCCATAAACATGCACAAACCCACATTCATTGCCCGGCACCGCCATCATTCCTCAACCAAGCCTCCACCCTAGGGTAAGGTCTTGGACTCACCTCTGTGATCCTCGCCACCCTAGTTCCAACTTTCCAAAATTCTAAATAAATAATAAAATCCTTAACAGTGAAAATATTTTTGTGTGTCCCTAAACTACCATGTTTATTTAACTAATATAATTATTTTTCTATGTCTTCCAAGGCAATTATGTCCATCAAATTAATCGGGCTTTTTCAGGTGGTAGGGCATAACTAATATCATGACATTCTAATATAAATTTTACCCCAAAATATTGACTTGAACAAAATAACATAATGAAATTACAATTAAATAAATAAATAAGGCAATTACGGGTTCAACATGATCAAGGATGCGTAACTTGCCTTGCGGGTCTATGATCTCGACTAATTCGTACTCTTCAGAAAATTTAGCTTGAGCTTGATCTTCTTCTTCCAATTCTTGAGAACCTCCGGCGTCCGAAGCTATCACAAACAAATACAAATATATAAATTCCATGCCCGAAGAAATAGGCTAGGAATAAAGAAATGAAATTAAAGAAAGAAAATCTGAAGAAAAATTGAATAAATGATATTTTGGGCTTTTAGGAGGGTCAAATGGGAAAAAGGACTTGATATTTGGGTTGGTGGGCTCAAAACGGTCAAAATGGATATAAATATATTTTTTTGGATTTTTCTGGATTTTTCTGAATTTTTTTAGGGTTTACTATTCATCGGGCTCGACACTATTCCTCGGACTCGAGCCGGTTGCAACGGGCGCGAGCGAGGCGGTTCGGTCGAACCGAGACAAGCGGGCTCGGTCGGGCGGCGGCAGCGTTTGACGCGTCGGTGCGCGGCGAAGCGGAAGGCGGGCGCGGGCGGGCGGCGCGCGGGGCGGGCAGTTCCACCGCGTCGCTGGCTCGATCGGCGCGCGGCGGGCGCTGATCGGGTGCGGAAGGCGGCGCGGTGCGGTCGGACGCAGGCGGGCTCGGTCGGGCGGGAGGGCGGCCGGGTTGGCGGCCGGGTCGAGCGGTGCGGTGCGATCGGTAAAGCAGCTCGGTCGTCTTCCTCCTCCCGCTTGCGCCGCGGCCAAGCAGAGAGGAGGCGGCGGTCGGCGAAGGGGTTTGGGTGGGTTGCGACGGTAACCGAGACCATGGATGGGTTGCTTACGGGGCCAAGGTTCCATTTTCGGTGGTTAGGGGCCCACCGGAGGCGGCAATCGCCGGCGGCGAGTTTTTCCCCCAAATCGGCCGATTTTGCAATCGGGGAAGAGCGAGGGTTTCCTAGGGCAAATTGGCCGGCGTTTGAGCATTAGGGGAAGTAGGAGAGGCTAGTGAAGGAGGCGGCTCGGACGGAGGGGATCCCAGTGGGGCTGGCCACGGTGGCCGAGTTCGGCCGTGAGATGGCTTCCGGTGCGAGGCAGTAGGATGGCCGGGGAGCTAGGGCGGCGGTTGGGGCATGGTTTGGGAAGTCCGGGGGTGCTACTGGAGAAGTGAATTGGAGAACTAATGGCCGGAGATTAGACATTGTTCTAGGGCTCCATTTTGGGGATTCTTGCAATTACCTACAATGGCGGCGACTAGGGTTTGCTTGGGGGTGTCGGTCGGCTGCGGGGAGATTTTGCGTCCACCGGGGAGGCTCAAGAGCTTAAGTAATTGAGGTATGGCGGTTCGGATGAGGTTGGCCGGAAAAGAAGAGATAGAGGTGGCGGCAATACTTGGCCGGAGATGTGCCACGTTTGGAGTCGGTTCGGGGTGGCAGGGCGGTGGAAGAGAAAGGCTGTGGAAGCCTGTCCGCTCGGGAGAGGTGGCGAAGCGAGGAGAGCTCGGGGAGGCGGTGGCTTGCGCGGATTGGACCGGCGGCGACAAAAGCAAGCCACGGTGGCACAGGCGGGGCGGGGCCGGACAAAGGTCAGGAAGGGCTATCCACCGCGGTGGTGGCAAGAAAGGAGCAGGGAGAGGTTCACGAGAGAGGTCGGCGGCAAAAATTGCGTGAGCGGCGACGGTTCTTGGACACAGACATTGCGCTCCTCCCTCCCAATTTGGTGGTGGCAAGGATCAAGAGGAGAATTGTGTTGAGATGGGTGGAGATTAGGCTAAAGAATCAAGAAATCAACTCAAAACTGAAAATTCAATCTTTTTGAAGATTTTGACAAAATCTGATTTTGTTTCAACTAGCCCATGAGATTCTTTTATCCAAAGCCTGATTTGGTCCTATCCAGTTAAGTCCATGTCAGAAACTACCTTTGTCGACTCTTCCATTGCAGCCTTTTCCAAGCACTGTTCTTACAGTGTATGATACTGATGTGATTTATGTAGCTAGTCAACGTTCCTTCCTTCACACCCTAGATCCAGGAGACAGCATGTCCATCCTCTTCAAATAAAAATGTTTCTTTGTTAGGTCGATCCATAACGACTAAAGCACCAATAAACAAATCGCATCATATGCGTGCCACCTAAAGTTAAGCCCTGAAGCTTCATGCGAAGATACCCCTCAGAGTTATTATAGCTAGTGAACAAACATGTGATCGATCGATCCATGCAAAGT
Organism: Bonia amplexicaulis; assembly: GCA_036346245.1. Taxonomy (NCBI): domain Eukaryota; kingdom Viridiplantae; phylum Streptophyta; class Magnoliopsida; order Poales; family Poaceae; genus Bonia; species Bonia amplexicaulis. Next base: position 26,101,172 of record CM070741.1, on the reverse strand, counting down.
GACAAGATTTTCGAGTCACTTGTTTAAAATTCAATTACCGACCAATTTGACCGACGAATCTTGAGAACTTTTGAGGCTATCAACTAAACAATGGCTCACACGTTTCGTTCGATTCAGGCATATATACAGAAAAGCAAGCACCATTTGCAAAAAATCTTTACTATTATAAAAATTTGAGTTGGTGGTTATCGGTCTATTCTCCCTCCTCTCTTTTCAGCCATCCGATCAAAGATCAGCCGTCCAAATCTACATGTAGGTAGTTCTTCCGCTCCTCATAGAAAAGGTCGGGCCGGGACGTATGGGCCATGCTCCTCCTCTTCTCTCCTCCTCCCCTCTGCATCCTCTGTCTCTGACTTACTTGACAGATTTAAAAACTTTTAGAACATATTTGTATGTATATTCTAAAATTTTTTACCACTCGTGAGTTTTAAAATGTGTAGTATGATAAATTTTAAAAATCCGTAACAATGTACGGATATTCAGCTAGTAATAATAATAAGGGTTGGTGGTGGGCACTAACGGCATTCAACTGAGGTAATTAAACTACATAGTGTGTTCTTGTGATCCAGGGTGATTTGATGGAAGCTTTGATTTGGTTGCCAAATTGGCAATTGCCAATCCAGCTAGAGAACAGGGAGTAAATTGTGGAGTGATTGCTGTAACTTACCAATCTGTTACTACTTGGTTTCCCTTTTGTAGCAAATGGGAAACGTATGCAGTGATCTTTTTATAGGGCGCGATCCTAGTTACTTAGGCAAGAATGGATTCTTTCATCCATAATACTGGTCATATTGTGCGTGTCCATACTACGGCGGTTATGGGGCATACTGGCATGGATGTGCCAAGAAGGGAGAGAGAGCCATGTGGCATCGATTTGCCCGGCCAAAAGAAGAGAAATTTTATAGTATCCTAGCTGAATGTCCGTGCGTTGTTACAGATTTTTAAAAAATTTAAAACATATTTGTATATATATTCTAAAAATTTTTAACACACATTAGTTTCAAAACATATAGTATGATAAAATTTTAAAATCCGTAGCAATGAGCATTCAGCTAGTACAAGATTAAGCATTAGGTGAAAAATACAGCATACACTCTACAATACAGTCTAGATGAAATTCACCTTGACCACTAAATCATGGAAAGCAAGATATTTTGATGGGAAGGTGAGAAGATTCGGTACAGGACTTTTGGGGCCATATGTCAGCGCTGCCTTTTGTGAGAAGGGGTGGGAGAGCCCGGACCAACCACCAACTCCTTCTTTTATAATAGTAAAGATTCTATTAACAGTAAAAAATAGTAGTATGAATTAAATATGGCCATTGTTTTTCATTGTTTTCTGAAGGATATTATAGGCTTTTTCGACCTAAGTCGTTTTTTAAACTTAACAATACCCTTAATTTTCAAAGGGCGTTATTGTGTTAATTCAGATTGTCCTTGACCTTCCTAAATCAAAAGCGGACAGCGCCGCTGCCTCTCGTCGAACATGGAGCGCCGCCAAGAGCATCGGCACCTCGGCCGCCGCCCAGAATCTCGAACCTCTCACCAAATTAACACTAAACATGAAATTACACTGCATAATCATCCCCTGAAAATGGTAAGCACTACCAAACATCCACTACATGAGAGCATGGACTCTCTCTCTCTCTCTCTCTCTGTGGAAACGATGAATCTGAGTGTGTGTGATTCTTTGTATCAGAGCGTGTTTCGTCTTGGTTACTAGGTCGTCACCAAGATACTAACGCTGCTACAAAAAAAACTATACTAAACGTCTATATCATAGATGGCTCCTATAAAATATCTGTACTGTAATTATCACAGACAATTTATACTAACAACTATTTGTGATATTTTCATAGACGGTTATTTATACGATCTATTTGTGATAAAGCAATACATCACAGACAATTCATATTAATAACCGTATGTGAAAATATCACAAACGGTTCATATTAATAATTGTATGTGAAAATATCACAGACGGTTGCAAGACATCACATACAGTTCGTATTAATAATCGTCTGTGATATTTTCACAGACATTTATTAATACGAACCGTCTGTGATATGTGCATTATCACAAATGGTTCGTATAGCAATCCATCTCTGATAATACCACGACACCAATTTGTCGCTTAGGATTCAGATCTCATCCGTCCATTCTCTCTGCATCGAACGGCAGGCATCAGTTCCTCACACCTCTTGTCGCTTATTAATTACCCCCCCTCTGATGTGTGAGTTCTACCGGCTGCTCCTAACTAGTTCATCCACTCCTAACTTGTTCCTCGATGACGCCGACTACGGCCGTGAGCTAGCGCCTCCGTTGTGACACGACGGTCGACTGCACAACCCACTCTTTTCATAAATATCGTAAGAGTGTTTTATGCAGTCTCACTGTCGTGATACAAAGGTGACGCTGCCACTGCCTCTCCTTCGTTGTAAGGCACTGCGGAAGCAGCTAGCTACTAAGACGGTGCTCAAGTCGGCGTCAAGAACATCCAGCTCACACGCTGCTAGGATCTCTCCTTCTATGTTTTTGCCATGGGTTCATAGGATTAGAAGATATGTTCTTGTCATGTTTAAGGGCTGGATTTGTAGGATTAGGAGATGTATTCTTACTATATTTAAGAGTTGGGTTCGTAGGATAAGGATGTGTTCTTGTCATGTTTTTGCTGTATTAGATGGGTAACCTGCTCATTATCTTGTGATGCTGTAATGGTGGATTCTAATGAAATGTGCTGCTGTATTTGCTTCTTTTTAAAGGACATAGTTAACATTATTTCTTGAGGTTAGACAAAAAACAGAAAAAATTTTAGGTATAGAATGAACTATCATAGACGATATATGCTATAAACCGTCTATGAAGGACTATCACAGACGGTTCTATATACAAATCGTCTGTGATACTCACACATCACAGATAGTTAGTAGCTAGAAATATCTGTGATGTGTGAGTATCATAGACGGTTTTTGGTTTGAGTCGTCTATAATAACCTCGGATTATCACTGACGCATAAATTCAGACGGTTCAAAAAACCGTCTGTGATGACAGTTTTGAACCGTTTATGATGACCCTTTTTATAGTAGTGCATGTCTCTTGGTGCAGTCGCTCAGGAGCTTGGTGGCCGGGCGATGGCGGCAATAATTCGGCCATTAATTATTGCATGATCGTCTTGTGCGGCAACGGAGGATATTAATGCATTAGGGTTTTACCCTTGAAATAATCACAAATCACAATAAAAAAAGATAACTACACGTAGTTACTGTTTTGTTTACAATTTTATCATTTTAAGAGTTTTATTGTTACTAGTATAGATGTTGATATAACTAAATTCTAACTAAATTGGACTCACATTTATTTCAAGGTATCATAAAAAAAACTCAAAAGAAATGCATCGTGTGTCCATGTGGTAAGGAACCTCAATAATGAGGGCATGTTTGATATAGCTGCCGCTCATGACTTTTGATTGAAATTTTTGAATTTTAGCTGTTTGCGACAGAGATTACAGAGAGATACTCGCTTGCGATTTTGGTTGATATATATATTAGGTTTTTAACATGTACTACAATTAACTTGTAGATCATATCTTATGAAAATACTTTGTTTGAAAGTTAGGTGCTATCAAAAAATCAAAAATTATTTTTAAAAACCGTTAAAGGACAGCCTTAGCCTCGCACTCGCTCGCTAGTCACGAGAGGCTGCGATGCTAACAACTCGCGAGCCACCATAAAAACAATCTCCAACAACCCCGAATACCACCACGGTGATGGCGCCTAACCTCCTTGGATCGGTTCAGCGATCCGTCCCGCTGGAAAGGTCAATGCCCCCCTCGCTTTCTCCCTCCTCATTCGTTGTACTCACGTCTCACCAGCAAGAGCAGCAGCAGTAGTACGTACACCCAATTGGTTTAGGAAATTCTCAAAACTCAACTCTATACAAATCAAAATTGTTCTCGCACAAAATAGCGTCAAAATGCTAAAACACAGAAAAACAGCGTGAAAAATGCTAAAAACACACACGTCGAATTCCACGACGACACCACTTACCCACTGACCGGGAATACATCTTGCAGTCGGCTCAAATACACTTACAAATAGAACAAATTCTTAAAATAGATTTACTAAACGGTTTTCTAAGCTCAAAATCATATGTGTCATTAACGTCGATGTCTCTAACACCTAATATCATTTTAAAAAATACAATAAAAAATATCATCCATAGACTAAAAAGAATAAACCCAACAACAGTCTACACCACTGTGCCCAGTCCAACCCTACCTGACCCGCAAAATCGCTTTCAAAATTACGTGAACGTTGTGAATGAATCTACAATAGCAAGGTAGCTAGGTAGGTACCAGCAGGGACCTGCATTTAATAAAAGATAAAAGTTGGACAGTGCAAGGAGAAAAATGCCTGACCCCGTGATGACTACGGTGGTGCTCGGAACAGCTGTAGACGGTTTATGGGGTGTTCTTTTTTTTTTGCCGCGATTTATGGTTTTTGATTGAAAATTTTAAATTTTGACTGTTTATGGTACAGATTACGGAGATATCGATACTCACTTACGATTTTGTCTGGTACAGATGTTAGGCTTTTAACGTGTACTACGTTTAACTTGTAGACCCCATCTTGAGAAAATACTCCGTTTAAAATTTAGGTACTGTAGCAAAAGTCAAAAGCCGTCCGGCTTGTGCCCAGCCGAACAGGCCCTTGATTTTTTAGCACTGCAGTGACTAAAAAAGCATTGTAGCAGTTAAAATTATACTGTAGTAACGGTTAGTTTTTTCTGAGTAATTAAATTTAAAAAAATAAAAAATAAATATAAAAGAATAAAAGAAGAAACAAAAAACCTAAAAAATAAAAAAGAAATTAAGAAGCCAAGGGTTCGAGAAGCCTGAAACAGAAGTGGTTTGGAGCGTGTCTAGTACTACTGCTGATGCTCTGCTTCTCCCTTTTATAAACCGGCAGGCAGGATACTCCTCTCTGTCTCACTGCTGGTGCCATAAAGGAACCCGGGAAAAAAGAGCAGTGAGAGACAGAGAGAGCAGCAGCAGCAGCGGCACAAGGCGAGAATGCGCGGCGGGCGGGAGGAGGACGAGGAGGCCGGGCAGAAGGTGAAGAGCATGGGGGTCGACAAGCTGGAGACCGGTGGCGCCGGCGCCGGCGACAGCCCGCACCCGCCCGTCAAGTACCACGGCTGGAAGGCCATGCCCTTCATCATAGGTAGCACACGCCCGCCTCGTTGTCGGTGGGGTTTGTTCGAATTGATCGCATGCGATTGCGAGAGAAGGTTCGAATTGATCGATGGATTGTTGTGTGGTGTGCGCGCCTGAATTGTTGCAGGGAACGAGACGTTCGAGAAGCTGGGGACGCTGGGCACGTCGGCGAACCTGCTGGTGTACCTGACGCAGGTGTTCCACATGCGGAGCGTGGACGCGGCGACGCTGCTCAACGGGCTCAACGGCACCACCAGCCTCGCGCCCATCATCGGCGCCTTCCTCTCCGACGCCTACCTCGGCCGATACCTGGCGCTCGCCATCGCATCCGTCGCATCCCTCATCGTGAGTACTCCTAGCATGCCATCATCTCCTGTGCTAATTCACGCGCGATTAGTTTCCGATTTCTTGCTTCTTGCCGTGATAATCACGAGCATGCATGCATTGATCCGCCTCCAAGTTTGGAAACTGGTTTGGAATTTGAGGCGGATGTTGGGTGCTAGCTTGATTTGGGGGGATTCGGGATTCAGATTCCGTTTTCTCGGGACTGTAGATGGAGATGGGGTTGGTGGCCTCGCCTGGTCTGTGAGCTGGCCTGCGTCTCAATTCTTTCTTTCTTTTCCCTTTTTTCTTTCGCGTTGGAGACGGTGGGCGGCACATGGACGAGGAACCACGTGCTCTCTTACTCCCTGCCCGTGATTATCTTTTGGCTCTGCTCATTAGAAGCTTTTTGCTTTTGATCCCTTACTTTCGTTTTTTAGTGATATGATTTTTTGGTTTTTTCTTTTATTCCTTTTTTGTTATTCGTAATAATATATTTTTATTTTCTAAAATTTAATTACGCTGAAAAAACTATCGGCAACCACAATATATTTTCAATAACTATAGTGAAAATAAATCATAAGTTAAGATTTTTAAACTTAAATAAACAACACTTTTATTTCTTTTACAATATATTTTCAATAACTATAGTGAAAATAAATCATAAGGAAAGATTTTTAAACTTAAATAAGCAACACTTTTGTTTCTTTTACCGCACATGTGGATTAGCATCGTCAAGTCTGCGATTTGAGCGGTGACACACTGATGTTACGAGCTTAGCTGAAGTGCCAGGCCATTTATTAGCTGACTTGATAATCCGGACCCGCACGATCGATCGAGATCGGACAGCTCGTATTCTCTAGGCTTAGCTGGAGTTTTTTTTTTTTTGGATTTAAGAGTGGAGCTTTAGGGGAATTGTCACTATTTTCTGGAGTAGCTCTATCTAAGCTTCAACAATCTTAAATTGTAAAAAAAAAAAACAGTCCCAGAAAAAATGACCTAGAAAGTTGTAGGCAAACTGCTGCCGAACATTTTAGTGGGTCAAATAGGTGGCTGGATTGATCTTCATTAGACGCTCTGTTCTCTTTCCTTCTTGACGAAATCAACTTACGCCTTCCACATTTTTGTTACAAAATAAAACAGATGAAAAGCTAGAAAAGAGTAGATCCCATCCCATACATACTGCATCTTCGCTCAATCAAACAGAGCCAACACGCGTAGGCCTGATCTTAATACTAATCCACACCACGATGACGCTTTCCCAAAGAGGCGCCCTCCTGCCATGCATTTGTTAGCCTCGTGTCCTGCGTTACCACCGCCTCCTTTCTACAAAGCACGCTTTATAGCCGAGCGGCGGTGTAGCTCACGATTAGCGCCCCACTAATCCGTATTGTAATACCCTAATCGCCTCCTACATTGCCTGGCAGTAACGTTCCGGGTCACTAGTTGGGTTTAATGATCGTTTTTTCAAGTGGCGTCATAAGGCAGAAGCGATTAGCGTGCGGACGTCAGATATGTACAATAGCTACATACGTTCCCTTTCACCTTATTGCACCAACGGTTGGATAGACGAAGACCCCCACCCGCTTCTTTTTCGCTATGCAGAATGTCTACCACTGGATAAGAAGACACGTAGATAATGACGAGGAACTCGAGGCTGAAACTCAGCTTGCCACCATGGTGCTACCAAAGGTTGTGCCCAGTGGCTACGAAGCTCGTGAAGGCCAATAAGACATGTTGCCGGAGCTTGTGAGGCGGACTAAAAAATCAAACATCCAAAATAAAACAACTTTATATTACAAGGAAATAATCAAATACCATAATTCAACACATAAGAACTCTGGTCCAATATCAATAAATATCTCATCACAACAATCGATAAGCTCAGAGGAGAAGACGAAAAGTAGCAACACCACTACCTCATCATAACCACTTATTCGTCACTAGTCCTCGAATGAGAGCGGCGTTGCTAGTGTTAGTGGCGGCGGATCTCGGCTAGTGTTAGTGGCGCTCGTCGAGGCCGTGAACGGCTCGTTTGGCGGCAGGAGAGTTCAGATCGTTTCAACGCTCCTGGAGGCCACGTGTGGCAGTGGTAAAGCTTAGTCATGCATGTAGAAAGCGGGACAGGACAGAAAGGAGGTCGCTTGGTTGGACATGGCAAATGGACACTGCGCCATAGCTCGGTGGAGAGCTCAACGACGACGGTTTAGTTGTATTTTATCAGAGTAGTTGATAATCTTGAAAAGGGACAAAGAGAAGAGTTGTCAGTGGAAAAGACCGAGTAGGACGACTAGGTAAGGGGCATGCTCTTTTTAGCTTATTTCAGCTTATGACTTATGACTTTTTTTGGATAAACAAATAGGATGTGTTCTCTATCGCTATTTTGAAACGGCTTATCGGAATAATCTTTTAAAAACATCTGATCGACTTTTGATTCGTTCGTATAAGCACTCGCATTAAGATCAAAAACCATAATTTGTAGCCTAAAATTGGTGAAAAATTGGTGGCTCCTATCTTTTAGCCATCCGGATGTGTCTGGACATGTGAGTGCTATCAATTCTTTTTCTTTTTTAAGAAAAGCAATCCGTATCACGGCATGTTGTATAATTAATTGTACACTGGTCTTCCATCAGTCTGTACATACGAGCTGGGTCCGTATGATACGGATCTCACTTCGCTCTTGGTTTAAACAGGGAAACTTTTTTTTTCTTTTAGATACATGGGAGCTTTTAAATCTGGGTCGGTGGATCACCTCACCTCACCGTGCGCTGCATCCCGGCTTCTTCCACCTTTTGCCGCTCGTTTAACCTTTAACAAAATGGGCCCAAGCAACAAATGGTTTCTCACGCACTGGCCAGCTGGCCACGCACCACAGCACGAAGATTCAAACGCGACCGTATTTTATTCCCTCGTTCTTCTTCACTAAGTTTTTGGGGGTGACAGTACACTCTACAGGTACTACTCCTCAAAGCCTTGAAAGAACTCTCTTCCATGCAATCAGACACCTTAGCTTGCCCGGACAAGGTGGTGTTCATTATGGTTTATTTTTGGTGGCTTATGGCTGAAAAGCACTGTAATTGGTGAAAAAACATTGTGGTGACAGGCTTATTTAACATAATTAAATTTAAAAAAATCAAAAAATATAAAAAATATGTTAGCCTATCACAGACAACGCAAACGAATACATGAAAAAAAGAACTGGCAAAAAAGCTCAAAAAAATCAAAAGTTCAAAAAAAGACAAAATTATGAATAGTAAAAAATAAGTCAGAAGACAAAAGCTGAAGCCGAAACGAAATCTGTCCGGAAGTGACCGCCAAATAACTGCACAAGTCGCAAGTGGGAGTGGAGGTGGGCATGAACGTTATTACTGCCCCCACTGGATTCCTGGAGCCAGTGCCGTCCAGGACAAGCAAATACCTCCCACCACCTTGTTGGCACTAAAACGAATCGATCCGTTCCTTAGCTTTACCCCAGGGACATCGATCGTTCAGGTCTGAGCCCAGCATCAGTGTCACGTACCACGGAGCCCTAATCATACACGCACTACTCACACGTCTAGCTGCTTTGCACAGGATTCTGACCTTGTTTCCTGACTAGATAGATCTTTGCCTGATAGACAACGAAAGCGGCCACACTGGCGCGCGAGTGGGGTGTGGGGAGCAGTGTCCTGGAACGTGCTGTTCGCCGGATATAATAGCCGGATGATTCGCGCCGGTGGATTCGGCAAAGTTTGGCTCCCGCGCCGTGTCGTGTTGCCGGCAGGCGTGGCAGCGTGGTTGGGTTGGGCCGGGGAATTTTCTGGCCTCGGCCGCGAGCGCACGCCGGTTTCGTTCGTTTGCGACGCGCTGGGTGGTTCGCACGGCACGTACCGACGTGCGCGCGCCTGCGCCTAAAGGATGGGGGCGGTGTTGGGCGGGGAAAGGGAGCGCGCACGCCAGGGAGAGTGTTTTTTTTTTCGAGTTTAGCCTATGATTTATATCTTTTCTGAATAAATAAATAAATAGAACGGTTTCTTCGTTATCTTTTTGAAACGGTTTATCGAGACAGTTGTTTTTTAAACGGCTTATCGATAGTCGATGCGTTCGCACAAACGTTCGGTCTAAAGCTAAAAAACATCACCGCAATAAAAAAAAAAGTACGCACCATTGTGTGGTTTGTATGCGGCGGCGGCGTTAGGAGTGGCAATTCCCCCATGGGGCGGAGCTCCGTCAGGAATATCCCTGTGGGGGCCGGGGGCGATCTCCCCACGGGGAGCAGCGGGGCTCGCTACGCTAGCAGGGTGGGGACGAGGTCATCCTTCTTCTGCGGAGCCCCACGGGGCCCGCTTAATATAAAAAATCTTTTAAAATAATTGATTATATTTTTTAAATATGAGAGATTGTATTTTTCTTGTATATTTAATTAAAACTTGAATTTATATAGTAGAATATATATTTTGAAGCAATATTTTTGGAAAAATATGACTAAATAATTATAAATTAATAAATAAATTATTATTATTATTTTTTTAAAAATATGTAGCCTATTTTTTTTATCTCCGCGAGGGTCCAGATCCCAAGAAAACCAAAAACATCTCCCCCGGTAGCCTTAACAGGTGGAGGGGGGAGGGCTCGCTAACAGAGAGTGGGGCGGGGCCACAAGGCCTCCTCTCCTACACCCCACCCCGCTGCCACCGCTAGGCGGCGGTTGCTAAGCGCAGAAACATGAATACGCGATGCTCCGACTGTGCCCGTGCAGTGTCGTTACCTCTCGCTAGGGTGACACCATCGCACGGGTGTCGCGTGCTGTTCTGGGCCCTATGGTTAATGTAGGTTGAGGCCCAGTTGGGTGTTTCTGGGCTGGAAGCTCAGGAACTAAACATGCCCGCTTTTTTGTTTCCTTTTGTCATCTCATTCATTTTCTCTTTTGCATCTTAATATTAATATATAAACCTAGATACTAGTACCTTATAATATTATAGGAATATATATAAAAATAAAACCAACATTCATTTTACTAAAAAAATTGCTTGCATTGTGATATATACTGATATAATAATAATAATACCTGCTTCAACTCACCCCTTTACATGGATTACAACCTTTTTAGCACTAGGCATTATCATCAAAATTGAAAGCCCTGTTGATTTCCCTCCAACAACGCATGCACGATGAATCATGGCAGGGCATGTTCTTCCTGACGCTGACTGCCGGCGCGGACAGGCTGCACCCGCCGGAGTGCAGCGTGGGCGAGACCTGCGAGAAGGCGACCTCCTCCCAGTTCGCCGTGCTCTTCATCTCCTTCGCCTTCCTGGTGATCGGCTCGGCGGGGATCCGCCCCTGCAGCATGCCGTTCGGCGCGGACCAGTTCGACCCGCACACGGAGTCCGGCAAGCGCGGCATCAACAGCTTCTTCAACTGGTACTACTTCACCTTCACCTCCGCCATGCTCGTCTCCGCCACCGTCATCATCTACGTGCAGAGCAACGTGAGCTGGTCCATCGGCCTCGGCATCCCGACGGCGCTCATGTTCCTCGCCTGCGTGCTCTTCTTCATGGGCACCAGGCTCTACGTCAGGGTCACCCCGGAGGGGAGCCCCTTCACCAGCATCGTGCAGGTGTTCGCGGCGGCGGCGAGGAAGCGGGCTCTGAAGCAGCCCAAGGACCACAAGCAGGACCTCTTCGACCCGCCGCACACCAGCACCATCGTGTCCAAGCTGGCGCACACGGACCAGTTCCGGTGCCTGGACAAGGCGGCCTTCGTGGCGTCGCCGGAGGAGGTGCGGCCCGGGGGCGCGGCGCCGGCGAACCCGTGGAGGCTGTGCAGCGTGCAGCAGGTGGAGGAGGTGAAATGCCTCATCCGCATCGTGCCCGTCTGGTCGACTGGGATCATCTACTACGTCGCCGTGGTGCAGCAGTCCACCTACGTGGTGTTCTCCGCGCTGCAGTCCGACCGCCACCTCGGCCGGAGCTTCCAGATCCCGGCGGCCTCCTTCACCGTCTTCGCCATGCTCGCGCAGACCATCTGGATCCCCATCTACGACCGCCTCCTCGTGCCGCGCCTCCGGAAGATCACCGGCAAAGACGAGGGGCTCACCTTGCTCCAGCGCCAGGGCATCGGCATCGCGCTTTCCACGGTCGCGATGGTCATCTCGGCCATCGTCGAGGACCGGCGCCGCGGCATCGCGCTGAGCCAGCCGACGATCGGCACGACCATCGCCGGCGGCGGCATCTCCGCCATGTCGAGCATGTGGATGGTGCCGCAGCTCATGATCCTGGGCCTCTCCGAGGCGTTCAACCTCATCAGCCAGATCGAGTTCTACTACAAGGAGATCCCGGAGCACATGAGGAGCGTCGCCGGCGCGCTCGCCTTCTGCAACCTCGCGCTCGGCAACTACCTCAGCGGGTTCTTGGTCACCATCGTGCACCGGACCACCGGCAGCGGGCAGAACTGGCTCGCGCAGGACCTCAACAAGGGAAGACTGGACCTCTTCTACTGGATGATCGCCGGCATCGGCGTCTTCAACCTCATCTACTTCGTCATCTGCGCCAGGTGGTACAGGTTCAAGGGGGCCAGCAACTGAGGAGAAGTAACATTTATGCATGAGCTTTGTGATGAACTGCTTATGATGATGGAGAAAGAGAAGGGAAGGGAAGTGGCGGAGTCAGAAGTGAGGTCAGATAATTAATTGGTGTGTCTTGGATACCATAGTAGCTATTTCCTTTTTCTTTTCCTTATCTTGTATTTTTGTCTATGGTGTTTTGAGTTGAATCTATAGGATTAAGTGGGTGGGGGGAAGAGAAGAAAGAAACAAAAGGTTTGGTTTCTTGTAAGTGAATGGCTAAATTGAAAGATAAATGGATGTTCTAAGCTTAGCTCTCTGTACCGATGGTTTCAAGCATATGCTGCTGCCGTGGCTCGAGTGGCTAATAAAATGGATAGTTGTGCCAAAGCAAAGCAATGCGCAGCGCGACAATGGCAAACATCTGTTTGGTCAGGTCAGTGCCCGCCCAGGATTTTAAAAAGAAACTATATATGCATACTGAAAAGTCACCACCATAACCAATCTAATTATTGCAAGGTGCAAGCTGACGAAGACAACTTTGTCACCACGGAATATGTACATTGTAACACACAACGAAGGTGAGCTACCACCTGAACATTTCTGGCCCCGTTCTTTTGGCTTCTCTGAAAATGGAAACAAATGGCGCAGCTTGTTAAAACGGATTCTCCAAACAGCTTCCCAAAGCCAAAATCATGTGCGTCGTCCCCGCCAGCTTCTTCGCCGTCTGCTGTAATATCGAAAAGCACAGCCAAAAGCCATCAATCTCAGCCCAAAAGAACATGGCTTTGAGTACACAGCTATGCTTCTCCAGGGAGAAAGAGATGGGGAGGAAAAGAATACACAGCTATATTATTCTCCTATCTGAACGGGGTGAGGTATTTCGACAACACCCAACACTGCTTAAGTTGTACACGTCTATCTAAAAAAATTAAGAAATAAAAGAGGGCAGAGTTGATTAATTACGAGGAGGAACAGCTCTAATCAGTTAGCACCGATCATGTCATGTTGACGACGATCTAAACAATAATCTACAAAAATGCTTCCAGGATGCAGCTTCAAGTCAAGTAACAATCAGAAGGTTGTTTTCATGCCCATGGTTGTTCAGCGTGGGTCGCAGCGGATCATTCCTCCAAACACCGTCGACAATAAATTTAATCTAAAGCACAGGCAGAAACTATGATCAGATGATGTAAAAGTAGTGATGAATGGAAGCAAAATGGCGGGCCATTACCTCATATCTACCAGGATACAACCTCAGGTTAAAGGAAAATATGCCTCTTTCTGATCTTTCCATCCTTCGCTGCAGCAAGCCAGCAATGCTTATAATTAGATTATTCTCAGAAATAAGAAGGTACTGACAAAAAAGTGTAGATGACAATCATCTTTCCAATATAAAGTCGTAATAAGCATAACAAGGAACAGGATGTGATTAAGGGCCTGTTCTTTTCCTCCGAAGCTGGCATCTTTTAGCTTTTGCTACAGTACCTAACTTTCAAACGGAGTATTTTCTCAAGACAGAGTCTACAAGTTAAACGATATACACGTTAAAAGCCCAACATCTATACCATCCAAACTTGCAAGTGAGTATCTCTCTCCGTAATCTGTACCGTAAACAACTAAAATTCAAAAATTTCAGCCAAAAGCCATAAGGTGCAGCCGTTGCCAAATAGGCCCTAAGCATGCAATCACAGAGCTATATATACTGACATCACAGAGCTATATATAATGACAAGGAGACTTCCATCATTAACATTATATGAAATGCAAGTCCTCGTTGTGTCAATTGACCCTATATAGATCCAAAATCAGAACCAGTCAGGTCTGGTGCAGTTATGCCTTTTGGATCCAAATCTACTATGGATCGACCAAGAACAGGACAATCTGGATTGACAAACCCCTCTTCTCATTGAACTCAGCAAGATTAGACAACATCAAGCTATCATTCATGAAATGGCTAAAATCAAGTATGTTCATATAAAGATCTCCATTCCTACAGAATATCATGCATACCCAGCAATTACTCAACAGTAAATACCACAAATTCTTATTCATTTCTAAAATGTGACGCACATCACCACTTCGCAACCAATTCTACGAAATATGAGATGCTAGCAACGCACATGCACACGCATATGCGGAGTCATGGACATGCACACACACCAAAAAAAAGAAAGGTGTACATATCCAACACAAAGCAGACTTCCAATGATGTACTCCACGTAAATAAAATTTTAGTTTGAAAACTATATTAAAGGGGGCACTAGACTACATCTGTAAAGTAAATTAGTTCCATAACTGGTGTTTATCATATCTATTACATACCCATTAAAAAAAATCATCCAAATAGGGCATGAAGAAATGTGAAAGGACATGCAGCCAGTTTGGTATAATTAGTGACACAACTAGTAAAGACTGACAATTAGTTAAAGACAACACACCAGTTATGTTTGAAAATGCATCAACACACCAGCTCGGTAATATCCAGAATGCTGGTTTCCAACTTTCCATGTAACAGTCTTTTACTGCGTCTAATGTTATCTGATGCTTGTTTTGCAATGTATCAGCCATGAATTAATTGCATACAGTGACAAGGTGTTGGCAGTAAAATACATTTGCAAATGTAGAAGAGAAGCAATATAGGTGGCTTTCATCTCTTTAATAATCGTCAACTTAATACAGAAAATTCAATAGAATTCAATGGACAACTAACAAAAAAGAGTGACAAAAGTTGGAACCTTGAACTGACACTCATCTTGTAGTTACTTAGCAAACTTCAAATATTTAAGAAAGATAATAGAGAATTGGAACAGGAACTGACTTGACTTGTCCAGCCATCAAAAGACCCAGTCAATAGAACTTCTGAAGCAGGATTAGGCCACACAATATAAACAGTGCGGAGCTCACTCAAGGCCTTCTCGACTTCATCAAGCCTCCTTTGTTTCTCTTCAATTATTTTGTTCCTTTCACTGATGTCATGATATATAATTACTAAAATGGAATGATATGAAATACGAAGCATAGATGATCAATAGTGAGGAGGGCTTACATTATTTCAAGTGCCATCTTGCCTTCTAATACTGCTATTTTGGCACGGATTGACCGCAGTTCTTCCTGAGCTTGCATTACCTTTGTCTCTTCAAATTCCCAATCATCAGAGAGCCCATTCAGCACATTTGCTCCTTCACCATTTGACTGGAAAAGGGAACAACAAAGCCGGATGCTTAGAATGACAAGTATAATGCCCCCGAATGATCGAGATGAGAGACAACATATAGCACAAGATCTTGCGCTACTGTTCCTCTAATCCATACCAAGGTCTGCTGATTTCAAATAGCACTTACAGCAGATCAACGATCTCCCTTGATTCATGCTGAGAATCTTACTATGCCAATTACTAATAATAAGATGTTTCAGAAAACTTCGGAAGATATAATAATAAATCGACTAATTTGTTGCAACTGCCTCCTCACAGAACTGACTAACACAAATACATCCAACACTGAAAGGGAGCATCCTCAACCATAATTATCTATATGCACTGTGAAACTATAACATTGCAAGAAAAAATAGGGTGTAATTGTGAATAGTTAGTTAGTTACAGATATAATATCAAGATTTATGAGAATATTTCCGATGGCAAATCAACTCATACCATTTTCATGTTGCCAATCTACATATTAATGAGATTATTGTAAGTCAAATTTAAAAGTGTTTGATTGCACGCTTCCCATGATGGTACTTTTTTGTGATTGGAGCGTATAATACAGGCAGGGTCTCAGGTGTGTAAAAGGCAAATTAAAGTAATGGAACCATGTCTTCTTCTGTGTTTTTTTAGGAACAGAAGAACCATGTCTACTAACAACAAATCAAGATCACGATATCATAACCCTACTAGTAATTCACAACAAAAGAAAAGTATAGAAAATAGTGTGAAGAGACAGATACACACCATATCTGATAAAACTCTGTCAAATCTTGATCTTAACGTCTTAAGAGCAGCAGTAAGATCCAATTCCAAATTTTGAAGACGTGAATGTATCTCATCTCTTTCAGAGTCTACACCATCTCTAGGATATTCATTTACAGACACACCATCAGATGGTCTGTGAGCAACATCTTGCACCAACACAATGTCTAGGTCATCCTGTTCAAATAATTTGCTGCTCTCAGAAGGATGGACCTCAGCAGCTGCAAGTATATTAAATGTGTCAACAAGTAATTATCTAACAAATATGATACACTATAGAAGAAAGTTAAGTTGACATATAACCTTGAAAATCAGAAAATCCGCCCTTGTCAAGGGACCATGTTCGCCATGCATCATTGGTCGAACTCCTCAAGGCTTTGTTGTCCTTTAGTGTTACATTTTGAGAATGAGAGCTATGTATATTGCCATTCTCAGGTACCCTTGGAGTGTACCTGCCACCAGTCGCAGTGTGACTAGGAGCTCCACTATGGCTCGTTAAAGCTGAATATATGCAACAGAGAAATAGGATGCCTTCAGTTATATATACAAAGAATCTGAAAAGGAAGTAGATGGTACATCCAAAATGACCATTCACAGACATGATTATACAAAAGCTGTCCATTTAAAAGTTTGCAATGCATGCCATAATTGTTGATACTAATGGTGAACTGAGACAATCATACATGTACACTAAATCAGTAAAATACTTTAAACATGGTCATCTTAAAGCGGTCACTAATTAGAATTTAGGAATAATATTTGCAAATTACAGAGTATACTAAATTTCAATCATACATGTATATCTTGGATGGAGTATGGCCTCTTGAATTCCTTTAGGTGTTAGGGAACTATAATATAAAACAAAAGGCAATAATGGAGTGGATATGGTATCCATGTATTCTAAGAGATTCAATTGAAAGGAGCATTAGCTGCAAAGGCCCAATGCTGAAATGACCAAATACTCCAATGTTTTAAAAAGATAGAAACGAAATATCTCAGTGGCATTTCGCTATTACTCAAAATTGCAATCGTGTCAAAGTGTGAACGCTGAATGTTAACATGAACACAAAAAATTGGATTATGAGACAATAAAGTATTATCATACTTTTACTTTCAGAAAGCCACATAGCAGACACAATGGTAATTTATTTCCCATTGCCCCATGTGCAACGCTTAAATGGACAACTGGTAAACATATGCAAAGAGCAGTAACCATTCATTTAGGAAACTTCCTACTAAAGGGAGGATAGGAAGGTCCTGTATAAAACTGTCTGATCTGCGAAAACAGACGACTTGGATGAGCCCCTCCCAGTGCACCCTCTTGAAATCCCGGGGTCTTCCTTCCCGCCCTTGGTATGAACTTAGTATTGAATTTTTATCCAGCAAGGAGCGGCACTAAACAGAAGCCAACCACAGCCTGTAGCTAAACACTACGGGACAATGAGCTCTTTGATATACAAAACTTCAACGGTTGCAACTACGAATCCCATACATAGATTAAGAAATATTTCATCATTTGCCCCATCTTTTGTGTGCATTTGATAAAATACCCTATGATGTCTCACTTATACGTGGGTCTAGGGCTCGCATGTAAATGACACATTGCAGGGCATTTTATCAAATGCAATGAAAGATGGGGCAAATGATCAAATCCCCCATAGATTAATGTATCCCCATCCATATATAATCATTGCCAAAGAAAGTACCAGCACTGCACAATTGAAAACAACTTATGTTCCTGTAGAATGCTGAGAATTGAAATCCCACGTACCACCATTGTCACCTTGCCCTCCCACTCGGTTACTGCTCCGTGGCGGTGGCCGCGCCCGCTCCCTCTCCCTCTGCAGCCTGGTGAGCATCCCCTCCAGGCCTGTCCCAGATACCGCCTCCCTGCAACCAATCACCGCGCAACACAAAAACCATCAGGGACTAAGGGAACACCCAGAGAACAAATAAAGCAAAGAGATTTAGCGGAAACCCACGCCGTCTCCTCTGTCCCTGGCTGCCTCCCGGACGGCGACGCTTCCTCCCTGCAACGCGCCGAATTCAGCAAAACGTTACACCGAAAGAGCGCAACAGAGCAATCAATAGGCGGACACAGCACAGAGCAACTCGGTTACCCACCTCCCGGAAGCCCCCGCTGCCGGTGCTAGGTCAGAGCAGCCCGCCTCGGGCGGGTAGTCAGGGTGCATGCCTCCGCCCGATGAGGCCGGCTCGGGCGGGTAGTCGGGGTGCACGCCGCCGCTCGATGAGGCCGGCCCCGTGTGGGAGTCGGAGGACCAGCCGAGGGAGAGCCACCCTCCGCTTGACTCCACGGCGGCGGCGAGGTCGGCGCGGCCCGCGGCGAGGAGCTCGGCGCGCGTAGGGAACGCCCCGGGCTTGTCGGAGCGGCGCATGAAGTCGTAGATCGCCGCCTCGAGCTCCTCCTCGCTGCGGGCCCGGAACGAGGCCTGCGGGGCCGCATTTCGGGTCGCAGGCGGCGCGGGGCCGGGCGGGGCGGCGGCGGTAGGGCCGGCGCGGCGTGGGCTTGGAGGAGGCGGCGAGCGGGGCGGGGTGGCGGCGAGCGGGGCGGGGAGGAGGAAGCGGGGCTAGGGTTAGGGCTGGAGCGGGGAGGAAGGGGGGCATCGCGATCACATTTCCCTGCTGCTGCTGCGCGAGAAGAAGAGGGGAGGGAAGGCGAGGCGAGAGCAAAATCAGCAAGACGATGAGGGGAGACGAGACCACTACCACCAGTAGCAATCTGCCGCTGCGCTCTGCCCAGTGGGCTCCCCTCCCTCAACACTTGTTTATAACTAGCAAGCATAGGCGCCGTGCCAAAAATAAAAAAAGACGATAATTCGTGAGGAATTTTTTTAAAAAAATTGAAGGCAAAATGAGTATTTTCGAAAAAGGTAAAGAGTTTTTTCGTAAAAAATAAGGACCTGTACGTAAACAAACGGGGACCCGTGCGCAATTTTGAAAACCGCGAGGGGCTATCCTGCAAAGTGGAGGGACTAAAAAAACCGGTAGGGATCTTTTTGCGAGAACCAAGGACCCGTGCGCAATTTCAAAAACCGCGAGGGGCTATCCTGCAAAGTGGAGGGACTAAAAAAACCGGCAGGGACCTTTTTGCGAGAACCAAGGACCCGTGCGCAATTTCGAAAACCGCGAGGGGCTATCCTGCAAAGTGGAGGGACTAAAAAAACCGGCAGGGACCTTTTTGCGAGAACCAAGGACCTGTACATAATTTCAGAAAAATAGAGGACTTTTCGTAAAATGCTCACCGAGGCCGCATCAAATCCCGTGACACCACGGGCAAGGCGGGCGTTCAGGGGGACGTGGCGATGAGGGGCGGAGAGTCCCAGGTATAATGGGAGGAGTATATGCTCTCTCAGCCTTAGGTGGAAGAGAATCCAGTGGGGGAGGCTCTCTCAGCCTTAGGGGGAAGAGAATCCAGTGAGAAAGCGCCTAAAATTTAAGTGCTGCTTGATTGAACTAAAATAAATTAATTTATAATTAAAATTATATTATAGCTGGTTGAAATTACACTGCAGTTGATGGTGGTTTATTTGGCGTAACTAAATTTAAAAATTTTAAAAATGGAAAAATAGGTAATTTTAAAAATAAAAAAAAACAGGTTAATCCATCATAGACAATGTAAATGAATACGGGAAAAAAAGAAAACCAACAAAGAAGCTAAAAAAAACCAAAAAATCAGGAAAAAAATAAATTTTAGAAATAGTAAAAAATAAACCAGAAGTTCAAACTGAAATAAGCGGGGTCTTAATTGAGGTTCCTCTCTGTCCATCATTGATGTGATAGGTTTTCCTCATAGAAAAGTGTTTTGCGTCAGGTGAGATCAGGTGTGCCTACGCTGGCTACAGACACCACGCAGCAGAGGCAGGGACAGTCCATTGGCCTTGTGCGCATCCAATTGCGTTGGCGCCACACGACCTTACAAGAATGGCCGTAGAGTGCAAGAATAACAAAAATGACACTTTTGTCGTCTGATGGCCGTGTGGCAGCCTCGGGGGCGACACATCACCTCTACTACATGGCCACCGTGCGGCAGCAGGAAGGCCGCACAGCCACCATGCATGAGGTGATTAGGTAGGGTAGTTAATTCTAATTAGTAATTTCATTTAGATGCACTGTTTGTTTGTTTGTTTGTTTATTTATAGCAAATGAGCTCTAAAAATTACAAAATTATGTTTGGAGCCCCCTGACGTAGCGTACTTGATCGTGTAATTTTTCGTAATTTTATCCATCCTGAATTAGTTGTAATTACTATAGTGCCAATAAGTTAGGGTTAACGCTTGAGTTGGTGGTAAGTAATTAAGTGGCAAGAACAATGGTAATGAATTACTCATAATTAATTTTTTGACGAGTAATCAAATTGTTAGTAATTAATGAATTATTCGTATGTAATTACACACACGTAATCAATAACTTACATGTTGTTTGTCTGCAGCAACATGACCCAATGAGATAGCTTCACAGACCGACGTGACCCAACGACGCAGCTTTGCAGATGACGTGACCCAACGAGGCAGCTTTGAAGACGACGTGACACAGCGAGTCAGCTTTGAAGACCGACATGACCCAACGACACAACTTTGCAGCGATGTGACGCATGCTACAGCAAGATTCCACCTCGGGGCAGTTGCCTCATGGACGTGAATTTGCATGAACCCACTTGAACTTCTGTTGTGTTCACCACGCCAGCTCTGTGTATAAATACCACCCCTTACGCGGTGGGATTTCACGCAACAAAACTACCACACTACCACTTCAGATGGAAAATCAATGAGAGGAGATCACCCGACTAGCAAAGAGCTGTTGTAGCCCACGACGAGCAAAGCTCCCGTGCCAGGAGACTACCTCTCTGCAATGACGCCCCCGTAGCTCCAACCCCTACGGCAACGTCCCCACTGAGCATTCTCCGCAAGACTCGCCCCGAGGGGGAGACATCATCCCTCTGTTGGTGCGGGATACATGCAAGTTCTTTAAGTTGAAGCAGCGGCTGAGTCCGGGCATACGTTACTTTGTGTTGTCGTAACTACGCTTGGAATTACCCGGACCGGCGTTGGGACACAGCGCGGTATCGCCAATTGGTAAGGACCAGTTATAGTATATTCCCCTTGCATTTCTGTTTGAAAGCACATATTAACTACCTCTCCAGTCTACCTATAGTATTTGGATCCGCTATGCGCGTTTCGTAAATGGATCGACCGAGAGATCCACCCAAATGACCAATGATATCTCGCTTATAAGGATTGTGATGCTGAGATAGCCCGCCAGAGGAGGAAGGAGTGGTGTCACAACAAAGAGCATAGCGAGCGTATCCTGCGGGAGACACACGCTCATCTAGAGGCATGCAGGCGCAGAGAGCGCGAGGCTCGCGAGGTGGAGCGTGAGAGAAAGTGTGAAAGGGCGGCGAAGGCCAGGGCGGTTAGCGAGGACTACAATATCAAACTCGGTAGCAAGGGCAAATGATATCGGTTCACACAGTAGATCAGGCAACTTCGTATTAGCCCCTAGTCCTACCCGCTCTATTTTTCGTATCTCCCAAAGGTTCCTGTTCATACATGGTCTGAATGCTTATGTCACTCTGTACCGTAATAGTAGCAAGGTTGGTAAAACTTGAAAGATTCATGTACGAAAGATTTTTGTAACATGCAAAGTAATAATTTTAGGGCTGTCTATTCCTTACGTAATACAATAAAAAATGAATCATGAAACCCTAACTCAAATGGTTTCCTGACTCAAACGGCTGCCCGAAGTGATGGGACGACATAGAGTAGTCATGTCGTACTAAACTTTGCATATTCCAAGTCACATAAATTCATGAAACCCTAATTTTGAAAATCGAAATCCAATTTTTCGAGATCTAAACCCTTGATTTTTGAGACAATTTCGAACATGTAAAACTCTAGAGAAATTACACAATTAAATTAACTGTGCAAGGAACCTTAAAAAATTCATAATTTTTAGAGCTCATTTGCTACATTAAAAAATTACTAGGAAGAGTTTACTTAAATGAATTATGCAGTGAATTTCGTGATGGATAAAATTACAAAAAAAATTACATGATCAAGTACACTACGTTAGGAGGCTCCACACAAAATTTTGTAATTTATAGAACTCATTTACTATATCTAAAAAATCGATCAAACAGTGCAAATAAACGAAATCACTAATTAGAATTAATTACCCTACCTAATCACCTCATGCAAGCCCAACCTCATGCACAGTGGCCGTGCGGCCTTCGCACTGCCGCACGGTAGCCATACGACAGAGGCGACGTGTTGCCTCTAGCTGCCGTATGGCCACCAAACAATAGAAGTGTTTTTTTTTTGTTATTTTCGTTTGACTATAGCTATTTTTATAAATACAGCTTTAAATTATATCAAAAGTGCCAAAAAGTCTTCTGCCGTTCTGGTGGTTTTTGGCGTGCTTTTTATAGGTCGCTTCGTTTCTAATTAACTGGCTCGGGCTGTTCGGTCCGGCTGAACGGTGCAAGGGGAAACGAGGGTCGTTGTCTCGTAGATCTTGGCACGCTTTTGTGTACATCGTTTTGCTTCCAAATGGATGGCTCGAGCCATTTGGGGAGCATTCCATTTCAGACGAGCTATGGTATCTTTGTTTGATTCGATGGATGAAATTATTTTATCTCAGATAAGATGGTTTTATTTAGTTGGTTTGGTGCGCGCTGTATCGTGTGGTTCCGTAAAATCAAACGAACTTGTTACCGTGAACCAAACGTCCGGCCCCCCTTGATGTATGTCATTTCATTCTCAAATTGGATGGCTCGGGCTATTTGATGTAGCTACATAGTACGAAGGGAAACAAGGGCAGTAGTTTTTTTTTATATAATAACAGAAACTCATATGTAGTTTTAGCCGATATAAATAAAATCTTATAGACTATCTTGAAAAAAAATACCTCGTTAGAAAGTTAGTTACTGTTAAATTTTTTTCAAAAAATAGCTTTTAGAGACCAAAAAGAAGAGATCTGATATATGTTAGATGATAGTTATGAAGAAAATATCTAGGTGATGTTTATCAATATCCGAAAAAAATATTGTGCCGGAGGAGGAGGATTGCCGGTGAAGCCTAGCCAGCGAGGAGACATGCGGTGGCCATGCGTCCCTCCAGAAGCAGTCCTCATGTTTTGGCCAGTCATTTTCACCTTTTCTTGTCCTTTTTCTCCTCACGTGGTCCGCGAGAGTCCTTCCTGCGTGAGGCCTGGAGTGTCCTTCTGTAAAGTCTAAACTTTTTATTGTGAGCCGCAGGTTCGTGTGCAAACAAACATCGAAGGCCTTTTCCTCGCGCTTGAGATGGCATGACGAGTTAACAGCATGTGCAGCCGTCCAATATTACCATGGGATTTTTTTTCATCATCAAGATTTTTTGCCCCATTTCCACTACTCTTCGTACCAATTTTTTTTAATTTTTTTACAGGTGCAACTAGGGTTACCCCTCACAAATAGAAAGTTTGGAAACTGGAATTAGTGCCTGCCAGTTTAGGGGAGTTCGGCAGGTGCTTATCGGGCTAAGGTAGTTCGGAAGGTCCACGGAAGGGGCTAGATTCGCAAAAAACTATTGAGAAACCGTCGCTGGCGAGTTTAGTCTGATCGATTTCTCTTCTATGTAAAAAGACAGATCAATGACAGAGTAATACAACTTAGTAGATTGAAACACAGAAACAGGTGGAGAACTCCTGATCTTTCTTTATTGCTTTCGCTTTCTCATGTATGTACAAAATAGCCAATAATACTCCCTATTTATAGTCTAGTGGTGAGGTGCCCACCATGTATCAATGTTTCAAGCCCAGATCCAGGTTTTCTAACAAAAACAAACGTCACATGACTAAATTTGAAGAAAAGAGTAGCTGCAATGCTATTTATGTGAACAGTTCCTAAAATCAAACCATGCTTAGCTGGTTCCGTTTTCGCCCGTAAACCGGCCAGTCTCTGACCTAAAAAATAGTCTAACTTTTACTTGTAAATTTTTTTTTTGAACTTCAAATATTAACATTTGGAATCCAAGTAACAAGTCCCTAGCAATACAAAGATTTTGCATGAAGTAGGGATCAAGGGGGTAGTTCAGACCCCAGACCGCCACTTAAAAAAATGGACTCAACTGGTTCCGTTCACCCGACAGCATTTCTTTGTTCCTCAAAGTTCTTGGTGGTTTTCTAGCATTGTTATTTGCTTTTTTTCCCCATTTGACTGCTATTCATAAACTTTATTTCAAACAAAGTCATCCCTCCAAAATTCCCGCTGAATTCCTACGTTCCAATACCGGCATAAACTGTCGTACGCTCGTCAAGCTAAGGGACGCCACGCCGGAGCGCTCGAGCTACTCGACGGAGACGACGTGGTCAGTTTTGGCGGATCCACCACGGCGTGCATCACGGTGATGGCGACCGCGAGGCCATCGCCGTTGGACACCTGAGAGGATCTCGTGATGCTCTTGATTTCTTGTCTCCGAGGGTCGATTTGAGAGATGGCTACTCTTTATCAAGTCAAGCCGTTGGGGTCAGGTGTGGCTCCGATCCTGAACATTTTTCGTGATGATTGCATGGTTAATTCGTGCCAGGATGATGACGATTTTCTTAATGACGATTGCATGCTTTGAGTCAAGATCTTCCTGCCCAAGTTCAATACGCCATGTCGTATTTGTTACTCTTTTTTTTTTTTGAGAGAGAGATGAATGGTGTTGTTACTGTAAAAGTAGGGGTTACTTCCATTTTATGTACCATCGGGCCTTTTTTTCTTCTTCTAATTTTTCGAGTTTAATTCAAACTAAGCCTTAGTTTGGAATGTAGAATTTCGTAAGAAACACTTCGATTTCGGTGTTACAGATGGACCTAACAACGCAACGTGGCCATGCAACTGGAGATATTTTTCTTAAAAAAAAACAGTTGCGCACAAGTGGGAGTGAGATGTACCATGTACCACAGAGAGCATTAGACCGGACTGCTCATGATGAGAGACAACTACTGAGGTCCTGTTTGTTGCGGTTACAGCTTATAGCTTTTTGCTCAAATTTTTTAATTTTAGCTATTTGCAATAGAGATTATAAAAAGAGAGATACTCGCTTGTGATTTTAGTTGATATAGATGTTGGATTTTTAAGATGTACTACAATTAACTTGTAAACCACATCTTGAGAAAATATCCCGTTTAAAAGTTAGATTCTATAGCGCAAATCAAAAGTCGCTAGCTTCTGTCGAAAAAACACGCCCTGAGTTTTCTAGACACATGGTAGATACTCGATGGACGGCGTTGGACTAGTGAGAGTGACCAGTGCACCCTTGTACATACATGGCACCCAACGGATGGCCTAGGACCACTGAAAGTGAAGCACTTCAACCCCGACAAAACGAGGTGCCACTGGAGATGGAGTAGAGGCTTATTGTGTTCCAACTGAAAAGCTAAAGATCTCTCCCTTTAGGGCTCCTCTTTTTATGCTGTGATGGGGGCTCAATGGGCAAATTCAAGCTGAAGGGGCACTTGTTTTGTAGCAACCGGTGAGAGCGACACTGATTCGCAACCTTGGCCAGCATGCCCATAACCTCCGTTGTGGTGTGAGACGGTGGCAAACTGATGGGTGGCTGATAAACTTTCGATTAACTTTAGCCCAGAGGAAGCTGGACCGCCATCTAATCAAACCATTACCTCAAGGCTGGCTAAATCACGGACCCCGGGCTTGTAAAACTCACATATTGCAAATCGTTAACCTTTGACAAACCAACCATTCAGCAAGATAACCTGATAATTCAAGAGGGTTTATCATCAGAACGGTTTTCAAATTAGCAAAAGGCAAACGTGTCCACAGTGAGGTTATTAAAACCTCTCGTCATGCAAGACAGCAAATCAAGAACAGAAATAGAGTAGTTTCAGGTATCTTGCCAAACTGGAAGTTTTTTGAACTAACCATTCATCAGATGAACCAAGTAGGGTAGTTCAAGGATAAAAGTACTGAAACAGAAGAAAATGTAATCACAGTCAATTTGAGGGAAATGAGCTCCTTATTGCTACCCAAGTAGATCCGATGTGACCGCACTGCCATACGAAGGATATCTGCAGGGAGACAAATTAAGAGATCATGCAACCATCTGAAGCCTCAAGGAAATGAAACTTAAGAATACAAGCGCACAATAGGTTCTTTATGTAACAACATATGGGTGTCGTGCTGAACCGATATGAATTTATAAGCAGTATCCTATTTGTCAGGCAGCATAACAGAGATCCTCAACACCAGAACACGACCTTCCATAATAGGAAAGACAACAATTCAATGGTTGAGTTAGATGGCATAGTTCCATGAGGCATCAATGAGGCTATTCTCATGTTCACCAAAATGAGTTAGATCAAGCAGGAAATGAACAACCAAAGACGGGACTGACAATCTTCCAATATCTATTTGAAAATGTGTAGGTTTAAAGTTATGTTAGAATCTTGTTGGTTCTTTTGCAAGGGTGCAACCTTATGTGCTTGATCATATAGCAACCATACTTTAGCTAAGGGTACAGCCGTACAAGGGAAACAACCCATGTTGTGCTCGACTTTCCCATTCAACATTAATACAGATTTACAGTCTACTTATATCCTAATCCAATATTTCATAATAGAGGAAAAGAACAAGGGAGCTGCTACAGGACGGTATACCGCTGGGAACGTTCCTAATGGTATAAAGTTTCACAAAGTTTCATCAAGTTTCGCCTCGCCTCCCTCTCCTCCTCCGCTACTCCCTCCCGCCTTGTTCCCCAGCGTCGGTTGCAACTCCGCCCTTCCTCCGCCTCCCCACCCCTCCTCCCTACCGGCGGCGACTTTGCCGTGCCGCCGTCTCCCTCCCCGCCACCCCTGTCCCGCCCAATCTAGTATTTAGTGTGCCACCACCGCCTCACCGTGCCTCCCTCCACCGGCGCCCACCACCCTCTACCACTGCCCAATGCCCTTTGCCGCTGCCCACTGCCTCCCCGCCTCCTCGGCCCCCCTCTACATCCGGGGGGCGTGGTGAACCCGTCGGTGGCTCTCGCCGGAGCTCAAGAAGATAGGGGAGAGAGAGGACTAAGAGTACTGGAGTGAGGGGCGTACCGTTTGGGCAAGAGCTCGGGCAGCCAGTCAACCTCGCCCCTACCGAGGGGCGATCGATTCGGCAGCACCATGGTTAGGGATGGCGATACGAGGCACTGTGGCTAGAGATGATGGATCTGGCCGCTACGATGGCCGGGGCTGGTGTTTGGGCAGCCGTTCGACCTCGCCCCCGCAGATGACGGATCCAGCGGCAGCCCTCCCCTCCCCCCGAGCGAGAGAGAAGAGAGCGGAGCGAGAGATCGAACGGTAGGGAGCTATACCATCATTTTTTAGTGGAACAGCATACCGTTCTCTAGTTTTTTCTCAAAGAACAAAGCACCTACCTACTTCCCCATCCAACATTATTATGGATACAATCTACTTATATCCTAATCTAGTATTTCATATTAAAGGAAAAGAACAATGGATGACATGTAGGCACATAATTAGTTGGCAAGGACTCCTATATGAGTTTGCGAGGACTCCTGTATGTTGGTGCACTTCAGCGCCCAAACTATAACTGTTATGCACCATCCATACCCTGGACAAACTAAAACACTTTCCTTGTACTCTTTTTATATGTGTGTGTTTGTGGAGGGGGGGGGGGTTATATTCTCTTGTGGATCCCTATCTAGAAAAAACTTTTATCATGCCAACCTTTTATCGCTATCATATACAGAATGCCAACTTCAGTACAACTGAGCTATGGTTATCACTAATCAGGTACTCCCTCCATGGATTAATCTCTGCAATAAACTAAGACAAGCATTCAGGAATCAAGAGTACATAATTCCATCACAATAAATCCCAATAGATATTCTTCTAATCACCGAAATTACTTTTTTCTAGGTCCACTTGATTGTATAAACCAAGGACAAATAGGAGTATATAAGTTAAAAGCACCAAATTAACTAATTATTATAAATAAGGACACTGCCCAACTATAAGCACATATATATACCTGTAAAACCAACATCGCACGAACTAATACCAAAAACAGTGAAGTGGCAGTTGCTTATCAACAACTTTAGAATCCAGGAGCAACCTGACAGTAAGTCGGTAAATATCATCTTTTAAGTTGCAACAATTGGCTATGAGTATACGGTTCGAGTATTTGGTTTTCAGGAGACATCAAAACTGACAACATAATAGCTACTAGAGGCTCAATCTTGAAAATTTTAACAGTTTTAAGTGTGTCGAGTAGGTTATCTATGAAAGTTAGAATAATATTGAAGTCTCAGCATCCCCACTCAGATCTTACAATGTCAACATCAACAAAGCCTAATGGATCATGTATGAACTAGCAGATTGCAAACAAGTTGCTAAATACAAATGTACCAATATGATCTTCTTAATGCTACACCAAAAGAGACAGCTTAGCAGTTAACATTCTTATTTGTCACCCAATTTCATGTTTGAAAGAAAACCTAAAGTTATGCCATGAATATGTGATATATGAACCAAATGGCCATTTCATAGGATATCAATTTGAACCTAAAAGTTCAAAGCAAGCATAATTTCTATGTCCCTTAATCTTCAGAACAATGTCAGCAACATTTCTGGAGTCTACTAACATGATAAGTCAATCGTGTCCTAGTTCAATCAGATTGTAATTCAGTTCCCTAAAGAGAACCTAAATTGAGCAACGCACAAATGAGGTAGAACTGCTCCATCAGATCAGTAAGCCAACTGAGTTTCCGACAAAAATAAGGCCTAATGAATTCAACAGACTAGGACAGCCTAATGAACAATACAAACCACCAAAAGGCAACACACTCTGAATGTTCACCAAGAAAGTTAAACAATGTATATGGTATGCAGCAAAGCACAACTTCATTTTGTAACTACCAAAAGAACGAACGAGAGCAGAGCAGCTTTCTCAACTTCAAGACACCAAAATGTTTCTGTGCCACAACCAAAAAAATACCATCATCGTCTTAACAGAACGGTCCAGAACTTTAAAATATCTACCAGCATCTCAGCCCAAAGAGACACGATAGGCGATCATAAGTAAGAGACTAATTCACTATAATGACATCGCAAATTAGCTAATGGTAAGCCAACTGCTCGTCGCTCAAAGCACCCCCAAATCTGGCAAGCTAACTTACGAAGTTAAGCCAAATTTGGCCCTCATCCCTCTCGGCAGAGACAAACTGCGTAGAGCTCTCGACCAACGGCGCAAGCTAAACAAACCCTAGCTAGAGCGACTACAGCAACCAGCGCATAATTTGTTCGATGGGAACTCTCCCAACAAGGGACTCGAGCAACAATTAACTGTTTCAATTCAACCTACAAAGTCACGAAACACCAAATGCTCCACCAATCGAACCAGCAATTCGCAGCCAAATCTCCCAACCTCACTGACCTGTCCGGTCAAATCCATTCCTGAAACTGGAACAGCAACGGTGACAGCACGAACAGCACGTGAGATCTGGCAGAGGGAGGCACGTCACGTACCGAATCGATTCAGGCGGAGGGCGGCGGGGTTGGATCTTCGTGGCGGCGGAGGAGGTCGTCGTAGGGGTCGCGGCGGCCGGGGGCCTGGCTGATCTGGGGGTCCCAGGAGAGCTGGGAGTTGAAGCGGTCGAAGGTCCAGAAGCCGTAGGGGCGCAGCGGGAGGCTCCACGCTGCCTTGGTGCGCTCGCACCGCTCCTTCATCCGGTACACGTGCTCCCGCTGCGCCTGATCCCGCTTCTCCGGGTCCTCCATGAGACGCAGGATCAGGTTCTCCGCGAACTCCATTATGAAGCCCATCGCCGCCGAGCTTGCTCCGCCTCCCTCCCTCGGTTCTCGTCTCCTCTCTCGATCTGTGTAGGGGATCTCTTCTTCCTCGGCTGCGGTCGGGGCCTTGCGCTTGTGGTGGCCGGCCGGTGGGTGCGTGACGGACGGGACGGCTGCCTGCGGATTTTCCGATAGGCCCGGCCCAACACTGATGAAGTTCCGCGGCCTAATTATGGGCCGGCCTCTACATATCGGGATCCTCCTGGCATTTTTCCTTTTCTCTTCCTTTTAGTGGTAAGGGCCAAGGAAGAACTGCAACAAAGACTATGGGTCCCTTTGGTTGGGTTTTCTGAAAGTGCTTTTGCTTCCAAAAATTTAAAAGCTAACCAAAGAGGTGAGACTCCACACCTGCTTCTTGGAAAAAGCTGCTTTAGACCAGTTCTATTTTCACAGCAGCTGTAGAGGTGCTTTACCGGCTGTGAGCACATTCAACAAAATTACCCACCTGCCACCGCGTGAACGGACCGAAAATTACCCACCTGCCACCGCGTGAACGGACCGACGAAGCGTTCACCCTTTGCCTCCACTCGGCTCGTGCAGGCGCGTGAAGGGGTGGGCGCTAGGGTTCGCGTGCCCAGCGACGACGCTTCTCCGGTCGCTCCATTTCCGGCATTGCGCTCCGCTCCGCTTCTCCGGCCGTCCTGCGGCCGGCGCCCCAAGATCGGCATCCTCCACTCGGCTCGGCAGCGCGTGAAGGGCGGGCGCTAGGGTTCTCGTGCCCGCGACGACGTTTCTCGGTCGCTCAGCTCGGCCGTGCGCTCCTTCCGCTTCTCCGGCGTCCTGCGACCCAGCGCCCCAAGCTCGGCATCCTCCACTCGGCTCGGCGGTAGCGTGAAGGGACGGGCTCTAGGGTTCTTCGTGCCCGTGGCGCGCTCTCCGGCCGCTGGGCTCGGTCGGCTGCTCGCTCCGCTTTCGGTCATTGCGCTCCGCTCCGCTTCTCCCGGCGATCCTGCTGACCCAGCTCGCTCCGCTTCTCCCCAAGCCGACAGGTTCGATTCCTCCCCCAAATTGCATGATGCAGCATAAAATAGATCCATGGTTAACATCTAGAACATCACCATGGTGTATATGGTGTTTAGCATTGAATGAAATATTTTTTTTGTTTGATTCAAGAATGGGTGATAAGGCAGATTGGGGTGATGCCTTTGTGAGGCATTTGATTGATGTCTGCAAAAGAGAGATAGAAGCTGGGAATAGGCCGATGGGAATTTTCACTAAGACTGGTTGGAAAAATCTGGTATGTAAGTTTGAAGAAAAATAGGATGAGGTACTTTTATAAGATGTTTCGGATTAGCACCGAGGTTTTCATGGCACTTCATGAGTTGCTAGTCTCGACCTACGGTTTGACCTCAACTAACAATGTTTCATCTATTGAGTCATTGGCGATGTTCTTGTGGATCGTCGGAGGACCCCAATCATTTTCTGGTGAAAATCATTTTACACGGTCACTCTGGACAGTTCACACCAAGTTTCACGAAGTATTGAAGTGTTTGCGCAAGTTAGCTAAGGACAATATTAAGCCAAGAGATCCTACTTTCTATATGGAGCATAAAAGGGTCAAAGAGGACCGTTTCTGGCCTTACTTCAAAGGCACTATTGGAGCAATAGACGGTTCACATGTTCCAGTGGCAGTGCCAGTAGAGGAAGTGGTTAACCACACATGCAGACATGGATATACATCTCAGAATGTGCTAGCTGTTTGTGACTTTGACATGAGGTTTATCTTTGCGGTTGCTGGTTGGCCGGGTTCTGCACATGACACACGGATCCTCAATCATGCATTGGCAAATTTTCCTTCATTTCCCGTGCCTCCTAAAGGTATACATGGTTCCTTACTAAGTTAGCAATACTTGTATTATTATTTGCCTTTGCTGATTTGCCTTTGATTTTATAGGAAAATATTATCTCGTGGACTCTGGTTATCCAAACCGAATAGGGTATCTTGCCCCTTTCAAAGGAAGCACATACCATATACCAGAATTTCGGCATCGTTCTGGGCATCCTCCTCAAGGGAAGTATGAGGTGTTCAATTTCTTGCATTCATCCCTTCGAAATGTCATTGAGCGGGCTTTCGGAGTCTTGAAGCAGAAGTGGCGTATTTTGAAGGGCATGCCAAGTTTCTCAACTCGTACTCAGAAGCATATCATTCTTGCTTGTCTGGCATTGCATAATTTTATTCGTGACAGCAATTTGCATGATATGGAGTTCGATAGATGTGATGCTGATGAGGAGTACTTGCTAGAACAGACAAGTGCCACGGCACAAACACAAGGAGATGAGAGTCCAAATGTGGAGAATGAGGATACCATGAATACCATTCGCAATAGGATAGCTGATGCTTTGGTTAGTGCAAGAGGGGGATAATTATATTGACGGTGGACATCATTATATGAGCCCTATATCTTTTGTAAAATGCTACCATTCTATTTATGTGGACCATATGTTAATGTTGGATGCAATGACGCTTTTCTAGAGAACATCGCTTTTCTTCCTCTGATCAATGACGCTGTGATGGTCTGATGGGGCAACAACTTCAACTATACTTTTCCTTGTTATACCAGGCAGTATTGTTCCTTTTATTGCTGGAGTAGAAATAACATTGCCCTGGTGCAAACGAGACACAACAAACATAAATAATCTCTGCAGTCCTTAACATGTGAAATAAAATTCCTCTGAAATGGTCATTTTCCCTTATAAAATTCCTTAACATGGATGCAAAACTTAGAAAATTTAATTTTCCCTTTCTAAAATGGTCATTTACATGCGAATCAGTGAACAACATAGTGTTTAAGGATCAATTTGCATATAAACAGTCTCTCAGGCCTTCAGGGGCATTACATGTATTTCTTACCAAATCTACAGTTTCATAGTTGTTTCAACCAAACGGCTTTCAGCTTTTCTCACAGCAGTTTTCTCACAGCTCACAGCCCACAGCAGCTTTTTCACAGCTCACAGCCCAACCAAACAGACCCTATATTGGTTTCGTTTTTTTTTCAACTTCTAAAAGCTGTATTTTAACTTTTCTGCAGTAACTAGTTGTAGGATCTATAAATTAATTGTAATACACACTGTAGCAACTTCATTTATATCGATCAAAATTGCGTACGAGTTTCTGTTATTCCGTACTCTCTTTCACAAACAACCTAAAAATCATAAGCCACAGCTATAAACCGAATTCCAGTAACATGGTGGTAGTTTTAGGAGTACAGCTTTACATGAAAAAAATCTGAAGAAAAATAATCTTTTTTATGTGAACCCTCTTCACACTTCTACTCTTCTTTGTGAAGGAGCAACTTGCACACCAGGTTACACATAAGACCTACTCCGTGTCACTTGTTACAGATTTGCAACGACTTTACACGTATTCTCAGCAGGGCGGGAAAGGGAGGCCTCAATGTAGTCAGGGTTGAGAACCATCTGGAGGGGTCACACATGTTAGCCACTGAGGGCAATATGGGAATTTCCCATTTGAAGGAGAAATGTAGGCGGGGCCCACCTGTCGGTGAGCCGCGCGAAGAGGTAAGGTAGGAGACTCGCCTCTCCTCCCGGCGCGTCCGCGTGGGTCGAGCCATGCGCTTGCGGCCGTTTCGTTTCTTCGCCCAGATCCGGCGATTTCGGCGGGGATAGAGAGATAGCGAGCGGAGGAGCGGCGGCGGAGGCGTGGGCTGGCTCGGGTTCCTCGGAGCCGGCCGCTCACGCCACCCCGCAACTAACCCTCGCCCTCTCTATTTAAGGCCAAGCAGCTCCGACGGTAGGGACATCTCTTCTTGATCCCCAGTTGCCTCTCATGTTTGACTCTCCTCTTTGTTCTTCGGTGTGGCGGAGACTCGGCTCTCGGGCCATCTCCGATTGAGGCCCTGTGTTGGTCCCGCGTGTGAACCCTAATCTGGGTTTGTGCATCCCGGGATCTTGAGGGGTCTAACCGAGGAAGAACAAGGCGGCGGCGCATCTCCCTGCTGTGTGTGATTGCTCTCGGCCAGAGCAATATGTGGTCTTGTGCGGCATACCCGAACCTCGGCTTCTTCTTTGGTGTTCGGCTAAAAGAAGGAGTGAGGCATTGTATCTCCGTGAATCATCTACTTGCTTGCAATAGCGGGTTGATAGATTTTCTGGGACAGCGAGTTATTCGTGCCTTGCCATTTTAATTGTGCTCTTCATTCGGTTTCTTCAGGTGATTTAGAATATCACCACTACTGTAAGTATATCAGTTAATTGGCTCTTTGCAATTTGTGATCTATTTCACCTGTCTGTGAGCATCACTAGTTGAAGATTGCAAAGATTTCCTGTTTACTGTATGCTCTGTGATGAACTAGTTGAATATTGAGATTGATCTAGTTGTTTGGATTAGGATTGAGCTCTATAAAATTGCTTTCTCTGTCTGACCAGTAGAACATGCTTTCTACTGATCAGGTTTGTTCAATAGCAGTAAAGACTATTATCTGTGCAGTAGAAGGTCTTGAGTAACTCTGTTTAAAAGTAATTACTCTTATTCTGTTTGAAACTGCAGTCTTTGATCTACTGCATTGAGTTTGTTACTTAATTCACTGACTGGAAGCTTTGATTCTGAAAGTAAATAGTTGTTGTTCACTGGATGTGCGAGTTTTGACAGAGAAAACATAATTTAGAACTCAAGTCTTAATTATAAACTTTTAGATCTTTGTGAAAGATATTCAACATTGACATAAGAAGGCCAAGTTTCTTTAACTTGTGCAACTCTGTTCTGAGAGCACTGAAATCAAATAAATATGTTGGACATGTGCAGTTTTTAGTCTTTTGGGCTAGACTATTAATGATGGCAGCATGTTATAAATCTGAATTGTTATATGTATTGATCATATATGTTAAGTTTTCAATAAGATTAGCATGCAAATACATAAATGTTGTTAATGCCATGTTAATGTTGGACTTATATATGATATCTTTGTTGAGTACATACTCATTTTACCATGACTTGATTGATGCATATATCAATATGTTGTTTAAGTCATTCTTATGTCATGTTTGAGTGATTATTATTATCATAATTAAAATAGAAAATATGCTTATACCGCAATATTTACAACAACACATCCACATAGACACAATACCATGCACAAACCGGAAACCATGTGCGAAGTTAAGCTGTGCCATCGTTTCCTCTCCCACCGTACTGAGGATTTTCCATCGCCGTGGATGAGCTGCTGCGGATAAGTTGGGAAGCTGCAATGGTGGGTTTCAGGGCGTCAGTGTCAATCTGCGAGGCGCTTGCGCCACCCTCCTCTTGGTGCTGAGGAGCGCTGGCCACTGCTGGAGCTGAAGGATTTGCTTCATGTGCTTGCTTCACTGGACTCGACGTCAGGAGCTGCGTGGTGTTGGCTGCGAGACTTGCGGCAAAGCTTTTGCGGCTGGGGCTCCTCTTTTATTTCTTGAGTTGCAACCAGAACGAAATGATGCTAAGGATGACGAGAAATGTTACATGGCAAATACTTTCATTAGGAGCACTGTACACGCGTACCTTCATCTCGTCACAGTACTTTACAACAGGCCTGTTTGGCAGCGGCTACAACTTATGGTTTTTGGTTGAATTTTTTGAAATTTAACTGTTTACGGTACAGATTACGTTGAGAAATACTTACTTGCGATTTTGGATGGTACAGATGTTGGGCTTTTACCGTATACATCGTTTAACTTGTAGACCCCGTCTTAAGAAAATACTCTATTTAAAAGTTAGGTACTGTAGCAAAAACCAAAAGCCACCAGCTTCGGAGGAAAAGAACAGGCCCAACAGCGGATAGTATGTTGGAGTATCGACCATGGACCAAGGTATACACCCATAGAAGGTGCTTCCTCGGAATGCTTAGGTCGAGGGTATCAACCACATCGCGGGCTTCTTGTAGCCCTTCAATGGGTGCCTATGCTGGGGTTACTGTATATAGATTAGAGTGTATCTAGATATCATCCATATATTTTTTTTCTAACAATCATTCAGATTTGAGATCGTTGAATTGGATATCCAACGACCCCTTTTATTTGAGAAGGGAGAGATTTTTTTGGAGGGGGTGGGGGGGAGTTCATGGCCGTTGGATCTCTAATCCAATGATCACAAATCTAGATGACAGTTAAAAACAAAACATCTGGATGATATTTATCAACACCCTATAGATTAATACCCGAGGGAAATGTTCCACAAGAGCTCTCCCGATAAAAGTTGTACGTGCTCTTCATTACAGTAACAGCAGTCTCCCTGTTATCTTCGGGTGTTTGCCTGATTGGGATGTTTTTAATCCTGTTGAGTGTCTCAAACCAATCCATGTCAAGGCCTTTGAATTGAGCAGGCCCATCGGGGGATGAGATGAGGAGCTCTCATCAGGTTGCAAGTCAACATAAAGTATAGGGCCGTTGGATAATGGAGCAGGCTGATCGGTTGTGTCCATGGATTCAGGCATTGGAGTGATCGAGAACCAGTTTGATGAGTATACACCGGCACCATGCCAGAGAAGCATGCTTACATGTCTTAGCAAAGTTGATATTTGACAATTTTGGTGTCTTGAAACGCTTTCTTATCTTCCCGTTTAGCACTTCAAGAACTTCTAGTCGGACATCACTCTCAAGCAAATGGATATATTGGTGGATATAAATGCCACAAGGAATAATTGTATGAAAACCATCTAGCTTAAGAATAATGTATTGCACTCTGAGTAATTACCTGTAAAGATTGCTTTCTGACAACTCTGGACTGTTCACCTCTGGTGTAGAGCTTACATCAGCCCACAAGTTTGCATGGTCCATTGAGGGTGATGATGAATTAACAGTGCTCTGATGATGAGTTGAGTCAGGGATATTGAGAGGATGTGTCGCCGTTCAAATTTAAGTAAGGTGGAAAGAAATCGGAACGTTGAGAGGATGTGTCACCGTTCTATGTCAAGTATGAGTTTAGTAAATCGTAGTTGAGTCCGACTACCTCAATGTTTTAGAATCTTTGCATTTGAATGGACCCGTACCAGTTGAGTTGAGTCTCTACATGTACCTTGCATGTAGAACGCTTCATGTAGAGGCGTGGCTGGTAGTTCATAATGCATTGAGACTAAAACTAGAGTATGTCAAGTCAAGATTAAGGGGGAGATTGTTAGAAATAATCTTGACTTAGAGTTCAAGACGTAGTAGAGTCCGTCTCCGCGTGTAACTCAAGTTGAAGTTGTGTCCAACTTGAAGTCCATATTGATTGGTGACGCACGCAAATGAAATATACGAAAAGCAAATAGCGTATGAGCCTTCAACAACAAATGGAAACATACGAAAACATAAGGATTTGTTTTTCCCATTCTATACACGCTTTCCATTCCACACGGAAAGCAAATGGAAACATACGGAAAGCAAATCTGTGCATTCCATACATAATGCAAGATTTTTCATAGTCTGTGCAACCTCCTGGCTATAAGTACCATATGTGCAATGGCATACGACCCATACCGTCGTGGCGTGGCCTTTGTGCAGTCGTCTGCCCCGAGAGGGGGCCAAAGGTGGAGTTTCGTGGGAGTGGGCCAAATGGGGAATTTCTCTGCCACGGGGGCCAAAAATGACCACACTTCGCCAGGGTCCAGTTCCTCAACCTCCGGTCCAGCATAGCTATCATATTCGTTCTCAAGAATGTGATAGAATTTCTTTGCTTTCTGTCATGAGGTGTGTCTGACTATATGACTCATGAGAAATTCGGTCATGAAGCATGGAGCAAAATTTGAATTTCATTTATGGACATGTAATCAATATTTTTGATGTGGATTCTACATGCACGCTTACTAGTGCCAGTGAAGTATAAAAGTTAAGTAATTCATGATCAAAACATTGCTAGTATTTCATACCTACTGAGAGGGGTTAGATTTATGTCGGTATGAAGTCAAGTTAAAATATTGTATTTCTTGCATACGCAATTACCAGGCACTTACTATTCATCCATGAATATATAAAACCAAACATATTAAAATTAGTTGCAGATAAGAAATTCTAACAAGATTAGAAATATTTTCTAAAAATAGATCTAATATTTTGAAGATATAAAAGCGTAACTCATCAATTTTGGCCTTTTTTATGGACAAAATTATCAAAAACCCTTGTCTCTTGGCATGGGCGATCTGAAAATTCCTCCTTGGCGATCCATATGGTTGAATTTGGAGTGTTCCGGGCATATACAATTCTGTTCTTTTTGGCTTTTGATTTCTCCGAAAGTTAAAACAAATGAGACGTTTTTAAAGTAGATTCTCCAAATAGCTTTCCAAACCCAAAACCGTGTGCACCGTCTGTGTTTATGTCTTCGCTGTCATCTTAAAAAATACAGATAAAAGCCATTAGACATAACTAAAAACTATCAATCACAGTAAAAAAGAATAAGGTTGTGGTTAAAATCACAAAAAAACCTCTTAGCACCCCCACTCAGTGTCAACATCTGATCCCCACACTTGCTGGTCCTGCTTGTCATGCACTGTAACCACAATTTAGAGTCTATTTATATTGACTTTTACTTAGATAAGTCAGAACCCAATATTAATACTTGAATTCTTGAAGTGGCTTCCCATCTTTCTTGCTCCTGTCTCACTCAGGGGATAAGTCAGAGGGTTATAGATGCATCACGCACCATATTCTCTCGCTCCTATCTCGCACTCGTATGTCTACCTTATTTTTCCCACCGCTTGCTCCTATTTCTAAAACCTACTTTCTTTCAATCATTACTATTTATTTTTAGTCAAAAGCTATCAGCTGTAGCAAATACGAACAAGTCCTTAAGGCCTTGTTTTCTTGGGCAGTGACTGGTGGCTTTTTGTCATAGCGTGGGTGTTTGTACAAATGAATCGAATACCGATAAGTCAGTAAGTCGCTTAAAAAAGATAATCCCAATAAGCTACTTAAAAAAAGATAAAGGTAGTGTTTATTTGGGCTTAAAAGCTAAATCTTATACCTTTTTTCACTGTAGCAATTGAAAATGCATTGTAGTTGTTGATATTTTTTAGCGTAATTAAATTTAAAGAATTAAAAATAAGAAGTTATATTATCATAGACAATACAAAAGAAAAAAAATCCAAAACATAAAAAGCGAAATTGAAAAGCTAAAAAGTAAAAACGGAAACTCAAATGAGAAAAAAAAAACAGTTTTATTTATTTATTTATTCGGAGGAAACAACGAGCCCCGGAATCTACCCGCGAGTTTGCGTGTCTTGCAAGAAGCTCCCGAGACGTTAGGAGTAAAAAAAATATGAGAAAAATCTCCACACGAGCCCCATGTGCGGCTATAAAAGCTAGCCCTAGGCGTGGCTTGCGTTTCACCGTTCCGATCCGTTGGCCTCTCTCCTCTGTTCATCCGTTCCCCTCCTCGCGCCGCCTCAAGTTTAGGGTTTCCTCCGCCGCCGCCATGCCTCGCCGCAGCTCAGGTAGCCCTTCCGTCCCCCCTTACCAACACCTTATCTAGGGTTTCGCTTTGACGCGCGCTCCTTACTCGCGTTGAACGCTCGCGGCTTCTCTCGGATCTGATGTTGCTGTGTAGATTTGGTTGTTAGTTTGAAACGATCCGTCTGCGATTCTGTGCTTGTTAGGCAGTTGTTGAGCTGATCTTTGCGGTACAGGCGATAGGATCGTTGTCTATTGGTATATTTAGCTGCCAAAATGGTTGGATCTATCAAAATGCTACATAGGCTAGGCCGTGCTGTTTGTAGAATTGTAAAAAGAAACCATTTTTTAATCAGTAAAGAACCGATTGCTTCTTGAATAACCGGTTGCAGATATTGTGACATTCGCAGGCGGTTCAGACAGGGGCATATAACAAATTTGAATCCTTTTTGAGGGAAAGGGGATTTCCATTGATCCTTTCTTAGACGGACTTCATGTACATTTCATTTTACTTTACCTTCTTTTAAGGTGTTGTGGGTGGTCCTGGAAATTCTATGTTTATAAAATGACTGTAATGTTGTACGTTTTGTAGTTATTATCAGGAGCTTCCACATTTGCCTAGTAGCCATTACAGTTCTGTATGCTGTCTTGGCTTAAGTTAGGAGGTGCATAGTGATGGGCATTTGGTGCTCATTCAGGCCTTTTGAGGGTGCACCTCATCTATCCTAACTAGAAGTGCTCCCCAAGCTGCCCTAGACATTCCATTATTCTCATGTTTCTGCTACTAATTCCTGCACAAGTTTTAGTTCCACGTTACCACTGTTGCATTTTTGGTTTTGGCTATTAAAGCGCAATGCTTGACCTATCTTTATGTTTATTTAATTATTATGGTTGCTTTGCAGAACTAGTGCTATTTGCCTTTTTGAGTAGCCATTATAGTTGTACATACTATCCTGGTTTAGTTAGGGGGCATGTAAAGATGTTTTTGGTGAATTCACTTGGGCTGTACTGAGGGCACCACATTTATCTTTACTAGAAGTGATCCCCGATCTGCCCTAGACATCCTGTTATTCTCTTATTTCTGTTACTTATTCCTGCACAAGTTTCTCAAAATGTCAGTTCCATGTGGCCACCATTGCATTTTAGTTTTGTCCATTAGAGCCCAATGTCTGACATGTCTTGAGATTATTTATTTGGTTGCTTCGTGGAACTCATGCTATTTGCCTTTTTGAGTAGCCATTATAGTTGTACATACTATCTTGGTTTAGTTAGGAGGCGTATAGAGATGTTTTTGACAAAGGTTGTTTCAAGTAGAAAACCATTCTTTTACAGAGGTGTTCTTTGAACAGGCCTACATATTGTACTGTTTTTCTCCTTTTCATCTGTTCAGTAAGTTGCCCCTGTGGCTTGCGAGATTTATACTAACCTGAAGGTTGGCAATGGATCAACT
Source organism: Bonia amplexicaulis (assembly GCA_036346245.1). Classification (NCBI taxonomy): domain Eukaryota; kingdom Viridiplantae; phylum Streptophyta; class Magnoliopsida; order Poales; family Poaceae; genus Bonia; species Bonia amplexicaulis. The sequence goes on along the minus strand of CM070741.1, from coordinate 26,060,477 downwards.
TATGTGCAAAGATTAATGTTCTGAATGATGAATGCTAGTTCATAAAGTATTAGCATTAGCCTTTGCCTAGTTACTGTTGTATACTGCTCTATGCAGCATGGCTTCAGTAATACAAACTAGTTATTTATTTTTCTCCAAGCTATAATTTTTCAAAGTATCATAGGACTCTTGAATATCCAGTTGCTGCGATTTGTATATTTGCATTTGGTTCAGACAGGGGCAAATGGAAGGGGCCTGACTTTCTGTTCATCCCTTCTTAGATAGATTCTGATAATAGATGGTTATTTTTGGTTTTATGTGATCAAAGATTATGATAGTATGCCATTGTCATTGTCACCATGACTTGGATCAATAGGATTTAACTGGCCAGTGTTATATGTTGACCATTTTGTTCTAGGATATTCTCTTGATATGTGTGTTGTTTTGTCATTTTCTAACTAAGAGTACACGAAACATCCTAATCTGTACTAACTTTGCTTTTGTCATTTTCTAACTAAGAGTACATGAAATATCATAGTCTGTACTTTTCTTGAGATGCTATTCTACAGTACAACTCAAATAAGCCATTTTGCTCTGGTGTATTTCCATTGATGTCTAAGTTACAATTGCAATCCATGATGACCCATTTTATTGGCCTTGATATGCTAATTTGCACTGTTATGTTTGCAGGAAGGTCAGCACCCCGCCCTGCTCCACGTGCTGCTCCAGTGAGAAACCCGCCGCAGCCAGGTATTTATTTGATCCCACTTCATTGATGTATTATGAGTTGGCAAACTGTTCAATTAATTTAGCAGCGATATTGTTTGCATGTGGGTCTCTTCCTTTTTCAGTATTTTGTTGCGGAGCAAATGATGATGCACTTATTTATTGTTTTAGAATCAAATATACGATTCTAATTGATTTTTCAGTGTTCATCAGGGTTTTGTTATGAAATTTGATCATATTGGCAATTGAACTTCATTGGCTGACATTTGCAATTTTCTTTCTTTGCAGTGCGGCAAGCTCCTCCTCCAGCACCTGCCCAGAGCAATGGTGGCTCTATGCTTGGAGGAATTGGGTCCACTATTGCTCAAGGTGTGCCTTATTTTTCTTTTTTTCAAGTGGAACAAAGGCCACTATACTTACTGTAGATGCTAATATTTGCTTTACACATATCTTCAGGCCTGGCTTTTGGTACTGGCAGTGCCATGGCACATAGGGCTGTTGATGCTGTGATGGGTCCCCGTACCATTCAGCATGAGACTGTTGCCTCTGAGGCTTCTGCTGCAGCGCCTCCAATGGGCAACGCTGTTGGATCTGATTCATGCAACATCCATTCAAGGCCTTCCAAGGCGTAAGTTACCCCGAAAAAAAATATGTTGCTTAATTCTCTTTTGCAGCTTCCATTTATTTTCATTGCTTATGCGTGGAGTAAGAACATTGGATTTGGTGATTGCTGATTGTCGAGATGTTCATTCTAGATTTTGAAGTTTTACATACCCAAAAGTACCTGCAGAGTTGATTCATAACTAAGTCTGTTCACACCGTGTCACTCTAGCTAGGCTTACACTGCTAGGATAACGTAGATTGATGTCATACTAGCTTATACCAGAAGTATGTGATTAATTCCTCGATGAGTCTACATTTTGTCAGTATTAGCTTGAAGATCTTCCTAATTCTTTGATGATGCAGTGCATCAACAACTACGGAAGCGACATCAGCAAGTGCCAGTTTTATCTGGACATGCTGAACGAGTGCCGCCGGGGAGCTGGTGCATCTGCCTAAGCTGCTGCGCTTGATTGGAGTTGATTTGTTGGGTCTTGTTTTACTCTCATGATGATCTCATAAATAATTACTTGGCAAAATTATGAACTGCTGCCGCAATTTATGTCTGTACTACAACATTATCATTAGTGCGTTAAGTTTGCGGTATGTTCTGCTATCGTGGGAATAAGTACATTCTATCCTTAATTACTGGAACTACCTTATGGCACTGGGCATCCTTGTGTTGAAATTAAGGGGCTGTTTGGGTTCCTAATGCTTGTATTACCAAAATTTGGTAATGTTGATCGGATTTAGCAAGCATTTGGTTTGCTACCAAACTTTGGCAAGATCTTTAGCTCGTTAGTTCATTTTGTTGCCAATCTCTTGTTCATTTTGTTACCAATCTTTGGCCAATAGTCAATTTGGTACCAAATTTTGGCAATGCCCAACTTTGCTAGGGTTTGGTGGGACAAATTTGTTATCACACCAAACAGCCTCTAAACTCCTGTGTTGGAACTGAATTTGAATATAGTTTGAAACTTTGCCGCTTGGATGTTCAGCTGTGGTATGTAGTGTGTTCTAAGCTTTGCTTAGTTGTTGCTAGAGTTCAGACAAAAATCGGTGGGCTACTGGTCCACGGCCCATGCTGGACGTATATTTGGAACGGCTGTTTTTTTCCTTGGAATTACGATTTCTGTTAAGATCTTCCAAGCTACATGGTCGTAGTCTCGTATAACACATTCAGACTCGTGGGTAGAAATTGCGTCCGAAATACTAATCTGACGAGCTTTTCTACTGTAGAAGTTGCATTTTTTTCCCAGCACGGAGAAGCACACGCTGAACATCTTGAGGAAATGTGAGAGGATAGCTGAGAGCTGCGTGTCGTTGACGGTGTTAGGATAGTAATTTGTGCAAGTAAAAGCGTGGCCACAGTGGGATCTTATCAGAGTATCAAACAACCTGGCTTAACCAGCTGTATGAAGTCTGAACCAGACGGAAACTCATCAACGCATTCAACCCTAAATACTAAGTAAATTTCGACTTTTTCTAAACTTTTAGCTTTTTTTGAGTTTTTTTTCTGGTTCTTTTTTTCGTATTCATTTACGTTGTCTATGATGAGCTAATATATTTTTTTATTTTTAAATTTTTAAAAATTTAATCACGTCAAATAATCTACTTTCAGTTACAGTGTAATTTCAATCAGCTATAGTGCAATTTTAGTTATAATGCACTATTTTTTAACCTAATCGAGTGTGGCTAAGATCTACTCCGGTGCCCGAGACGAAGTCGAACGTCGTACACATAAGAATACACGCAATTTTGCCGTCGATCCGAATTAAACACCATTTTTTTTTTATAATCGGACAACTGCCAGACCTCCCTTTCCCACCTGCGGGTGAAACCGTGAAAGCCCCCCGTTCAGTTTCTATCAGGGTGCTAGTGTCCGTACCGTCCATAGATACCCTACATGGCTGCATCTACACGTGGCCCTCGAGAATTGACGCTAGAAGGCGACATTGCGTACAAGACATCAATGTACAGAATTGATAAAGCATATGTTCAGATGTTTTATCTAAAACAGTAAGCAACATATGAAGATTACTCAAGTTTTAACTTTTCAAATTTTACACAGTCCATTAAAATAGAACCAAGCTGAACTAAATGTAATAATTTAAAATGGAAGTATGAAAAAAATTTATCACCTTAGAAATGATATGTAAACTATGACTAATTATTGAGCTAGGTGCCAAACCGTTGCCAAATGTGCTCAACTAAGTCCCGCTTGAGTTGGACATGTGATGGTCGAGCACGAATGGCAGTGTTCACAGATAAAAATCTGAGTAACCATTCAACATATTATGATGCTAAAAATCCTAAAATTAACAAATTTCACAGATAAATCTCCATCCATATCAGAATTTGACTTGCAACATGTCAGATGTCACACTATATAGCTACTGCTCCTGCTATTGCCACCGCATATATAATTCAGTAGGATTTACACTACAATGACTAACCGATCCTCTTGACTCAAAAATAGCTTCACTTCAATACATACAGACCATTATGTAACGAAGGCATACGCAAAGCTCAAGAAAATTTTATTTACCTTGGACAAAGAAGGGCTCAAGAACTGTCATATTTATGCCATATTACCCACTATTCATAGTGCTAATTGGATTACTGTAACACCTCCGTTACCAGGGGTGCTGCGAGGACACGGCATCCCGCAACTATTCACGCATGAACAGTTATGGAATGTCGCGCAAGAGTATACCATCACATGCTTACAGCAAAAGAACAACTTATATTACCAAATAAGGTTTAACAACCCAGTTTTACAGCGGCGGGCGTGCAAGCCCGAAATATATTACATTACAAAAGAACCTCTAGGAAACTCGAGCGTAACTGAGACCTAGAACCACTGATCCTCGTCGAAGAACGACTCCTCAGGGGCTTCCTCAACAGAACAACCCTCACCAGCATCTTGGTCATCTGAAGTGTTCAACAAGCTGTGAGCTAACCAGCTCAGCAAGCCACAAGGGAAACTTATCTTAACTATTTGCACGGGTCAACAAAGGTTGAGAGTATATTTGGTTTATTACTTGGGAGGATGCAGTTTTATTTGATAAATCTTTTGGAAGATCAAAATCAAGACTACTCCTTAAGTTCACAAGGGTTTTCAAAGTTTGATTTACCAACTAATCAAGTTAAAATACTTGTGAAAACTACTTAAGCTTCGCAGCTGGAAATCACCCAATTGACACAACTCCATTAACCGGGAGCACGGCGTATTCAAATACCATTTAATTGACTCAGCAGAGTTGCTCAACTTTACCCACAAGCATTCTTAACCCTCATGACTGAGTTGAGAAACCGGGTCTTTTCATTGCTCAGACCTTCGCTTACACTCTACCCGATGGGTTCGAAATCCGCATACCCTCGGGTATCCGTAGGCCCAAACGGAACGCAAAGCCCGAGTCATGGGGACCCATCGTTGTTGCGTATGGGTTCTTTGTCCCACATACCAACTCCCCATGCATGGCTCCACTTGGGTTTGAGCAGCTACTAAACCAGGGTTGACAAGTCAACACCGGTGGTTGAGCGATCACTATGTCATTTGCTCAGCCTAAGGGTTTAGTCTTTATATTTTCTCATGAGGTCCGCAACCTCCACCTCAGGGTAAAAGGTGGGCGAAGACTATCTCGCGGTTTCCCACAACACTCTTACCATAAACTTGTGCGCACTGGCACAACCAACCTAGGGTACGGTGTCCCATACCACTCTACCCTAGCTTCGGGTTTTCCAAGTCTATCGGCCCACAACCGCAACCTTAGTAGTGTAAAGATTTGCATGATATGAATATAACCTACAATTAATTATACAATAATGTAGATATTTCTAGGGTTATCAAGGAACGGCTGTAAATTTAACATGGCATACAATAATGTAGACATTTTATTTTACATAAACTAGCATTTTACAACTAACAATAGTGCAAATAGTATAAATACATAATTTAACGAACATGAGATTCAACATGATCAAGGATTGCGACTTGCCGTGAATCTGGACGATCTCGGCGATCTCGTAGGCGGCAACTTCTGAATCCTGGTCCTGCACTAAGACTTCCGAGATCTCCGACACTAGCGCAAACATATAAAAATAACATAAGTCCAGCTTGAGTCTAATCAAGCAAGGAAAAATAATCTACAAAAGGAATAAATTGCATAAATATTCAAATGAGAAGGGTTCTTTGAATTTTTAGATTTTACTGGAGAGGAATTTTGTGAATTGGTGATTGATAAATCCGGGGAAATTTGGATGAACAGTGTCGGGCCGGGCCGGTCGCTACATGTGGCGCTGTGACGAAGGCCGCCGCCCATGCCCATGAGTGGCCGCGCCCACGCACGCTGCTCCTCCCGGGTGGATGGCCGACATGTGGCCTGGCGTCTGGTGGGGATGGCGCGAGGGCTGGCGGACCGGATCGGCTGGAGTAAGTGTGATCGGACGGCAGCGAGGAGTGGGATCGGATCGGGTGGTTGTGGAGGTCGATCTTTAGTGGGAATCGGACGGCCACGGAGCGAGGTCATCTGACGGCCGAGGTCAGACGGTAGCGAAAAACATGGATGGTGAGGATGCGTCCACGTCGCCGTCGTCTACCTCCAGCTCAACGCCCTCGCCGGGAGGCAGAGAGCAGCGGTGAAAACGGAACGGTGCCGCCGGTGCCGTCCGGCGGAATTCGACGGTGGGGAGAGGTTCCTTGGGAGGTGGGGAATCCATTTTGGGGGTCTGGAACGGATGCCGAGGCTCAACGGCGATGAACGGCCGAAGGGGAGTCGACGACGGTTTTCTGGCATCAGAGGCCATGAACGGCGCTCTGAGCAAATTGACAGCGCCTGGAGCATCTCTGGGGAGTGGAGAACTCGACTGTGGCGGTAGTTTGAGCTAGGGGGCCCTCTTGTGGGCTGGCCACGGTGGCCCCTTTGCGGCCGATGACGAGCTTCGCCGCCAGGGCAGAAGAGGGGCACATTCGACCAGAGGAGCTCACCAGCATGTTCAGGAGACAGAAAAGAACAAGTCAGCAAGAGTGATCGGACTTTAAAGAAGAAAAGGAGAAATGGGGCTCAGAGGATCACCGGAGACGAAGAAGCTGATCGGCGGTAATGCAGGCGATTAGGCTCCGATCGGTTGCTTGGGGAGCAACCAGGGAGCGAGGTGAAGTGTCTGGAGGGGTGGCTGGGCTCTCAGACGGTGTGAGTGGAGCTGGTGACGTGAGGGCAGAGCGGCGGTGTTTGGGGGGACTAGTTGCCGAAAGCTCTGATACCATATAGTTTGGAAAACTTAGTTGCCTTCTGTATTGATCATTAGCACATATATAGATAGTACAAAAAGGAGTTACAAGATTACAGGAATACAAGTGTGAGATCCAGATTATGCGGTGTTGAGGCGTGCGTGAGGGAGCATGCAGGTGAGATGGGCATAGATGCACTAGCTACCGTGAGGGCACGCACATGAGCTTTAGCTGCTGTAGGATCTGGTTCTACCGAGGAATGGGTCGTGCTGTTGAGTGGCTGCTTATGATTGCACTAACACGATTAGCTTTTTTACTTCCCTCTTGGTAACAAGTTGTGCTGAATTATCTTCAATTTCAGAAGCTACATTGAAGATGAAAACCTACGCAGCTTGTTAGTTTTTTGAAACAGATGGCAGGATCTCCGCCGCCCATTCATTTCAGAGCGAGTGTGCAGCTAAAAGCAAGCGCATGCAGAACATGAACTGAAAACGAGGATTGCTAAACGACCCATTTTTTTTCTTATTAATGCTTCGAATAAATATTTTCTGTGCTCTAAAGCAGAAAATAAGGATTAATCTAGGCTCCCAAATGCTCCTCTCAGTGTCCTCCTTTAATTTGCTCCCTGTGTCCTTTAATTTGCTCCCTGTGTCCTATAGCACCAGCTGCTGCTGCTTCTGTTGCTTCTGCACCTGAAGCCTCCCCTTCAGAAAACCCCGGCACACCTTCTTCCACAGATCCTTATCAGGCTGCCGCACGTTGAAGCTCGCCTTCGCCACGTCCACCTGGCAGTCCTGCCAACAGAAAGCCTCATTTTTCAGATCATGTGCAATAAACACCGCACATTGGTGATCGCATTATGTGCCTGAAGTCTGAAAAAAATCCAACATTTCCTACTACAATGGGAGTTTGAGTGGAGCAGTGAGTTCACCAGGATCAGATCGTGCCGGAGAAGGCGGTCGGCGATGCTCATGAGGATGTCCTTGCTGTACTCCGGGTGGCCCTGGATGCCCATGGCGCGATCCCCGAGCCGGAACATCTCGACTCCGGTCTTGTCAGACCTGGCCAGCACCTCGGCGTGAGGAGGCAGCTCCCACACCTGCGTTGTTGTCAGTTCAGCATAATGTCAATTAGGATTCTGAAAGTTGAGTCTGACGACGACGAATGCAGTAAAACATTAGCATTCATGCTGAGGCTGCTGATTTGTACCTCGTCCTGGTGGAACTCGACGATGGGCATGTGAACGGGCAGCTTGAGGGGTGTGAAAAGCCTCGCCGCCGCGGCGGTGGGGTGGATGCAGCTGACGCCGATGTCCCAGCCCTTGCTTGACCGGCCGGTCTTGCCACCCAACGCCCTGCACAGGATCTGCAGTAAGTAACAACGTTTTATACCTCTGTTAGCCACTCGCAATGCCAAGTTTTTTTTTTCTGTTTGAAACCAACCGCAATGCCAAGATTCATTTGCAAGAACCAAGGGTTGTATAATACTAATCATAAACATCTCTTCGCAATTTTCTGATTGTTTTACAGTTCATGCAAGAACCAAAGGCTATACGGTTCATGAGTCTTGAGTGGAGCCCACGGACTCTTTAATTAAATAAAAAATCTTGGCTCTATTTTTCTTGTCTAAGTACTGAAAAATCACTGCTAACTACACTAGATGCAGCTTTACCCACATTTACCACGTACCTAAAAGGTACTGCTAAATGAGCTGTCCACTACGACTATATTAACTTCCAGTTTCTCGCGTACTGGTCGCACGCCGGCCATTAGCGCCTTTTCGGCTCCCAGTATTTCTTCCCCACCATGCAATTCGTTTCGTGTAAACGATGAGCTATCCTTTTCTCTTTTTATTTTTGGAATGAACGCCCTATTAGCTTTTTTTTTCAAAATCGGTACTCACGAACCTTTCGCCATTTCTTAATCACCCATCGCAAATTCCAAATTTTTTTTACCCGTCCTGAAAAAATCGGAATTTTTACAAAGCAAGGAGCGCATGCATGGTAATTAAGGAGGAATCAATGGAGGAAGACGCTAGAACAACGCCACTCCTCAGTCGATGCTGCCTGTTCCTTTTTACCAACATCGGAATCCACCGACGCGAACTCACGCACGGAGAGAACAAGACCAGCTCAAGCATTAGCCTTTTTACCATTCTACCCGGAAGAAAACTAAGCGAACGAACCGGACCAAGAAAACAACCAAAACACACGAAAAAAAACAAGAATCTATGGATTAATCGACGGACCTGGTGGCCGAAGCAGACGCCGAGGATGCGCTTGCCGGCGGCGTGCTGGCGGCGGATGAGGTCGACGAGCGCGAGGATCCAGGGGTCGTCGCCGTGGGCGTCGCTGCAGCTCCCCGAGATGACGAACCCGTCGAACGCGGCAGCCTCGGCCTCGGAAGGGAGCTCCCCGCGCACGGCGCGGTACACCCGCCACCGCTCGCCGTCCTCCGCCAGCAGGGCGCGGAACACCTCGAAGTAGCCCCCGTACGCCTTGCGCACGTACTCCGAGTCCTCCCCGCACTGCAGCACCGCGTACGATCCCTTCCCTGCTGCGGCGGCCTCGACCGCGGACTCCACGGCGGACACGGCGTTCTCCAGGGGCCTCATTCCCATTCCCATGGCGGCGGCGGCGCTCTCTCGGGATCCGGGAATGGGAGCGGCGGCAGAGCAGAGGAGGAGGAGGTGGGATCGAATGGTTTCTAGGCTAATTCGTTTGGGTGTGAGGAGCGGAGCGAGGGAGGACGGGTATTTAAAGGTGAAAGTTCGCTGATTTTCTACCGGTCTGTTCTTTACATCTTCTGGCTTTCGGTTTTTTATTTTTCTATATTAACTAGCTTTCAAAAGAAATGTCTTTTCAAAACAGGTTTACTAGTTAATTTTAGTATATACTATAGCGACTTTATTTATATCGACAAAAACCGCACAAGAGTTTTTGTTACTCTATAATCTTTCTCACAAATAGCCAAAAAAGACATAGGCCATAAGCTACAACCATAAAAATAGGCTTGCTTATCGTTTCTGGTTTTATTAGGGGACTGTGTCAGGGTGATGGTAGTTTGGTATGGTGTGGGCTGGCGGCTCAGCCTGGTTTGGACTGTGGTTTTCTCTTCCTGGGTATCCGACCGTCGTGTTGTCTGGGTGTCTCCTCCTTTACCTCTTAGTCTTCCATTTCTCTCATTTTGGCCCTTCTTAAGGTAACCACATGATCGGCACGTACCACGGGCTCAATTGTTTCAACGTACTCGTTTTGACTATATCTACTTGTAGTCAGGCAAACGTAGATATGTTAGTGCGAGAGAGTAGCAAGCAATATATGACATGAGCGGAAGACGAGCAAGGATCAGCTTATGACAGTACAAGCCCGTCACTCGTAACGCAACAGTAGGTACTGTTGGGAGGTAGATGGGCAATAGCACATAGGTGATCACAGGGACAGATTCAGGTTCACGGCAGCCTAAACTCTAGTCTAGAGTGTAGAATTTTTACCAGTGTAAAACTTAGATAAGTTTCGAGTATAATCTTCCCTATTCTAGATAATATTGGTCTTCATCCCTCCATAGTCTAGGGGCGTGACAAAATCTTGGATCCATCAAATTAGGGTTATTCTGTTTGTTTTGTACGCTTGTCACAACGGCACTCAAAATGGTCTTGAATGTGGGTGTTATAGTTGAATGTGATCACATAAACACATGGGGTATCATCATCCCTATTGTAAATACCGACAAATGTAGGAAGAAGAATTTTTAGTACTTGGGTTAACCACATTGAGATTTGCCTTTTAGTTCTTAGGATATGCTGTTGAAGAGGGTATGCAAGTTGTTCCCCGAGCCTCTGCTTCAAATGGCTTTAGTTTCTGATTTTTTTAATTTAGTATTTTTTTAGCTTTTGGCTTTAGTTTCTGATTTATTAATTTAGTATTTTTTTAGCTTTTTTTATTTTTTTCTCTTATTTCTTTATGGTTACTCAAGGAAAACTAATCCTGGCTACACTGAAAAAAGAAGAAGCAAAAGCTAACGTCTAGAAGGCACATTGAGCAGTGCGACTTGTCTGTCACGAAACGATTCACTTTACTCCTGTCCTGTGGTGAGACTTGCGCATTGAGCAGGGCGACTTGGTCTGTCACGAAACGATTTATACTCCTGTCCTGTGGTCAGACTTGGACATTGCCGAAACCTTTGCGTCCTTCTGGCAATAAAAACAACGGTTCGTGCACGTTCTCCGAGGCGGCCGATACGACCCATTACTATCTCAAAGTTCGCTTTCTTCTTATCTTGGGCGCCGGAACCGGCTCGTACCGTGTCGAAGGTATAACCGGCCCTTGTTTTCAACCGGTCTTCGAATGGACCTGGACATGGTTTGAAGGCTGTAAAAAGGTGTCCAGATTCATTGAACCTGCATGCTGGAATTTCAGATAGCGCGTCGCCTTTGAGGCCAGAAATCCCAAATCACACTGGGATATACTGCGCGCTCTCAAGATTCACACAAATTTGGCCCAATAGGAGTAAGATTCGTCCCAGTCGTGAAAATGGCAGCTCCGACAAAATTGCTGAGGGAGAGAGAGAAAAATATTCCCTTGGATCTTATGTTAAAAAAGGAACTATTACGGATACTCGGATGGTTCTTTTGAGCTGATAACTTATGACTTATGATTTAAATATTTAAATTATAATTGTTCGCAAGAGTTAGTATGCACAAGAAAATAGTCACACGTGATTTTGACTAGTACAGCTGAACTCAGTACACTTTTTACTACAATCTTCCTATTAACTCCGCCTTGAAAAAATGCACCATTTAAAAGTTAGTTACTGTAGACAATACGAGTATAAGCCACGAATAAGTCAAAACGAACCCACTCATATGTCATATTGATCCTGTAGAAAAAAAACACTACTCTAGCACAAGCCATTGTACTGTCATTTAAAAAGCATCATTTAGTTTCAGGTATTGAAACTTTTTTTAAGGGAGGTTGAAACTATTATACATACGATAGATATACTGTATAACCAATTTGCTAAGAATCTAGGTTTTGCAAAGGATGAGTGTGATTATCTTTTTTAAGACATATATAGAGGACATTGTTTTGCTCGAGAATTGCCACGTTAATTTTGGCCCCGTTCCAAATAGCGATGACTTCTGCCTTCTGAAAGCCAAAAGCGGTTTAGAACGTACTGACTTCTTAACTGGCTTTTTTCTTTTCTTTTTTCCTTTGCATTATTCGTAAATATATAATGGTGCTTTTTATTTTTCCAATGTTTCTTTATTTTTGTTTAATTGAATACATAGAAAAAGCTAATATACACTGCAGTGCTATTTTAGCAAAAAACTATAGCACTTTAGAACATGACCTTTGTATACTCAGAGGCATACTGCAGCATGCACAGTCATGCAAACAGCGCGCACAAGAATAGCGGCACAAGGACCATCCACATGTGGCAGCATGTGACGTCGTTGATTCGGATCCCATTTGTCAGCTCTGGCTTGATTTTTATTTTTATTTTTCAGGCCCTTGTTTATAGAAAATTACATATTAAACTTGCCATTGTCCAAAACAGTGGAAGACCTAGGGCAAAAATTTAAGAGGTGCTAATGGGACAAGGCCAACATGAGATAAACAAAAGAAATATAAATCGAACTATCTTTTGCAATCCAAAATCACACATAAATAGAAGAGGAACATAGTAAAAATACAAAATACAATAAAGATTGTACCTTGATAATGGGTAGTGTGTCCCAAAGCTTATAAATATATGTAAGTAGCTATCTGTACGCGAAAGTTAGTGATGAAATGATAAATTGTAATTGTGAATAGTTATAACTTATAAAGATCAGAAAAATGATGCAACATACCACTAAAGCACTAGCATTGAGTAATACAGGTACGAGTCAATGTCATTCTATAAAATTTCATACTTTGAAAGTGATTTCTGATTCTATCATCATCAAAGCTTCTAAATATCTCTTGCTTAATGTAGCATATCATGAGGAGTACTATTTGTATTGCTTGAAAAATATTTATGCAATATTTGTTTCACTGAATCGATAAATGACAATAGATGAAACTAAAATACCAAATTAACCATAATTGCACGAATTGAAACCTAGATTTGTTTTTTCTTTTAAATACATCGCTAGCTGCTACCTCCTCTCTCTATTCTTTCTCTCTTCACCTGACTCTTTGCCTCATTCCCTCAGTACTCTGACTCCCTATGTCTCTCTGTCACAGATCGAGAGTCAACCCAACCTTCTTCCTCCCTCAATTCCTCTCCTTTGCCTCCCTCCCTCCCTTAGTCCCTCTCCTCTACACCGACTGCCTCTAGCTCTCCCTCCCTCTTCTCTACGTCGAGCCACCGATTGCCTCCCTCCCTCTCCTTTGCTTTGCGCCATAGCGCCCACCGCCGTTGAGACTGGAGGCTAGAGATCTAGATCTGGCCCGCACGTGGCCCATTCACAGGCTGCCACCCATGCGGTGTAGAGGAGAGGGACTACGGGAGGGATATATAATTATCATAGACGGTTTGTATTAATAACTGTCTGTGAATTATCGCAGACAATTCTAATAAAGAACCATCTGTGAAGTCTCACATTATCACAGACGGTTATTGTTAGGAACCATCTGTGATAATTCATAGATGGTTCTTAATACGAACCATTTGTGAAGTATCCTATTATCACAGATGGTTCGTGGTTGGAAGTGTCTATGATATGTCACATTATTAAATACCTCGCCAGGCCAGTCCTAATAGATCTGTCTGCTCTGCATTGCGCTGCTTTGAAGGAGGCGGCCGGTTTTGGGGAGTTTGGTGAAAGCATACCTTATGTTTGCAAGTGTGATTGTAGATCGATTTGTTCTTGGTGATTTGATATTAGTTAGCTACTTGAATAGTACATAGTTAGCTACTTTAGATGGACAATTTATTATATATATATATATATATATACACACATATATATATATATACATATATATTGCTTCATGAATAGTACATAGTTAGCTACTTTAGATGGACAATTTATTAAGGTAAATGACAATTATATGTAAGTATTAGGCTAGCTAGTTAGCTATAGGAGCATTAATCTAATTTAACGCTAATTTGTTACATGAATAGCGTAGATAGACTGAAGCTGAATGTACGTTGAGAACCGTGTGAGTGAAGAGTACCTTGATGGCTTGTCTGCTTTTAGAAAAGTGAATGAGCAGGATATGTTGAAGAAGGAGATGGAATATATGTACTATCCATGCATTGATTGTAATAATCTAAAAATATTTACCAACGCAGCACAGATCGAATCTCATTTGATTTGAAGGGGTTTCAAAATGAGGTATACATGTTAGACCAGTTACGATGAAAAGAAGATTATACAAGAAGATAGTTATAACATTGTCGAGGGAGACAATGATATGCTAGTTGTGGACTATACTTTTGATGATAGTAGGGCGCACGATGATAATCTGGATCGAATGCTACACGATGCAGAAGGAAATTATAGTGAGATAGAGTTTGCTAAATTCGAGGGCTTGATGGAGGACTCGGAGAAACCTTTATTCCCGGGCTATAAGCCACAATATACAAGGCTGTCATCCGTTCTTGAACTACTGAAATTGAAGACAAGCAATGGTTTATCCGGCAAGAGTTTCCAAGGTATCACCCATACCGCAAGATGAAGAAACAATTTTACGAAAAAAAAGACAACGTCTCAGCTCCAAGGCCTTTTAGAAGGATATAGGTCTACGATATACTTAAGGATATCGATGGTATACTTGGAAAGAGATGTAAGTTGAGAATCCATTAGAAAAACATGCGGAAGAAGAGATCAATATTTTAGGACTTGCCTTATTGGAAACACTTAAAAGTTCGTAATTGCATCGATGTCATGCACGTAGAGAAGAATGTATGTGATAGCTTGATTGTTCTCTTACTGAACATTCGTGACAAAACAAATGATTATGTCAACGCACACTGTGACTTGATCAATATGAATATCAGGACCGAGTTAGCACTAACAGAGACCGATAAAGGTCGGACGTGCCTTCGCTCAGGTTGCTAGACTCTATCTAAGGCCAAGAGAACTGAACTGTACCAGTGTTTTTATGGTGTGAAATTTTCATCTGGTTACTCCGCTAGCATAAAGAAACTTGTTTCTATGAAAGATTTAAAATTAATTGGTATGAAGTCTCATGACTGTTATGTGCTAATGTGACAATTGCTTTCTATTGCAATCAGAAGTATTTTGCTAATAAGGTTCAAGTGATAATTATGAGGGTGTGTTATTTCTTTAACATAATTTCTCAGAAGGTCATCGATCCCGATGGATTAGATGCTCCACATGCTAAGGTGGTGACAAATCTATGTTATCTTGAGATGTATTTTCCTCCGTTATTTTTCGATATCATGGGCCATCTCATTGTCCACCTTGTGAAAGATATAAAGATATGCAGCCCCGTATTTCTACGTTAGATGTACCCGTTTGAGAGGTACATTGGAATTTTCAATCGCTATGTACGGAATCGATCTTGACCGGAGGGCAATATCATCGAAGGTTATGTAACCAAAGAGGTCATTGAATTCTACGTTGATTGCATAGCTCAGGTCGAATCGATAGGTGTGCCTTTATCTTATCATGAGGGGAGGCTAGAGGGTATCGGGATCATAGGAAGGAAAGCAATAACTCCTAATCTAGATATGTACGCATAATTGAAGTGTTCATATATATATATATATATATATATATATATATATATATATATATATATATATATATATATATATATATATATGCACCAAGCCTCCCTGTCTTTGGATTGCTTTTAGATGCGTGCTAGTGTAATTGAGACTTCTCATCCATGATTGATTTAGCATACTTGATATATTATATACCATTGCACTAGCACGCATCTAAAAGCAATCCAAAGACGAAAGGTTTGGTGCCCTATTTCAATGTCATATATATATATATATATATATATATATATATATATATATATATATATATATATATATATATATATATATATATATGTATGTATATATATATGTATATATATATGTATGTATATATGTATGTATATATGTATGTATATATGTATATATATATATATATATATATATATATGTATATATATATATATATATGTATATATGTATGTATGTATATATGTATGTATGTATATATATATATATATATATATATATATATATGTATATATATATATATATATATATGTATATATATATATATATATATATATATATATATATATATATATATATATATATATATATATATATATATATATATATATATATATATATATATATATATATATATATATATATATATATATATATATATATATATATATATATATATATATATATATATATATATATATATATATATATATATATATATATATATATATGCTACGACTTTACTCCTAGTGACAGGGCCTGAGAATCGACTCAAGTACATTCGATCTTGACGAACTCTCCAAAGTTCGAGGTCTACTCTCTACTTTCTTGATGATGGAGGTCATTCACCTGAACAGAGAGTTCAACACTGACAAGAATTAATAGATATTCAAATATTTGATTCAATTATACTTCATCAAACAATTCATTCAATTATACTTCATTCAATTGTACTTCATTCAATTGTAATTCATTCAGTTGTAATTCATTTGTGAGATCTGTGAATGATTGTCGTGTGCTATAAGATCTGCAATTATCTATAATATGTTTGTTTGTTGTTAGAGGGCATGACTAGCATTTTTTTAGGCTAGCCAAAAAATAGAAAATATTTTAGTTATTCAAAGAGCTATCACGGATGGTTTGTAACACAAAACCGTCTATGATATGTCAGATATCATAGACGGTTATGTGTAAGAACCGTATGTGATATCTGACATATCACAGATGATTTTTTGTATTAGTCATCTGTGATATGTTAGATCACAGATGTTTTTTCATATTAACTGTCTGTGATATATCAGATATCATAAACAGTTATGTTTAAGAGCCGTCTGTGATATCTGGCATATCATGGATGGTTATTTTGAGAAACTGTTTGTGTTGTGACTTATCACAGATGGTTTGAGATCCGTCTATGAGAACCACCTGTTATCACAGATGCAATAAATCAGGCAGTTCAAAAACCGTGTTTGATGAGAGTTACGAACTGTCTGTGATGACCTTCTCTATAGTAGTGAATAGGGAATTGCTGTCGAATTGGTTGGGCTCAGTGGAGCCGTGGAACAGTGAAAGAGAGGGCTACCGAGAGATATGTGGGCTTTGGTAGTTTGGTGGATTTTGTTGGTGTGGTTGGCAAAGCATGGAAAGAGGCAAAACACTCGGCTTGGCTGGCCCACGCGAGCTAATTCCAGCTGAAATTTCCTAATCGCTCTTCTTCAACCAAAGAGCAGACTGCAACAATAGCGTCCTATGGATGGCTGAGGTACCTATTCTCCAGCTGAAGGTAGGATGTGTGTGCTAGCCCCCTCACCCCTGGTAGGTCCACTATTGGTACAAAGCACGTTGTAGCCGTACTACCTAAGCAAAAGACAGAGCGGTCTCAAAAAAAAAAAAAAGAGGCAAAAGACAGGAGTACCTCAGCAATAAAAATAAATTCTGGAATTAGCTCTGAAAAAATGGTACATTGTGAGTTTTTTTTGAAGGTTTTAGAGAAATTTAAAGGTAGTTAGGCCAGGCATCAAATTAATTCTTATTAGACTTTGACCGAAATTTTGAGTCTCGGATCGACTCCATCATCCAAGAAGTACTACGTATAGACAAAGAAGAGAAAACCGGGACAAAGTTGTAAGGAGAGAGCAGCACAGGAAGAAATCTCCCTTTTTTTTCCATTATTTTTCCTCTCCTTTTCTGTTACATACGTGTGTTCATGACTTTGAAACTGAGCTAGCTAGGTGCACTTAGGTGTGTTTCCAAATGGCGACTTTGAAACTGAGCTAGCTAGGTGCACTTAGGTGTGTTCCCAAATGGTGAGTGAAGGTTATTATTGTAATTCTTAATTATATATAAATATAGTATTAATAAAAATTATATTATTTAAAATTGGGAGATTTGATGATTTGCCCATCTTTCTTTGCCACTTGATAAAATACGCTGTGATGTCTCACTGACATACAGGGTCAGGACCCACATGTCAGTGATACATCACTTGCCATTTCAATGAAAGATAGGGCAAATCATCAATTCATCCATTTAAAAATTTTCCAAAATTTTCGTATGGGTCCAAATGGCTCTCAAGAAACTTCATGCCTATGTACTATGTTCTTACACACTGGTGTACGAATACGTTATTAACCCAATAAATTTATTAAAAAAACTATAAAACCCACTAGATTTGGAAGTGATTTTCAAAATCTACAATTTAGTTTGATTAGTTTGGATAAATACATGGGTTCCAACCTAAATTTGTTGGAGTTAGACTCAAATTTCACAGGATCGATATGCTAATGCCGCGATAACTCACTATTACTCTTTGTGCTAACTGAAGGATAGCTTAGCGGTATGGCACTCTGTCTCTTCTGAATATATGTACGTGTGTGTAAGTTAGAGGTACGTATGAAACGAGTGCTCTCAAAAAAAGTTGAGCTAAGCCGTTTCGCATTGATGGGTTCCAGCTAAGAAGCACGAATCGTGCCATCCGTGTCAATTTAGTTATTGCCAAATCTGCCATTCGAAACGGCCACTCAATTAATCCTCCAAATCTTGATGAGCAAACTGATTTAATACTCCAATCAGTTAAGTGGCCCAATCAGCCGAAGCAGTGAGGGGGAAAGGCCGGATAAGTGCCTTTTTTTTCAGCTTTTAAAAGCTGTTTTTCGGTTTTTCTAACTAGCTTTTAAGCGTAGTATTTTTTCAAAATAAGATCTACTAGTTAATTGTAGTACATATTTTACTGACTTCATTTATATCGCTAAAAACCGCACATGAATTTCTGTTACTCTATAATCTCTCGTACAAATAGTCTAAAATTCACAAATCGCAACTAAAAACCATAAGCAGGCCCTAAGATTGCCGGTTCATCGAACCTGGGCGTAATTTCGGAAAGGGCGACATGGAACGGCAGGACTCACCGATGAATCTTGCCCGATCGGCACCGAACACGCACCGGAGGATACTGTTTTTTTTTTCCCGTTTTTGGGGGCGTATCGTTTGAAGTGTTGAACGACGTCACGTAATGGTGCAAGGCCAAAAACACTTTAGGATGGTGCAGGTGCTCTAAGGCCGGAAGAAACCTCTCCCTTTTTAAAAAGAAATCGGCAGCCCATGAGTTGGTGTTGCTTTAGAGTTTGTTGATTCTGTTGAGGAACATGTGAATTTGCGCGTGGGCACAATCTGTTAGGAAATCTGAATCTAGGTTTGAAGGTTTGAAGTCTTGGTTTATAATGGACATCTTATCACTATGTTATAAATAAGGAGTATTATTTGCTATTTTATATACGAAATCAGAAAAAAAAGCAATAAAGAAAGACCAGAAGTTCTCTCTATCTTTCTGTGTTTCAATCCACTATTTTCTATCTTCTGTGATTGATCTGGTTTTGTATAAACAGAGAAACCGATCGGACTAGTCGCCAGTGACGGTTCCTTAACACACACGACTAAGGGTGGAACAAAAAAAACTGGTTAGTACGAGTCGTTATCTCCATTCATGATGGACACATCGTCACTAGACTATAAATAGGAAGTATTATTGGTTATTTTATATACGAAATCAGAAAAGAAAACAATAAAGAAAAATCAGGAGTTCTCTCTATCTCTCTGTGTTTCAATTACTATTTTCTATCTTCTATAATTGATCTAGTTTTGTATAAACAGAGAAATCGATTGGATTGGTCGTCAGTGACGGTTCCTTAACGCACACGACTAGGAGTGAAACAAAAAACACTGGTTAGTACGTTCCAAATAGTAGTGATGCCATGCCAGTTTGCATACAAAAATGCTACTCCTCCCGACGGTGTACGTACGTTCCATGTACTGACGTTGGAGTTTTTGACTTATTTAGCACGGTTTGTAATGGTATTTATAAAATAATTGTATATATATATATATATATATATATATTAATAAAAATATCGTTTTTGCTATCTGTAATCGGACATCAACATTAGGAGGCTGACGCGTAGGTCCTGCCGTCCCACAACCGAACGGTAGGCAGCCTGTCGCCCCATCTCAGCCCCAACACTGCCTGCCGTCCCATGGCTAGACGGTAGATGATTAAGTCGGCTGATTAGCCGACTTAATTACCTGTCTTATTTTTTTGTATATTATTTGTTTGAATTTTTGAATATAACAAATGGACTAAAAAATTATGAAATTTTATGTGCAGTCTCTTGACACAACATACTTAAGTATGTAATATTTTGGTAATATTATCCGCTGTGAATATCGCTAAAAAATTCGTACGATTTTGATATTTGTGGGAGTTGTTACATATAGCAAACAAGCTCTAAACATTATAAAATTTTATGTAAAATCTTCCGACAAAGTGATAGTATTTGTGCAATTTTTTGAGAATTTTATATGCTCCGAATTTTCCACATTAATTTATATTAATTTAATCGTGAAATTAACAATGCTCAGGCATCTTTTGCAGTGTCTGACGTCTGTCCTTCACACATATGTTGGCTCTTTGTTGCTATCTTTTCTTTTCCACTGTGTCATTTGTACAATTATCACTCTGTCCGTATCGCCCCCCTTGTGCGCTCCCTTGTCCGTACTAATGTTGTTATGTCCGTGCTGTCCCCCTCGCCCGCTCTCTCGTCTGCAGATTTGTCACTGTTGCCATGCCATCTCCTATCGCCTGAAGTGCTACTCATCAACAAGGAGTCCTTAATTTACGGGGTGAGCATATTGGGTTCCCTTTTCGCTCGGTCATAAATACGAATTTCTCACAATTTGTTATCGCTCTTCTTAGTCGCTCATTGCAAAAGCTCATTCTCACGGTCGTTATTCAAATTTAAGAGTGTGTAACTCTTTTTTTAGAAGCCAGTGTATAATTTTAGCCATAAATCATCTTTTTTTAAGACCAACTGGGCTGTAAGTCACTGGCAGATGGCCTTAGGTGAACTGACATGTTTATGTCACGTCACGTATGTGTCACACAGCCCCAGCCCGCCATGATCACGTAATCTGGGTTCTGGGATATGCCCTAGAAGTGCATGGCTCTACTGTTCTGGTGCTTGCGGGGGCCGTTATACACAGAGGTGGAGACATCAGCACATGAATTTTGGAGCACATCCAACAGTGAGAAATTTGGCTGAAATCTCCGAACTATTCATGCGACAGATTTACATCATTTCCGAACTACTCCATGGTGAAATTCATGGTTGCAAACAGAGCCCGGCAAGTGCAAAAAACAAACTTGGATACACATCAAGAGTAGTGATAGCCATCTTTGTTTTCAATTGATTGTCGTTTCAAATGCTCAATATATCTAAAACAAAGCATGATCTTAAATACTACCCTGTGGTAAACATCCGAAATGCTCAGTATTAACAAAAAAACTAGAAGTGGAAAAGAAACATTGGGGGAGTGCTTAGAAAGGGCCACAGTGAAATGAAGCGTCAGAAAGGGCCACAGTGAAATGAAGCGTCTGGACTCTGGAGAGAACAAGGACCAGTGCACATCACGGGGAACTAACTACAAGCCGTCGCCGCCGAGTGCCGAGTAAAAGAAGTAGTACGCCTCAGCTACTTCCATATACCACATTGCTTCACGGTCCGGCTGCGCAGAGAGATCGACTATCTTATGCACCTGCAACAACGAAGTCCACAGATGTTAACAGAGTTCACTTTGACAGGTTCAAAGTAGGATGTTCATAGGAGTCCACAACCGTACATGCACATCAATGCAAGAGACGATGTCTTATTACAAGTCTCAAGTCTGAACCCCAACAACAGAGACACACAAGATATTAGATACGAGGTGAAATAATGACCTTTCAAGTTTCTAGTTTGATCGCATTTTCAAAAAGTCAGTCATAGAAACACTAATTCGACTACATATGTTTAAGGCTGCAAAACTGCAAAGCTATCTTTGCCCATGCCCAAACCAAACGAAAGAAGCCTCCTGGATGAAAAATGAACCATCAGAAAAAGAAACCACCATCTTCACCATGCCTTCATGACATTCAATTAAGGCGACCGTGGTGAATACATATAGAAACTGTTAAGAGTATTAGAGATAAGGGTTTAGAGATAGAATAGGAATCAACATATTCCCCTATAATATTCTTTTGTACTCTCTATATATATCGCCCATTGGGCCTCTTCAATATACACACAATATTCATAACATGGTATCAGAGCTTATGTTGAAACCCTAACCTCATCTACTTCCGCTGTTGCTGCTGCCCCCGGGAGGTCGATCTCTTCTCCCAGGGGCGGTCATCTCCTCAACGCCGTCGCCGGCGCTGGGTCCCGCCGGACCGCCGCCGTCCTCTGGTCGCCGATCCTCCTCGGGCTTCCACGCCATCCAGATCCGATCTGGATGGACTTCCGCCAACGTCGGCCACCACTCGCGGTCATCGCGGTCGCCGTGGTCGCCGTCCCCAATCGGCCGCCGTCTCCCTCCCGAGACCGCCGCCGCCTCAAGAGGAGCCAACGCTCATCGGCCGTCCCGCTTCTCGCCGACACTCCGACGCCGTTGCTGTTGTTGCCCACACCCGAGGCCGCCGCGCTGCCGCCGGATCTGGCCACCTCCGACGCTGCCAAGTCCGGATCCGGCCGCCTTTGCCGCCACCGAGCTCGGATCTGGCCTCGCCCCACCTGGATCCGGCCGCCTTCGCGCCAGATCCATGCGGATTTGACCGCTGCCACCACGCGCCGCTGCCTTCAGCCGCCAGGCTTGGGTCATCTCGTTGGTTCCCACCCGCCCGCCTCCGCCGCCGAATCATGCGGATCGACCATCGCCACCACGCCGCTATCTTGGCCGCCGCCGCCGCGCTGGGCCGTCTTGTTGGTTCCCACCGCCGGGCTCTTCCTCGGCCACCCCGACGCCACCTCAGTCGCCGTCGCCATTGCCCGTCGGATCCCGCCGCCTGCTGCTCCTCTTCGCTCCATGTGAGGGGGAGACGCAGGAGGGAGAGCGAGTGCGAGGGAGGAAATGAGGGAGCGCAGCACAGGGACGAAGTGAGGGAGTGACGAGACCTGCGCTGGATGTTGCTACCGTCGGTGGAGTCATGATGTCTCGTTTTCTCGTGGTTCATCTGTTTTCTTTTGAGTCAGTCTTTAGTTATTTTTCGTGAGTCTTTCGTTGCGTCCATCCAAAATCCGTAGTTTCTAATTTTTAGTTCGTTCAAGTCATGCGAGTCCACAAATTTATTGTCAGTCATAGAAGTGTAGGAATTTCCTTTTGTATGACAGCAGCCGCCGCTCTACTCTCCGAGCCGCGTGCAGATCGTAGAAGTCGTTATGAGCCGCCGCCCCGAGCTTCAAAGGCCGCCGCACGTCCTCTGTGCACTGCGCCGCCACCTCTTGGGCTTCGATCTGCGCCGTCATGTATCTATCTATTCCTCTTCGGTTTGATTTGACAGTTTATTCAAAAACTGCACGCAACAACGACATTATCAAGACTCGGACGTTGGATATTTCTTGTTTTAGTATTAACCATTTTTCAAATGCAATGCTCTTGCATACGCCTTGCATTTGAGGGGGGGATATTAAGGGTATTAGAGATAAGGGTTTAGCGATAGAATAAGAATCAACATATTCCCTGTAATATCCCTTTGTACTCCCTATATATATTGTCAATTGAGCCTCTTCAATATACACACAATATTCATAATAGAAACAAGCCTTCCACATGATTAGGCAGCTATTCTAAGCCTGTCACTTTATTCAGCAAATATATGGTTCAGCAAAATTGACAATTTCAAGGAGATCGCGATTTGCCAGTAACCCATCATCTGACACCACCACTGCTGCCACCATGCTGATAGTTAACTACCAAAAACTGTCATATTGACCTTAACCTACAAAACTAACTCCCAATGTCAAACATGCTGGTTTCTGCAATGGTTATTTTTCTCAAGTTTAGGTTGAACTACTTCTCATTATGCAAAACTGACTATTCCATTGGAAGTTCTTCAAGCCTACATAACTACAACTATTAACAGTCTAATAGTGGCTTCAGAAAGATTATCTGGAGTGTAGCCAACTGATAAAGCTCCTATGGTAATACAGCATATTAGTATTCAAGTCCTTCCTTGTTCTTTAGATAAATAGTGTGTTCAGAAATTCAGGTTAAGTTTCCTATCAGTTCATTAAAGCTAACAAAGATTTCTATAAAAATCATGTTTTAACGGTTTCAGCTATGGTTCACTAAGAACACAAACAGTAACCAGTAAAGATTTGCATTAAGACTCCTTTACGGAAAAAAATTGTCTATTTGATTTGCATGCATACATCATGGCAAGTGGCAATTGGCTACAAATTGAACATATAGAGTTTGGAGAAGATATAATTTACTGAACAATCTAAAGATTGAAAGGGATAGGAAATCAAAAAACAAAATTGCTTCCCCCTTTTTTTCTTATAAAACCTACCAGGATACAGGATTTAAAGAAGCATGGGAAACATCACATTTCAAAATAACCTTTTTGTACTGTAGATAGCTCTTCTTATAATCTGAAACCAAAAGGATAACAAGCACAATGATGCAATATTTATTACTATTATTTAACTTTCTGTTATTCTCAAAAGGTTGAAATAATAGCTTACAAAGCCGATTTTGAACCAAAAGGCTCAACAAATCTAGGACTGACACGTTTTATGAGAGAAAGTCAGAAAACCCAACTGCACCTTGAAGGATATCAGGTCCAAAATCAGAAGTGCTATTGCAGTTAAGAGGATGAACAGCTCCCACAAGTGAAACTAATAAACTGTACTTGAACACTGGCATGCATTACTATTTTTTGCAATAAGCTCAATCTAAGAAGTCTAAACTGCATACGACTTCTCTTTTTCTTTCTTCTTAATCACTTAACCATTAGCAAGGCCTGGAACTGCAGATGTTAGCTAAATTCAAATATTCAAAACATTCCAAAACCGAACTTTGCATGAAACAATAAACAAACCACAACGAGAAAACCTCCAATGATCAGTGAATGGATGGGAATATGCATGTAAGAAGGCAAGAGAGTGAGGGAGAGAGATGGAACCTTGATCAGTGGCTCAGAGCCCTGAGACTCATTTGCAACATATGCCCCAATAATCATTACATACATCCCTACAGCATCAAATAGGGCCATCAACTAGAGTAAACAAATCAAGAACTAGGAAAACAACCAGAGCTGGCTATAGGCCTAGAGCACAAACAGAGAAAAAGCTGCGTAAATACTAAACAGCACTATTCGAGATACAAAGAAAACAGGTATATAGCGCAACTGCAATTCGATATGGAACTGGGACTCGGTGAATCAGTGCATGCACCAATTAGGTGGTGGCATGGCGTGGCAGATGAGCAGTCAAGCATGGTGCGCAAATCTATTTTGAGGGGTACAATTGTAAACTAACAGCATGCTGATAATTAACTCATGGTAACATCTAATCGTAAACATCCTCTAATATATCGCATAGTCGCATACATTTGCAAAGTATTTAGATTTTGATGGTGGTGGTTAGGGTTGTTAAACTCTTGCACGGATCACCTTGAAGGGGTCCTAAGATTTTAGGCTTTCCAGAGTTGCTATAGGCATACAATTTCACACATGGCACAACTAATGTTATTGATCACCAGCAGCAAAACTATACATGCAATTTGATAATTTCGCACAAGTTATTCGTCAACCACACCAAATCTAACAAACGGAGAAGGGAAGACCAAATAACCAGCAAGGATCCAAGATTCGGAGAACCTGGCTGCCACGGCTGGCCCTGTGCGTCGCCGGGCTGGAGGAGGAGCTCGGCGACGCAGGACCCGTCATCCAGCCACAGACGCTCATTGCCGACGCTGTAGTCCGCCCGCACGAGCACGCCCTGCCTTCCGCTGCAAGTCGTCAGTGCTCTGAGCAAGAAATGGGCGAAGGGTGGGGCGAGGGGGAGAAAGAGAAGGGGTGGGGTTGGGACCTGGAGCCAGGCGCGCTGGAAGCGGGTGCCGAAGAGCATCTGGGCGGCGGAGGAGCCCTCGGCGGAGGGGGCCGAGGTGGAGCCGGCGAGCTGGGAGCCGAAGAGCTTCAGCGCCGCCAGAGTGTAGTCCATTGAGGTCGTAGGTACGGCGCCGCCGCGAGGGTGTCGCTCCATTCTTTTCTTCCGGCCTCTCGGCCTCGGGTTTTGAATGAGCTGTTGTTACTTGTTAAGGGCCTGTTAAAATAGCTGTGTTTTCTTTTGGCTTTTATCTTTTTCCCCCTAAAATGGCACTGCAATGGTTATAAAAGCCACAGCTAAATCTAGAGTTGTTCAATTTAATTGTTAGCTTTTGGCTAAGATGATTTTAAAAAGACAAAAAAAACAAAAAATATGATGAAAATTGAAAAGGATTAAATAAATATGAAATGAAAAAATACAAAATGAAAGAAAAACAAGAAAAAAGTTGGTATGCTCACACAAAGAGATAGATAGAACTTGAGATATGGAGAGCAAGGAGAGGGGCGGCAGCGGTTCTTTACGACGACGGCGATGCGTGAGAGCGGCGTGGGTGACACCAACGAAGGTCAAAATGGAACGGATGTACCACGAGAAAATAATGTGAGGCAGTGTCGCAGACAATGGTAAGCGACAGTCGGTGTGGAGAAGGAACAACGAGGTTGATGCGCCGGTGCCGATATTCGGGAAGTAACGTGAGCACGAGCTTGACGACGATGTGGGGAGTACTCCAGTGCAAGAAATTGAGAAATAACTCATCGAGGGTGACAAATCAACAGTGAGAGTCGGTACGGTCGGCAACGGAGAAGAAGCTTGATTTTCGGTGATTTGCTGTGAGAAAATCCAATTACTTTGAGAGGAAGACTCGAGGTGCTTCGGGACACATGATAACATGAAAAAGAATTGCAAGAGCTTCACTGGAGGAGAGATCGAGGGTGGTAGAGCTGCGGTTAACGATGGAGGATAACACTTAGGAGCGCGACAGCCAGGGTGGGGAGTGGTAGGGTGAGGTGCAGCACAATGCCTGAGATGAAGAACAGCGACCACCACGGTCGGCTCCATCGCCTTCCGCCTCCTCCTCGTGCTCCGAGAGAAGCCGCTACAGTACAACCAAAAAGTGGCTTCTCAGAAGTCTATGCAAAAGCCGGAGTGTTCAATTCATCTTCCGCCTTGTGGAAGCTAGAAAGTCGAAAGCCGATGCAGGTTGAAATGGGCCTAAATCGTAGCCGAGCAGAGTCGTGCTGGGCCAGACCGAAATGGGATGTGAAATCCGGGCCGGGCTAGGCAATGCCTACAGAAGGCGAGTATTAGGCCTGTTCTTTTCGACTTCTAAAAGTCGCCGCTTTTCTATAGTAACTAGCTTTTAAATAGAGTATTTTTTCAAGATAGTGTCTACTAGTTAATTGTAGTACATACTTTACTGACTTCATTTATATCAGCAAAAACCGTACGTGAATTTCTGTTACTCTGTAATCTCTCATGCAAGCCGCCCAAAAGTCACAAGCCGCAGCTAAAAAGAACAGGCCCCTAGATAAGTTGCTCCTGAGCTGTTGTCTCTACTTAAGAGTGGAAATCATAAATGAAAATGGTGGTGATTCTCTGGGCAATGAACATGCCTCCAATCTCAAGATTTGACCGCTTATTCTGACATTTGTATTTGCTTTTGTTGGTCCTGGCCATTTTGGGTTTGCAGCTACTTATTTCTTTATAGGCCTGTTCTTTTTTGCTGTAGCTTATAGCTTTTGGCTGAAATTTTTGAATTTTGGCTGTTTACGGTACAGATTACGGAGAGACCGATACTCACTTACGATTTTGGCTGCTACATATGTTGGACTTTTAACGTGTACTACGTTTAACTTGTAGACCCCGTCTTGAGAAAATACTCCGTTTAAAAGTTAGGTACTGTAGCAAAAGCCAAAAGCCGACAGATTCGGAGGGAGCCGAACATGCCCAATATTTGGTGTATGCAGGGTACCCTGAGAAGTTGCCCCAAGGCAAAAGTTGGAGCTCCTATGGCTGCAATTGAGCAGGTTCGTTGCTTGGCCATTTTCATACATCGCTGAGAGCCTGTTTGATATGGCTGTGGCTTATGACTTTTGGCTGAATATTTTGAATTTTAGCTGTTTGCGATAGAGATTACGGACAGAGAGATACTCGCTTGCGATTTTAATTGATACAGATATTGGGCTTTTAACGTGTACTACAATTAACTTGTAGACCCCATTTTAAGAAAATAATCCGTTTAAAAGTTAGGTAATATAACAAAAGCCAAAAATCGCTTTTAAAAACCGTTAGAAAACATGCCCTGAGCCGTGAATTTTTTCATACCCACAGAGAAACGCTGCCGTCTCTCAGTCCCAGAGTGGAGCGGACAATAAAGCACTGGTGGCACCAAACAATTGACATTGTTGCTGCAAGCAATGGTGAAGCGTAGGTGCAACCTCTTGCTTTCTTTCCAGTGTTACTAGCCTCGTAGGCGCGGCGCAACACCGCGTTAGCCATCGTACGTACCAAAATAAAAGAGACGATAACTCGTGAGTAGTTTTTTTAAAAAAACCGGGGTAAATACATATTTTCGGAAAAGTTAAAGGGTTTTTTCGCAAAAAACGAGGACCTGTAAAAAAATCGGGGGCAAATACGCATTTTCGAAAAGGCAAAGGATTTTTCGAAAACCGAGGACCAGACGAATGCGCGGGGACCCCGCGTAATTCCCAAAACCGCCGGGGGCCATCCTGCAAAGTGGAAAGGCTAAAAAAAATTCCAGGGACCTTTTCGTGAGAAACAAGGACATGCACGTAATTTTAGAAAAATACAGGGGCTTTTTTTTTTGCAAAATCGCTCCCAGACCGTACCGAGATTCCTCGCGCACGCGTCGCGCGGACGGCCGGCGGGGGCGACGTGGATCGCGCGAGCGGCCGCGAATACCCCCGGGAGTAGTAGAAGTAAGATTCAGGCAAATGACGAACTGAAACCTTGTCTTCTCCAGCATGGGCGACAGCACGCCTGCAAATGCAGCTGCGATAGAAGGACCGTCAAAGGCGCAACCAGAATAAGTCATCTTAACATGTCATTACTGAAGCCAAAGATCCTGGATTCATTGCCTATATAAAAACCACAATAGAATTTCTAATGAAGAATACTGAGGGTGTGTTTGGTTGAGCTGTGGCTTCGAAAAAGTCTGCGTGTGTGGGTTGTGGAAAAGGCTGAGGTTGTAGGTTGTGAAATGGAAAATTGTAAGTTGTTTGGTTCAAACAAGTATAAAACTTACCTCCTATCTCTATTTTCCTTGAAACAACTGTGAAACGACTCTCTATTTTCACCATTTCAAAAGCGAAAGCCAAAAGTCAAAAGCAGGTCCAGGTGCTTTCAAAGCTGACTACCCAAAAGTAGTTGCTTCGAAAAAAAGTTACAGTTTAACAGACTTTGGTTGGCTTTTGGCTTTTTGAAAACAAAAGCAGCTCCCAAAAGCTCAACCAAGCACCCTGATTCTTGTCGAGCGTGCATTTCTCGCTTGCCAGCATTAGATAATAAAGCGTCCGATTGATGTCTGTTATGTAAACCTTCTATGGCTAGCCTTTTGCTATCTGTACGATGCACCTGAGCCCGTTTCAAACAGATAAGAGTAGCGTTGCAGCTTCTCATATCGGCTAGGAGAAAATAAATAAATAAATTGTCAATGGATTTTTCCTGTTACAAGGGATTAAATGAATCCACTTATCATCATGGCAAAAGAAGCAATGCCGCTGTAATGATGCGACGGTACCTGCCAGATTACGAAACCCCTGGGAAAGGAGGCACACACCCACAGGGAGCTCGTGTCATGATTAACGTGTGAAGCGGAAAGTTACCGACAGCGTGAGCGTGCACATGATCTACAGTCATGAAACAAAAATATTGGATGAATTATTTTAGACTTATAGTTTGTTTTTTTATAGTAATTAATTTTTAAATAAAGTGTTCTTTTAAGTTAGAATTAAAAAGTTGATTATAGTTGACATTATTTCAATTTTACCTATATCGATAAAAATCATATGTAAATATTTTTTTATAGTTTTTTTGAGAATAACTAGAATTCAAAAATGTGATAATCTCACAGCCCGAGTCTGAAGAAAAAAAGAAATAACTAGCGCTTGGCTCGCGACGGCCAGGCAAGACGACCCACTCGTGGACGCGTCCATCCCCCTCTTTCTCGGTTCCCGCACCACGCCGCCTCCCTCCCCCCATCCCCGCCGGCGATGTCGGTGCCGCCGGCCGGCTACCGCCAGGTTCCTCCCTCTCTTCCCTCAGCATCCTCGACTCCCTCCCTCCCTCCCTTCCCCTCTCTTTCTCTCTGACCGATTTTTCCCGTAGGTGTCCCTGAGGGGGTCGAGCGCGAGGGAGATCACCCGGGACGCGCTGCTGCAGAAGGTCTCCGAGGAGCGGCAGCTCCGCAGCCACCTCCGCCGCGCCGCCGCCGCCGCCCTCACCATCCAGGTACCTACCTACCGTCGCCGTACCGCGCTCCTCTCCTCAGCCACACCCTGAATGCCACTATACCTACCCACCCACCTAATCCTATCTGGCATCCGATTGCTGCTCATGACCGCGGAGTTGTATTTTTTTTTCAAATTTTTGGTAGTTTAATCGATCTGGGGTATGGCTCGTCTGTCTTGACAGAATCAATTGATCTGAATCCTGATTAAGAATCTAGGATGGACAGATGGGTACGAGTGGATCGGGTGGTGCACAGTCAGTTTGATAACTTGAAGGAATAAGTCAATATAACACTCTAAACTTTGTTTGAAAGTCCGTCCAACACCTAAACTATGAAACCAGACATTTGACCCCCGAATTTTGCAATCCAATTTAAATAACACCATGACGTTGTGTCGCATGGTGGTATTGTCCGCGTGGCGCGATGAGTGGGCGGTTTTGCCATGTGGATGACATGCTGGTCAAGTTGGGCTAGTGACATGTAGGGCCCACAAGGGCTTCTCCCCCACCAAGCTCCTAGTTTTGCTTCCATGGCCACTATCTGTAGTTCCCTCCCTTTCTGTTTTGATTTAAGAGAGAAGGCCCTGTGGGTCCCACATGTCATTTGACTAAACTTGGCCAGCGTATTATCTTACGTGGTAAAACTGCTCACTCATCGTGCCACGTGGGTAATAGCACCATCTGAAACCGAGTCAATGTGTTATTTGAACTGGATTGCAAAGTTGGGGGAGGGGGGTTAAATGTCCGGTTACATAGTTTGAGGTGTTGGACGGACTTTCAAGCAAAGTTCAGGGTGTTATATGGACTTTTTCCTAACTTGAATGATCTGCATGCGGCTAGATGTAAGTGTTGCTGTCGTCAAAATTTGGGAGTTGGATTCAGCTTTGAGTATGAGCGTCCTAACAAAGAAATGTGAGAACAGTGTTTTTTTTTTCATTTTTGAAGTTAGAATGAAGTCCAAAAACTATGACGGCAGTTCTGAAGCCCTAGGTTTCAAGTACACTGCAACCTACCCCCACGTTGGATACACTAACCATGTGTAACGAATCTTTGAGCTTTCGTCCTTGCTTCGGCCAAAAGGGTTAACCGGAGTTGCTACACTTGGCTCACTGCGATTCTCAAAATTTTCAGTTGGAAGGTCCTGCCAAAATACCCCGAAACTCATAATTATTTTTGTACAAACAGCACTAGCAATTTACCAAATCTGTAAACAATATCATATGAGCATTTAAAAATAAATTCACAAGTTCATTATTCATGCTCATTGTTTATATGCGGGCTTCAGAGTTTCAAAATGAGAGGATTAAAGGTAGGAGAAAGTCTCGATGGTTCTACAGTTCTACTGGCAACTAGAAGCTTGTGCTTAGCCTGAGCAAATATATAATGCTCATATAGTCATTTGACCAGGAGAATGTGATGTTCGTGACTAAAATGAGGCAGAGGTCATTGAGAATATCAAAGATTGATACTGGTAGCTTATTCCTTGTTTTCGTTGATTGGCATAATGGCTTGGGTGGGACGGTTTTCTGGGAGAGAGGAATTATAGATGGACGAGAAGATCTATGGTACTTTTAGAAGACAGTGAGAGAGCAGGAAGTTCTTGAGAGCCTTGTGGGGGCGATGGCATTGAGGGACATGGTTATGTGGTTGTTTTTGTGAGTGTTTACAAGCTTATGTTTAGATATATTGTTTTGAGTAGGTGAATCCGGAGATTTACTTGAGCAGATGAGGACTGCAATGAGTAAAGGTTGGGCCCTCTATGCGCACACCAGAAAAAAAACAGTAAGAGGTGGTGTTATGTGGATGGGTGTGCTTATTGTTTGCAAGTGTAGACTGTAGTTTTTGTAAATATACAGGCTGACGGGTTCATTAATTGCTTAATTTATTTGGAGGATTCTGTGTTTGTAGGACTATACTACAATATGGAGGGCACTTTTAATTTGATGTGGACTTGCAAGGAGTTTGTGATAATCTCCTGTCGTTGGAGTTAGTCTTAACTCTTAATAGATGCGTGATAGTCAAATAAAATCGAACGGATTAATTCATTGCTGCTTGGAATGGATGACTGATAACTTACTAGATTTGGAGGACTGCAGTTTTTGTGGAGATTTTATGGATTGTGTCGAGTTAGTCTTAACTCCTAATAGATGTGCGATGGTCAAATAAAATCGAACGGATTAATTCATTGCTGCTTGGAATGGATGACTGATAACTTACTAGATTTGGAGGACTGCAGTTTTTGTGGAAATTTTATGGGTTGTGTCAAGTTTCATGTGAACAATAGAAGGATTTGATGTGTTTTTACTGTTCCTGGTCTGACCATCTCCAAGTGACACTGCTTTATGGGCAACTTAAGCTATTGTCATGAATTATTTGATGATTTGCATGGATTGCATGTGTTCTGGTTCAGATTAGGGTTGGGAATTGGTACTTGCGGTGTTAACCCGTTCTGAATTTTCTCTGATTTCCCTCTATGCAAACAGCACTGGAAGTTATCTGATAAATAACTTAATTCCCTAGCAAGCTAAAGTATCCAAAAAATGATGAAGCACAGGTTTGGTGATCTGTCAGTAGATTATTCTCTCCTTTCTTCTCACAAGCACCTCCTGAGGCACCCATATATTTGTAATCTACATGCCAAATCCAGTGTGGTTTCTGGCCTTCTGGATGCTTCCTGTGTGTGGATCTTTCTGCTAACCATGCAGAGAAAAACTTAATAATAGAATAATCTTAATGCAAAAGTTGTAGTTATTGATCTAGAGATATATATCCAATGTAGACGCAAAGCCCTGTCAAAGTGTCAATGTGCGTGAGCTAGATATCTGTTGTACTTTGCTTGAACGATTCTTTGTGTTGTGCACTCATTTAATGGATGCCCTCTGCTATTTTTTTCATTGTGCCAGCGAGTATGGAGAAGGTACTATGTCATAAGAACGGTTTCAGAACAACTTCATGAAGAGTGGGAAGTATTAATAAACCAGCCTAATATCAACTTGACAAATCAATGGATATCAAGCAAGATTTTTAGGCCATTTCTTTTCTTCATTACTCAACCATCAAGCTGGTACAAGGGGCAACAGACCAAGACTGTGAAGTCTATCACAACATGCTTCAAAATTTTGTTGAATAGCATAAACTCCATGGGTACGCCTTTTTAATAATCAAACTTTTACTTTTACCAATTCTGCTGTTTGTCATCAACTTGAATATTTTACTAGTGCATTCCTTTTTTATTTATTTATGAGGATTATAATCCTTAGGTTGTTCAAGCCTCGTATGAGGATGACCTATTCTTGAAAGGAATTATTATTAACTGAAATAAACTATAGTCTAGATGGGAGAACACAAATATTTTGTTTCGATATATTTATATATTAATGGTTGAAACAATGCAATATGGCAAGCATATGACAACAATATTTGTCTTGAACTCTTGATTCATTGGACTGGCACAACTTATTGATCTCTAGTCAATGATCTAATGGAGGAGAATGTATGGATGTCATAGGTCAGAATGATGGCTTTCAAGTCATTTTAACAAAATTGATAGGTTTTGTGGCAATTTTATCAATCAGACAATTACTCTTATAGTCTCATTGGTGTTAACCTTGGCGATAATCTTGGTGATGGTGATATCTGGGGGTGGAAGGTATTTCAAACCAGTAAAGTACTTTAAATTTGACATTTAACATGTACACCAAGCTTTGGTAGATATGAAGTGTGCAGTGGGTCCAAGTTTTATTTTCCCTACCTGGTAACCTTGGTTAATGGCTGCTCAGCACCAGATGCATGCTGAGCTGACTACTGATAGAATCTCTCAAACATGAACATTCGAAGATAATACAAATATTATTACATGATTAGTACATAATGTTATAATAGCCAGAATCAACCTTAAGTTGACATATAGTAAACTAAGAGGGTGTTCGTATTGGTTTCTGCTTCTGGCATTTGCTTGGAGAAGCCAGAAGCCAATATGAACACCTAGCTTCTCGGAGCGTCTTCTCCACCCCTCTCGCTCTCGTCTCGCTTCGAGTATAAGGCAGGGGGTCACGGACACATCACGCACTCTACTTCTTTTGCTCCCGTCTCACACACGCATCTCTTCCTCACTTTTCCTACCGCTTGCTCTCTCCTTCTAAAAACTATTTCTTTCATCCACTAAAATTCATTTTCAGCCAAAAGCTATCAGCCGCAGCGAAAAGCCACCAGCCACAGCCAATACGAACACCCCCTTAAGTTATTAAGCACCAAAAGTCTGAACTGGGCTAGATTTAGTCATGCAACAGAAAACCAAATTTTTGGGGAGGTATTTTTTTCTTTTAATCAATGTGCCTTCCTTTTTCAACTGACATGTATCTTTTCTATGTAGATGCAAGCAAAAACTTCTGTGCCTTTGCTGTGGGTATGCCAGAAGAGAGGTCTATTTGGCTTTATCAAGCAAAAAGGCTGATTTCACTATGCTCTTTCATTCTTGCCAGGTGTGACCATTCTTGTTGCAAGGATGGAAATATGGTTGAAATTACTGCTATTGCTGTGCGGTTGGCTGTGTCATTAACTGATTGCAAAACATGGAAAAACTTAAAAAGTGAGAATATTAGAGCTGCTGATGCCTCTGTGGAGAGTTTGATTGAATTTATTGGTGCAAGCCAGAGTAGTACATATAGCTGTGTTAGGAGATATATAAAAGGTCTTGGTCCTCATGTTACCTCGGGGAAGATAACTTCTGCACTCGCAACAGATGATCAACTCCTGATTACTGCTAGTGCAGTCACCGTTGCATTACGCCCGTTCCACTCTACAAGAGCAGAGAGGGGTGTTGATCTAAATGGTACTTCAAAGGAATACTTTACTCTTATACTCACTATTCCATATCTTTGCAAACGCCTGCCACCTCTGCTGTTACCTGCTCTAAAACACATATCTGTACTGCAACCGTCTCTCAGAATTTTACTGGTAAGGGTCTTAAGATCTTGATGTGGACTATGGCATTTTGCATGTTGTTCCACTGATTTGCTATGGAAGCATTGACTCTCCAGGAGTTAGACCCTCAACTGATAGATTCTTGTGCTGCTGACATGATAATGATGCATTATCCATGTAGTCAATCCCTCAATGGTTGCAACTTGCAAAGCTGTGTGTTATTGTCTTATAGACTTATAGTTGATCTGCTAATTTTCCAAGTGATAATTATTTTGTTCTAAGCATCATTTACTGTACTGTTTGTGGTTAATGTACTGCTCTATAAGTCTGAATGTTGGTGTACCATCATAGGACACTGATACTAGTTAATGAAACTTCAATTTGTTATGCCGCTGGCTCAATGGTAAATAAACTAGTTGCAAGTTTGTGCAAGATCATGAATATTATTCCATTTTCATGTTCTACGGTTCTACCTATCTCAAGTCCTTAAGCCTAGCATTTCTAAAAAGGCACAACACATCTTACTGGCATTTAGATATAAAATAAGTCGATTCCATGGTATTTACAGTTTTTAGTGAGACCTTGGCATGCTTATCCTTCTAGGGATTAACAATTTCGATTTTACATAATTTTTCACGATTTATTTGATGTGTTATTTTTCACGACAAATTGGAAAATGCCTTTGCATGTGAGGCTGACAAGTGGGCCTTGGGATGCTGGGACCACATGTCAGTGACACATTGATTGTATTTTCCAACTCGAATGATCTTTGTGATGGTACGGAGCAATTCGCCCCTTCTATTTTTATAGATCGACTTGTAAATGTGGAACTGATCAAGCTATGGTAGGTGGTAGCAGATCTCCAAGGATAAAATATTTGAAGAAATAATTAAACTGGAGCAGTCAGAGGTTTCTAGTGTTGGTGCCAGTACCATTCCCTACTGTGGTTGGGCTCTTGGAAATCTTGTAGCTTTAGCTACGGAGCATGATGATTTATCCAATTCGGGGTGCTTCATTCAAGGGCTAGATTGTTGCCTATATGTTGATGCTATTAACTGTATTTCCCAAAACTTGCTGAAAATTTTCGAGGAAAGCAAGGGAACGCTTCAATGTTTCGGTGATAGTGCTTTCTACACTGATACATATCTTACTGAGGAAACCGACACTAATGACATGTGCCGCATGAGAACATTGTTTGTGGACCTTCTGAAGCCAATTTACCAACAGTGGCACCTTAGAAAGTTATTGGTGTTGGCAAAGGAGGATGTTTCCTGCAAGAGGGAAACTAACCATGATCCAACCCAGAGGCAGATTCATTTTCGGAGCCTAAAATTGTCAGATGTTATATGCTTTTACTATTACATGCTCAGAATTTTCTCTTCACTGAACCCGCCTATTGGTTCGTTGCCTATTCTGAATATGCTCTCATTCACCCCTGGATTTCTTGTTGATTTATGGGGAGCATTAGAAATATCCATTTTTGGTCAAGCTATCCACAAATCTCAGGAATCAGAACATGATAAACAATTGGCTACAAGTAGTTCAGGTGAGCAAACATCCTCCATGAGGCAAAGAAGGAATGTCAAGGACACAGCAAACAAGTGGGCAAATGTGCTCCAGAAGATTACAGGGAAATCAAGTGATGCAGAGGACACCAATTTGATTGATAGTCCTTTAAATTCTGAGCAGTCTTACGATGATGCATTAATTTTATGGGATATTGAAACTATGAGACAAGGATCTGAATGTATTGGAAAGGATTTAATGCGCATGTTGCATTTGTTCTGTGCAATATACGGACACCTATTGCTCGTGCTAGATGATATTGAGTTTTATGAGAAGCAGGTAACATTGCCTTATCCCCACCTCACTCTCTCTCTCTCTCTCTCTCTCTCTCTCCCCACCGGCATATTGATGATGTGTTTTGCCTTCTCTGACTCCACAGGTTCCTTTCACTCTAGAACAGCAACGAAAGATTGCATCAGCGCTTAATACGTTTGTATACAATTCTTTCATCCAGAATGGTGGAAGCAGCAGCAAGCCTCTTATAGATGTGACTGTGAGGTGTCTTAATCTACTCTATGAAAGGGACAGCAGGCATAAGTTTTGTCCTATTTCTCTGTGGTTGGCACCTGCTAGAACTGGCCGAATACCAATTGCAGCGGCTGCCAGAGCCCATGAGGCAGCATTTGCTACTTTGCCAGGAAGTATTTCTTCAGGAATTCCTACTCGGAGCTCTGTACTTACCACAGTACCACATGTATATCCATTTGAGGAGAGGTATCCAACTGTATTTAGCTCTTGAAAAATGCCAACCTTTTAACCTTATTATTTTTTAGATATTAGATCATCGTTGTACTGTCACACTTCTTTTGTAGATCCAACAGGGAGTTACTTGCATACCATGATTGTCTGCAGCAGTGATTCTTTTTTCCTTGCCATGTAAAAACTTATGTTTCTTACCGTGCTGAATTTTTTTATTGACTTTTTTTTAGTTTTGGAAAGTTTACCTAGCAATGCTGCATCTGTTGGTTGAGGAAATTTTGATATACCCCGTGTGTGTTTTCCACTAGCAATGCTTCGTTTAACCAAAGGGCCAAACCCCAATATCATTACCACGTCCTTTTTCTTTTTTGTTTTAAAAGGTGTCAACTGTCAACATTGCATTACTGTTTTCTAACATTTTCATCTGAGGTTTCTTAAATTTTAGGTGAAACATTAGCAGTACACTGTCCACTGTGTGAGCTTATTTAGTGGCCCTATATGTTTATATTGCAGTATAGCACTGGATGCAGCAATGCTGCACTGGCCTGATAGTAATATCCTACTAGTGCATAGTCAAATTATTTTATTTGCTTGATGAAATTGATCAGTGGCAACATCTAATTTATTTTTACAAGCAGGGCACGTTTTTAGTACTTAAGCATTTTTATCCAGTACTAATTCTTAATATCATTTGACGGCTTTTACCCAGAGTGCAGATATTTAGAGAATTTATTGAGTTAGACAAAGCATCACGAAGAGTTACCAGTGAAGTCTCTGGGCCAGGTCCAGGATCTATCGAGATAGTCATTCGTCGAGGTCACATTGTTGAAGATGGATATAGGCAGTTGAATTGTCTCCGATCAAAGTTGAAATCTTGCATTCATGTGTCATTTGTGAGTGAATGTGGCCTTCCTGAAGCTGGTTTGGACTATGGTGGTCTATCAAAGGAGTTCTTAACTGATCTGTCTAAGGCTGCCTTCAGTCCAGAGTATGCCTACTGTGAAAATTTTTAGCCCTTTAATCTTTTGGTCTCCAATTCAGAAGCTTTTTTATTCATTGATGCTATCTTTTGTTTACTATCTTCTGGGAACAGATATGGGCTGTTTTCACAGACATCAACATCTGATAGTAGCTTAATTCCAAGCAATTCTGCTAAGCTCTTGGACAACAGCATTGATATGATTGAATTTCTTGGTCGAGTTGTTGGCAAAGCACTCTACGAGGGGATTCTGTTGGACTATTGTTTTTCACCAGTATTTGTGCAGAAACTTCTAGGGCGCTATAATTTTTTGGATGAATTATCAACACTTGATTCTGAGCTTTATAGAAGTCTAATGCAACTCAAGGTACTATAGACTTTTATTGTTTTTTCTTTAAAATGCTGATTCTGTTTAATCTAGTGAGATAAAAAAAAACCACTTGGAGTATTGCTTTTGCTATTGATAGTAGCAACGATTCTAAGATTGGTTGATGGCCAATGTACTGTTCTTGTCGATTAGCGTATCTCTCTTGGTACATTGATGAATATCGATTGAGCTATGAGTTATGACTTATTGCCACTTCGCATGTTGTTTCAATCTTGAAATGTCTTGCATTTTTTATGTTCATGAAAGGTGGTTATTGGTACCTCTAGGACTAGAGTCAATACCAGGGATTAGAAAACCGTTCTCGGAATAGAAACCGTTCCATGGTCGGTTCCGGTTTGTCGATGGTTACTGGCGGTAACCTCTTGAAAACCGCAAAAAAGAAAAACAATTCACATTTAAAGACCGATCAAACCGGACAAATCCCAGTCAAATTTAGATTTGGATTTTTTCAACCGGAGCGGTTCGAAATCTGGCGGTAACCAGCCAGTTTACCGAACCCTGATCATTACTATGCATATATTGGAGTTTATTGTATATCTTTGGCATGATTTAAACCTCAGTAAAGTTTATTGTTGTTTGGGGATCAATTATGCTGTATTAACTCCTAAGACGAAGGCGATATTTAGTTTGGGTATCTTTTGGATGAAATCTTATAGAGATACCATTTTGATGTATCATCTTTTTGACAACAACAATATGTCTTACCTTTCCATCAAACAGCACTATGACGGGGACGTTGAGGACCTATGTTTGGATTTTACTCTGACTGAAGAGTTGGGTGGTAAAAGAATTATCCATGAACTGAGACCTGGTGGTAAAAATATCTCTGTTACGAATGAAAATAAATTGCACTATGTTCATGCGATAGCAGACTACAAGCTTAACCACCAGGTTGTTCCTTGGCTCAATTTTCTTGTGATTTGAAAGCTTTTGTTCTGTATCAGTAAGCATCCTTTTGATAATATCGTAATCCCTGCAGATACTTCCTTTCACAAATGCATTTTATAGAGGACTCAGTGATATCATTTCACCATCTTGGCTGAGCTTGTTTAATGCAAATGAGTTTAATCAGGTAACTCTCTCCCCCTATATGGATACTACTGAAACTGAAATTGCCCTTATGGATGATACCGAAAATAAATTTAAAATTTTCTAAATTGGAGCACTAAAACATAAAATCTAAAATTTAAAATTAAATTCAAATATGAATATTTAAAATCAAATGTTTTGAAGTTCATGTATTATGTTAAATTTTGAAAACAAAATTGTTGATTTAAACAGTAGAAATGATTAGTATTTTAGAGTTACTTTGAAATTCAAATTTGAAAATTGGCACATGAAGCACCATTTCACACTTCTTGTGTAAAAAAAAACTAAGTTTAGTTGACCAAAAACCCAAACATACAATTAATGTATTTGACAAGCCCAAAAAGTACTATATGACTTAAGTGTAGTGGTTGCTATTTCCACTATCCGTTATAGCAGTTGCAGTTTATTAGCTTGCTTTTGCTGTATGGTGTAGAGTTTCAAAAATGGAAGCGTGATAGTCCAGACTTTTGGAAATAATGCTAATTTATGGTTTCCATATTCAGTTACTTTCAGGCGGATCACAGGATTTTGATGTCGATGATCTGCGGAACAACACCAAGTATACTGGTGGTTATACTGAGTCAAGTCGAACTGTTAAACTCTTCTGGGAGGTATGTGTATTCGTCTGATTTTGGTCATTTTGCCTCAATGCTATCAGGTACATCTGGTGCAAACTTATAACTAGGTACAATCATTAATCGTCCATTTTGGACCATTGGATGAGACATATTTTAGGGCATTGAGAAGGTTGGAGTCCTATAACTTTCCGACATATGAAGTGGTTATTGAGAAAGTTATTGATCACGTGATCCTCAAGTCCCCTCACATCTGATCCACAAACCCTTATCCAACTGTCCACACAGAATGTTTCTATGATTGCACCTAGACATGAGTTTGCACTAGATATGCCCCCTCATGCTATTGCAATTTTACATGTAACTTGATAGCTAGGAGTCTAGGACAAGTACATCTTTCTTTGACCTATCAGCTTTTCTGCCAAAACTCATGCAAATACATGTCAGATTTGGAAATTGCATGGAGTTTATGTAGTTAGTATTTATTTATTCTATTGTGTGGTGAGAACATTGGCACTTCTACAGTCACTGTTTTGCAGTTGTGGTGAATTTATTTTATTTCGAGTTAGGAAACGGGTTGCCAGATAATTGTTGACAATTGGTATTCTTGTTGATAATTGTCATTCTTGTTGACAATTGGCATTGTAGTAGATGGTATAATAGATTTATTACATGATCTCTGCAAGAATCATCATGCTAACAACCTAAGTTCTCCATGTTTGTTCCTGTCATACCACACTGTCCAGGCCATTTGCTTGTGGAGCATGCGTTTCCTCTCCTTTTTTGTGCTAAATGGTGTGTCTGTCAAATATGATGGCCATTTGGTCTTTTGCTGCTTTGGTGCCTGTTGGCATGTGATGCACACAATCAACTGGTCTAGCCAAATATCTGTTTTTGTTGACCAACTGTGAATACAAATTATATCTTACCATAATTCTCGTAGCATTGCTTATGAGGGCTAAAGTGAAATGGTCATAATCAGGGTTCGGAAAACCGGCGGTTACCAGCCGGTAACCGGATTTCCCGGTGGGTACCGGGAAATAAAAAACCATCCGGGTTTTTTCGAAGTGTATTTATATTTGTGAGTCTTTTGTGACTGCGTAATGCACCTCCTAGGTTGATTTAAACCTTTTTTGTACTAGATTACCTATTGTATGAGCTAAATATGCTTCGAAACATCTCAAATTCAATATTTTTCTTGTGTTTCCCGGTTTTTTAGCGGTTTCTCCGGTTTTTTGGGCGGTAACTGGCCGGTTTTTCCGGTTGCCGGTTTCAAATTCAAATTTCAAAACTTGAAATTTGACCGGGTTTTCCCCGGTTTTTCCGGTTACCGGCCAGGAACCGGTACCGGCCCCCCGCCGGATAGGCCGGTACCGGGTTAATAATGTGTTTGCTATTGAAATGTGCAGGTTATCAAAGGACTTAAGCCAACAGAACGCTGCATGCTACTAAAGTTTGTGACAAGCTGTTCCCGAGCTCCATTACTTGGATTCAAGTACTTGCAGCCTTCTTTCACAATTCATAAGGTTTGATTAATCAAACTGAATTTTATTTTCTGAGAAACATGTTGATGTAGTTAGTTCTCTGTGTCCGTTGATTTTTGTACCGTTCACTTTCGATTTATGGATGTTGTGTCGTTTGCTTAGGTTCCATGTGATGTAACACTTTGGGCTACAATTGGAGGGCAAGATGTGGATCGTCTTCCATCTGCTTCCACGTGCTACAACACGCTCAAGGTACAGCTATATCATATCCCTGTCATCACTGAGCCCTGCTGCTACTATAATAATTTGTGACTTGTTCGGCATCCGACAATCCTAATTTCTTAGAATAGCTGCCCATCGAGCATTTGACCACGTTATGCTACGTTTCCTTCTAAGTGTTTCCTGTTCGTTCTGTTGTCTTGCAGCTTCCAACATACAAGCGGTCAAGTACGCTGAGGATCAAGCTGCTGTACGCAATCAGCTCAAATACCGGGTTTGAACTCTCGT
Source organism: Bonia amplexicaulis (assembly GCA_036346245.1). Taxonomy (NCBI): domain Eukaryota; kingdom Viridiplantae; phylum Streptophyta; class Magnoliopsida; order Poales; family Poaceae; genus Bonia; species Bonia amplexicaulis. Next base: position 26,018,145 of record CM070741.1, on the reverse strand, counting down.
AGAGGTACACATTTTACCGTGTCATGTTTTGCTGCTGTGAATAGAGGTATGGCGAAATTGGATCAGAGAAGTGAATTGAGTCTGGACAATGCAGTAGTAGTTGGTGTTGTGTGTTTTCGTAAAAATGTATCCGCTTATTCTGACTTTGAGATACAGCTTATTCGAAGGAAGTGCATCGTCCCGTTGGTAATTACTAATGGGCCTCTTCTTTTGAGACTATAAAAGTAATTTGTCGGTTTTCTATAGTAACTAACTTTTAAATGAAATATCTTTTTAAGACGAAGTCTATAAGTTAACTGTAGTATACACTATAGCGATTTTATTTATATAGGCTAAAATCATAGGTTTCTGTTACTTCGTACTCTCTTATGAATCATCTAAAGCTGCAAACCACAGTTAGAAGCTAGAAGCTAAAGTTAAAAAGGAACAGATCCAATATTTTTTAAAGAACATAATAAGCACTAGCAAGGTAACAATTGTTGAGATGTTGGGAGTGCGCTGCTGCTACTCTGCTGGCTGGCAGTGCATTGAAAGCGCCTAGGATGGCCGTGCAGTAGTTAGTAGCACATGAAGAATGCATCACCGACCTATGGACCCTGTGCTCAGGCGCATTGATGGGCGGCACGAGCGTCTCAGACCGCAGGGCACGTCCGATTAACTCCGCTCGGTTGGACTGAAAAGCTGTGGTTTAGTGACTGAAATTTTACTGTATCTGAATATAATTTATTTAGTATAATTAAATTTAAAATAGAAAAAATATACTAACTTATTACGGATAACGTAAACGAATACAGGAAAAAGCCGGCAAAAAAACTCAAAAAAGCTAAAATTCAGAAAAGGATGAAATTTATAAATAATGAAAAATAAACCAGAAGCTAAAAACTGAAGCCAAAACGAGAGCCAGTGAGCACCAACACATGTTTCTTATTATCCCTGGGAAAATATGCTACATTACATCGATTACCACAACTAGCACATCATACAGTGCCAAAAACATCCAGATTAGCAGCAGTAATACATAGCAGCACATTCACACCACTCCAGGCAAACACGATGAGGCTACACCAAACTAAGGAGGATCATGGACACTTGGACAGCAAGCAAGCAAAACGAACAACGGTACGGATGGATCATATCACAACGTAGGCAGGGAGGAGGAGACGGATGCCTTCATGAGATGAGCTGGAGGCCCTGCAGGAGGAGCGCGTCGGCGAGCACCTTGTTGGCGGCGTCGGTGGGGTGGAATCCGTCCCAGAAGACGTACCCGGTCGCGTTGGCGCACGTCCCCGGCGACCCCTGGTTGCACAGCAGCGACGTCTCGACCGTCCCCGTCCCGCAGCACGCCCTCCGAGGCTCGAAGAACCCTACCATGCCATATGCGTGCGTGCGTGTAGTCATTAATTGTATCATCGAACACCGCACAAGGCATCAACACGCGCGCGCGCTGGTCTTACCGGCGTTGGTGGGATTGCTGACGAGGTCGAGGAGCGGGGTGTAGATGTCGAAGACGACGAGCTTGAGGTCCGAGTGCCGCTTCCTCACGGCGCCCGAGGCAGCCTCCAGCTTCTTGTTGAACGTCAGGGAGTCGTTGTTCAGCCGCTCCACGCACCCGCCGCCGCCGCCGAACAGGGTGATGGACGCCGGGAGGCACCCCGTCGGCGGCAGCGACGTCACGCCGATCCGCCTCGCCCCCAGCCCGTACAGGCCCTGCGTGCACGCCAATCGATCAGCAGGAGGATTTTTCGCAAGCGTCTTGACGAGCCATGCATGTCCATGCGAGCACCAGTCTCAAGTACACTGCACCATTCACGGAGTCGATGTATTTCTTGACCGGAGAGCTCAGGCTTGGAAGAACTAACTGCTCAAACTGTAAATACGAGCGATCGAGTTCAACTCTTGCTTTTTCGGTGAGAATTCTTGTCCCGGTGTACGTAGTGCTTCCAGGACTGCATTTACTGCATCAATTCGATCTCTGTGTGGCATTAAGATCTTGCTGCCAAGACCACCACCACCGTGTCAGCATTTTCATGTAGGAGTAGGGTCCCCATGCATATGACCATACGCTATGGATCGAGGTAGTATCCGACCGGTGATAAGGGCGACATGGGCACACCGGTGCAGTGGTACGAGTAATGAGAGATCTCTTCCTGTAAGGCCTCTCAGATCTGTTATGGGTGTTGATAAATTTCATCCGAATATTTTCTTTTTAACTATTATTTAGATTTATGATCATTAGATTAGAGATCTAACGGTCATAAATTCGGGTGTGATGAGCTGTGGAAATTGAAGTTTGGGCTTTAATTCTTTTGTGGGTATGCATCAACTGAGGATTTGAGTTAATTAAGGTTAAAGTCTCTTACGGTTACTATTAGAAGCTAAACCCTTCTTCCCTGAATGTACAAGATGCTACGTACATGCCGAAGCTAGCTGGCACTTTTATCTGCTCCTTTTGATACAACATCAAATGTTTTTTTTCAGTAGTTTATGATTTTGAATAAAAATAAATAGTAGCGATTGAAAAAAATAATTTTTATAAGAAAATGGCGAGAGGTATAAAAAGTGAGGGAGAAATACGTGTGCACGATAAAAGCGAGAGGAGTGGGGCGAGTGATGCACCTGTGACCCCTGTTTTATCCTTGGAGCGAGATGAAAAGGAGAAGAGTGGAGAAGCCGGTTCGAGAAACCAGGTATTTATATATATTGGTTTTTGGTTTTTCTAAGAAGAAATCAGAAGCAGAAACCAATACGAACAGGGCTACGAATATCTCTTTATCTAAAGAGACGAGTCTAAAGAGATGTTCGTATTTGCTGTAGCTAATGATTTTTAGCTGTGGCCGATAGCTTTAGCTTATAATGAATAGTAGTAACCGTAAGAAGTGGCTTTTCAAAAAAGAGGATGAGCGGTGTGGAAGAGATGGCTACACAAGATAAGAGCGAAAAAAGTGAGATTTATGATGTATCTGTAATCTCTTTGTTTTACTTTGATGACATGCGACAAGAACATCCTCAGGGATGCTCGGGACGGTGGACCCAGGCCTCTCTAAAAGGACCTGGTGCGCATTGATGCTACAACAACGTGTTACGTACGTACGCACTGTGAAGATGGTAGGCAGGCAAGCAATTGTAACCATGCGCGTTGCTCGAGCAGCAGAGTAACTGAGGCCATTGATTCCCACCTACGCCCCCTTCCTATTAGAACCTGTGACCTTTGATCCATCACTCCTCTTCTGCAGGTCATTCAATTGCCTGTCTGCTCAATATTGCAGTATCTTGATGGCTTACTGTATACTAGGACTAGCACTGTCCTTCCTTGTCGTTAATGAACTCAACAAAAAATGGAGCAGGGTAATTGAAACTAGTTACTACTTGGCTCTAGTGGTCTAGAAATTTAAGCAAATTAAGACAATCCAATGGGGTGGAGGATACGCAAACTAGACACTGCTACAACTCTAGGAGTAGCGAGCTGGCATTAATTAAGAAAAAGTCTAAATTACCCCTGCACTGAAATTATCCTAAGCTACCAAACTGTACTAACACCCTTATTAGGCTTAAAAACACAGCCCAGTTTTGGAATAGTTGAGGGTAATTGGACTTAATGCGGCAGCTGAGATGGGTAAAACTGTATTTTATTCCATTAATGAGTGAAGAGCTAGACGAACGGCAGTATATATACTTCTGTGCTTAGTGCTTAGTTAATTACCTCGACGAAGGAAGTGAAGGGCTGCATAAGCGCGTCGGCGAACTGCTCGGGCGTGAAGGTGGCGCCGAACATGGGGTTGACGTAGTAGTTCTGCACGTAGTCGCTGGTGCCGGCGCTCACGACGTAGATGGACCCCGACGTCAGCGCCGCCGCCTGCGCGCCGCCGACCACCGAGGCCACCTTCGACTGGAACTCCTTGAAGTAGTCCAGCTGCCGGCTCAGCGAGATCGCGCCCTGCATGCACGCATTTACATTCAGCGTTTGCTTGTGCATGGGCATGGTGTGCTAGCTCGACCGATGGAATGGATGAGTACTGAGTGACGCACGTAGAGCGCCGCGGTGGCGTCGAGGTAGCCGGATGCGCCGGAGGCGAAGTTGGCGCCGTGGAGGAGGGTCCTGTTGTCGCTCTGCGCCTCCTGGCTCAAGTACGCCGGCGGGTACGAGCTTAACCCGAGGTTCTCGACTACGTAATTACGTATACAGGATTACAGGCAACGACATTGTAATTAATTACTAATCAAGGTAAAATCAAGTAGCCAGGAGCAGACCAAAGACAAAGAAATTAACACGGATTTTAAGGCGTACCGGTGTAATCGGTGGCGAGCTTGCCGTTGCAGAAGCGTCCGGTGGGGCCGTGGGTGGCCGGGAAGTCGCGGCCGTAGGGCGGGAAGTCGGCGCGCACCAGCGTGGGCAGCCGGTTGTTGTTCCCGGCGTCCACCACCGAGTCCCCGAAGATCATCACGCCAGGCACCAGCGCCTGCCCCGCGCACCGCCAGGGTGCCGCCGAGAGCATCAGCCAGGTAACGGCCACCGCCGCCGCGGCCGCAGCCATATGCATGGTGTGCTTCGCCCTGACCAGCTAGCTAGCTAGCAGGTGAAATGCAATGGCAACGCGCGTGGTTTGGGAGGAAAATTACTGGAGGTGTTCTTGCAGTGGAGACCTGGGGTGGGGAGGATACTCGCGTGTGTGTGTGAGTGAGGGTGGTTCTGAAGAGGCAAGAGGCAGGCACTACTGTGGTTTTCAACAGTGAGGATGGATCCGGTTATTACTCTGTCTCGACTTTCAATTTTTTTTAAAAAAATTAATACTATTGAATTATACTTATCACTATTAAATAGTATACTATAACTACTTACTCATTTTTTTTAGCATAGCTAGTCAGGAGAGAAAATTCAATGGAGGGGGACTGGGAGCGTGGCTATACGTCGAGGTTATGTTCTTTTGGAATTTCGATTTTTAACCTTTCTAAAAGTCAATAATAAACGTGATGTTTTTTTAAAGCGGATTCGTCAAACGATTTTCTAAATTTAAAATCATGTGTACCGTCTATATCAGTGTCTCAACTGTCGGCTACCGCCTTAAAAAATATAAACAAACGTCATCAAACATAGCAAAAAATTATCAACCGTAGCAAAAAAAAAAGATCATAAAGTGTGAGAAGCATGTATTTAACATTCCTACCTTAGTTGGTGGTACATAAGAAAGAGGGGTTTACTTCATATATACTTCCTCCGTCCATAAATATAGGTCGTTTTTGATTTTTTACGATCTCTAATGCAAGACTTTGACTGTAATTTATTATCATAATATAATATGAAAGAATTTTATAAGATAAATTCAATAGTACTATTTTTATGTAGTCAATCTATATACTTTAACATATATTAATAGTTAATGTTTGAAAAAATTAACCATACGAAAATCACGTCGATCTATATTTATGGGCAAAGAAAGTAGTACATTAGCTATGTATAGTACATTAGCTGGTTACAAACTATATATATAGTACATTAGCTGGTTACAAACTATTTATATCTGTGGATAGTTCACGTAATTGAAGTCCTCGAAATTGGAGGTTAGGTCAATTTTAAGAGTGCTCTCGCAACTTTTGTCATGCCACATAAATACAGTGCTCATGTTTTGTAAGCCTGGTTGGTAACTGTTAAGTTAGTGGCCTCCCGGAGACCAACGAGATTCTCAAATTGCACGACAAATCTAAGGTCTTATGGGTCAAGCGAACGGATGCGTCAACAACACGATACAGGATGGAGGTTGTACATATTCATTACTTTGTTCAAATGATCCATATCTATTAAATCTAGTGTTTGATGTGCGTTCTGTCGGAATCATTATAATCTACGCGACGAGTTACTTCTTACATTAGTTGTTAGTAGCTCTACATATTACTTGCTATATTAGTTGTTAGTTCTGTATGTTATTTGCTGTATTAGAGCATCTCCAAGAGATGCTCTAAATCGCTCCGTCATTTACGATTTAGCTAATTAGGCCTGAAAACAGTCTCCAACAGATTTTTCATCCGATTCTCTAGTTTTTCAGATCCTCTATCCCGCGACCTCCGCTCGCGAGAAAAGGAGAGTGCTGTCGCTCGCCATCCACGCACGCTCCTCCCTTCCCGCGCGCTCCTATTCCCTTCCCGCGCGCTCATCTTCCTTTCCTGCGTCCTATCTCGCTGCTGTGGCGATCTCCCGCGCCCGCCTCCCTCACGTGCTTCACCCTTGCTGCGGTTTCCCTATCTCTCGTGCTCCCCCTGCTTCCGGACGACATCGCTCCCAATCGCGCCGCCGATAGCCGGGCCATCGCAATGTCCCAGGCACCGGGGTTTCCAGTGCGGCCGTCCTCGATGCAGGGACACGACGGATGGTCCTTGCCGATTCCCAATTTGCCAGTCGAGACCCTTCTTCAATCCGTGAAGAGATGCCCTCTCGCCGATCCTCAAGAGATGCCCTCAAGTGAGATGCAAGTGATTTCTGTGCTTATATTTTTTTTGTGGTCAAGAGAAATTTCTAGCTTTCTGCCCTTCCCAAACTCTGTTCCTTCACAAGCAGATTTTTTTTGCTGTGTCTCCAACTGTACCAGTCTTCAGGCTTCATCAAAAGAACACTCATAATTATTTATTGCTTGTTTGTCAGCTGACATGGATCAAGGTGGCGGATTCATGAGACCTTATTTCCCATGGAATTTTTCCGAGGCTTCATCCGAAGTGCACCACCCTGAGACATGAGAAGTCAATGATGTGGTACCTTCGTCATGCGATCAAACCGAAAAGGTCCAAGAACTTCAATCCAAAGGAGGATCAGTTGTTGGTCTCGGCATGGCTAAATGTGAGTTTGGATCCTGTGCAAGGAGTCGACCAGTCACGTTCCACATATTGGAAAAGAATATATGAATATTTTCATGGTCGCAAGACATTTCATTCCGAACGCACGCAAAGCTCTCTAATGAACCGGTGGTCAGGCATACAACATGATTGCAACACGTTTGCCGGTTGTCTTTCCAGGATAGAAGGTAGAAATCAAAGTGGATTGTCTATTGATGACAAGGTTAGATGACATGCCTTTCACTTCCAAATTCCTTTCATATTTCTAATTCTCTTGTGTTCATACATTTTTCTGCTATGCAGCAAGCAAACGCATTAGCCATGTTCAAGTCTGAAGACAATTTGCATCGAAATTTCCCATACATTCATTGCTGGAAAATGTTGAAAGGTCAGGCCAAGTGGGCGGATAGACGCAAGCACATTGAAACTCGTAAAACAACAACCAAGAAGCAGAAAACCATGGCCACTTCAAGTCTTGCTACTTCGGTACCATTACTGCCAGATGTGATGAGAGTCAGCCTGCAACTTGTGCACTACAAAGACCAGCAGGTAAGAAGAAGGAGAAAGAGAAATTACGACACCAGTCCAGCATCTAAGCATTGGACTATCTTATGGCCATGAAGGAGGCTGATGCAGAGAAAGAGTTGAAGAAAGAGGAGAGGTGCAAAAAAGCCTTTGCTTTGGAGGAAGAAAGGATCAGCCTTGAGAAAAGAAAATTTGAGCTTAAGAGAGAGAAGCATGAAGATACAATAATGCGTGTTGATCTTAGTTCCATGTCGCTTGACAAAGAAGAGTACTACCTTAGCCGCCAGGAGCAAGTTCTTGCAAGACGTCTAGAAAACTAGTGTTAGGATCCGAAGTACTATTACTCTTTGATTTGCCGAACTTTTAGTCTTTAATTTGTGGCTACAAGTACTATTACTATTTGATTTGTTGAACTTTTAGTCTTTAATTTGCATGTCGCTTCCTATTCTTTGTGCAACTGTGATAGATTCATTGAGTCATAAACAATAATTATTCATCACTTCAGATACCAATTTGTTACATATAAATATACAACTTGTGTCAGAATGTTTGACATGAAATAAATTTCAAACCATGTCTTGAAAATCAATATGTCCTTACAATAAATCAAATTATTGAAACTTAATAGGTAAAGTTCAATCGACACTAATATTGTTGTACAAATCTGAATGATTTTGCCACAAGTGCTCAATAAGGTCGGCTTGAAGTTGAGTGTGAGTTTCCTTGTTCTTAATGTTCTTGTAATTTTGAATGAACTCTTCAAGCTCAGGTACATCAGAATGAGATATTTGCACCTTTTCTCCGACATCATCATAATTGAAATCAACTTCATCATCTCGCTCATCCTCAACTATCATGTTGTGCATAATGACGCAAGCCCTCATGATGTCTCCAAGTGTATCCTCATCCCATATACGAGCTGCCCCCCGAACAATAGGAAAGCGAGATTGTAGAACCCCAAATGCTCGTTCAACATCCTTCCTGCAAGCTTCCTGTGCCTTTGCAAAATATTTGTTCTTGTTACCTCTCGGCTCTGGTATGGTCTTCACGAATGTGGCCCATGATGGATAAATGCCATCTGCGAGATAATATCCCATTGTATAATCATTCCCATTAATACTATAATTAACATGTGGACCTTCGCCTTCGGCAAGCCTTGCAAATATAGGAGATCTTTGAAGAACATTGATGTCATTGTGCGAACCTGGCATGCCAAAGAATGCATGCCAAATCCAAAGATCCTTAGACGCAACTGCTTCCAGTACAATTGTAGGCTCCTTTTTATGCCCCGTATACATTCCCTGCCATGCAGTAGGGCAATTTTTCCAGGTCCAATGCATGCAATCAATAGAGCCAAGCATGCCTGGAAAACCTCTGCTCTCACCGATTGCAAGTAATCTAGCAGTATCATTTTCATCTGGCAATCTCATATACTCTGGTCCAAAAACCTGAACAACAGCTGTGACAAACTTTCTCAAACTTTCTAGAGCAGTACTCTCACCAATCCGAACATAGTCATCCGTAGCATCAGCTGCTACTCCATAAGCTAACATTCGAAATGCCGCCGTAACCTTTTGCAAACAAGATAGTCCTAGGGTACCAGCTGCATTCCTCTTCTGCACGAAATAGTCATCATGTTCTTCTACGGCATTCATTATGCGCACGAACACGTGACGCCTCATTCGAAACCTGCAATAAAAAAATCATGAACACATATACACTTGTATGCAACATAATAGAATTAATTGGGTCTATAATCAAACCTTCGCCTGAAATAATTTGACCCGTATGTAGGATCATCTGAGAAATAATCTTGATAAAGTCTCAAATGACCTGATACTCTATCGCGGTTCAATACCCGATGTCCCTCGATAGAGCCACGACGCAACGGTTCAGTATAAATGTCATTTGTCACAATATGTGCAGCAGCAACATATATTTCATCGTCATCAGAATCATCCGATGATGAATCCAACACTTGATTAAATAAGAAGCTTCGAAAACTCATGATAGACAACCAACTTGGGATCTAGGACACAAAGTGATGGCGACGTTATAATTTTTTGGCTACACCAAAAAAATTCTATGAGGCCACAACCATCGCCAATCCTACATGCCAAACAAGAATCAGCACTGCCCTCGCGCCGGCCGGCATGCACCTTTCCGTCCTACTGAATCCTCCGTGTCCGGGTGCAGCAGCCCTCCGTGTCCTACCGCAGTCACCTTGGTGGTCAGATGCCCTCCCCGTCCCTCAGGCGGCTGCGCTCTTCTGGCGGCCAGGAGAGATGCGATTGGGAGACACATGTTTTGTACTGGTCTCACGACGGGCCTAGTGTGGGACGAGAGGCTGGGGGCCCATTCAAATATGGAGATACATTAAAAATGGAGAGTCTGATGTGGTGTTCTAGATTTTTGGAGAGTCATTTCTCTTAGAGAGCCTCTAAATCCTGTTTTTTGAAGATTCATTTTACAGAGTCTCTTGGAGATGCTCTTAGTTGCTAGTATCTAGCAACTATAACAACCGACTACTAGTTACTATGAAATTAAGAGTTGGCAATTAAAAGAGCCATGGACCTTAAGAGCATATCCAAGAGATGCTCTAAATCGCTCCGTCATTTACGATTTAGCTAATTAGGCACAAAAAGTCTCAACAGATTTTTCATCCGATTCTCTAGTTTTGGATCCTCTATCCCGCGACCTCCGCGCGAGAAAAGGAGAGTCTTGTCGCCGCCATCCACGCACGCTCCTCCCTTCCCGCGCGCTCCTATTCCCTTCCCGCGCGCTCATCTTCCTTTCCCGCGTCCTATCTGCTGCTGTGGCAGATCTCCCGCTCGCCTCCCTCACGTGCTTCACCCTTGCTGCGGTTTCCCTATCTCTCGTGCTCCCCCTGCTTCCGGACGACACTGCTCCCAATCGCGCCGCCCTGCCGATAGCCGGGCCATCGCAATGTCCCAGGCACCGGGGTTTCCGTCCCTGATCCTTCGGACTTGGCATCGACAAAGTCGGCAGCGAGACAAAGCTCTGACGCGTGCAGTTCGTCCCGCACCATTCGTACCTGGCATTGATGAAGTTGGCGGCGAGACAAAGCTCTAACACGCACGATCCATCCCGCACCCTTTGGACCTGGTGTTGGCGAAGTTGGCAGCGAGACGAAGCTCTGACGTGTGTGGTCTGTCCCGCACCCTTCAGACTTGGCGTCGACGAAGGTGGAGTCTCCACCATGAGGCTGTCGGACAAAGTCTCTACGACTGCGAGGTGGTCGGACGAAGTCACGACTACGAGGAAGTCAGACAAAGCATCTATGACCATGAGGCGATCGGACGAAGTCACGAGGTGGTCAGACGAAGCCTCGACGGCACGATTGTTGGACGAAGTCACGATCGTAAGGCGGTCGGATGAGGTCTTGACAACGGGATGGTCAAACGAAGTCTCTACGACCACGAGGTGGTCGGAAGAAGTCACGACCGTGAGGCAGTCGGACGAAGCGTCTACAACCATGAGATGGTTGGATGAAGCCTTGATCGCACGACCGTCAGATGAAGTCACGATCACGAGGCGGTTGGACGAGGTCTCGATCGTGTGACGGTCGAATGAAGTCTTTACGACCATGAGGTAGTCGGGTGAAGTTACGACCATGGGGTCGTCGGATGAAGTCACGACCGCGAGGCGGTTGGACGAAGTGTCTAGAACCATGAGGTAGGTTGGACAAAGCGTTTGCGACCATGAGGTGGTCGGACAAAGTCACGATCGTGAGGCGGTCGGACAAAACGTCAATGACCACGAGGTGGTTGGATGAAGCCTCGACCGCAAAACAGTCAGACGAAGTCATGATTGTGAGGTGGTCGAATGAGGTCTCGACCACAGGACGGTCGGACGAAGTCTCTACGACCACGAGGTGGTCAGGCAAAGTTACGACCGCAGGGCGGTCAGATAAAACATCTACGACCACGAGGTGATTGGACAAAACATCTATGACCACGAGGTGGTCGGACAAAGTCACGACCACGGGGTGGTCGAATAAAATCATGATCGTGAGGCAGTCGTACAATGCGTTTGCAACCACGAGCTGGTTGAACGAAGCGTTTACGACCACAAGGTGGTCAAACGAAGTCACGACCACGAGGCTGTCAGACGAAGTGTCAACGACCATGAGGTGGTCGGACGAAGCCTCGACCGTAAGATGGTCGGACGAAGTACGATTGCGAGGTGATCGGATGAAGTGTCTACGACTGTGAGGCGGTTGTACGAAAGTCAACGACTGTGAGGCGGTTGGACGAAGCATCTCTGACTGCGAGGTAGTTGGATGAAGCATCAATGATAATGTGGTGGTTGGATGAAGCCTCAGCCACAAGACAGTCGGACGAAGTCATTATTGTGATGTGGTTAGACGAGGTCTTGACCGTGGGATGGTCGAACAAAGTCTCTATAACCACGAGGTGGTTAGACGAAGTCATGACCGCGAGGTGGTCGGACGAAGCGTCTATGACCGCGAGGTGGTTGGACGAAGCGTCTACGACCACGAGGTGGTCGGGCGAAGTCATGATGACGAGGCAGTCTGATGAAGCGTCAAGAACCATGAGGTGGTCAGACGAAGTCATGATCGTAGAACGGTAGGACAAAGTCACAACCGCGAGGCCACGAAAGGATCCCGGCGCTAGGCTCAGACGAGTAGGAAATATTGGAGAGATGGGCTATGGTCATAAAGTGTTCGTGGCGAGGCACACGACCATATCATGTTTTATAGAAAGGGCCTATGATCACGAAGTGGTCAAGGCAAGGCTCACAACCATATTATGATGGAAGGGTCTACAATCACGAAGTGATCAGGGAAAAGCCCACTACCCTATCATGTTTGTACAAAGGTGTACGATCATACGGTGGTCATGGCAAGCCACACGACTATAGCATGTTCTTACAAGGGGCCTACGACCATGAGGTAGTCGTGGTAAAGCTCACGACCATATCATGGTCGAAGAATGTTGTGACCACTAGGTGGTCAGGCGGTCATCAATGACAAAGTCGTGAAGAGGAGGTGGTCATAGAATACCCAGCAGAGCCAAGGCTGATGAAGTCATAGGTGCAGAGACGAGGCCGCTGGAGACCAGATGGCGCGAAGGCCAGTGAAGGCAACGTGAAGTCCAGCAGAGGCCAGCGGAGGCCACGCGAGGTCTGATGGAGCCGAGGCTAATGAAGTCGGAGGTACGGAGCTGAGACCGATGGAGGCCAGAGGGCGCGAAGGCCAGCAAGGGCAACATGAGGTCCGATGAAGGCCCGCAAAGGCCACGTGAGGTCCAGCGGAGTTGAGGTTGATGAAGTCAGAGGCACGGAGCCGAGATCGATGGAGGCTGGAGGGCGCGAAGGCTGGCGGAAGCCAGCGGAGGCAACACGAGGTCCAGTGAAGGCCATGCGAGGTCTGATGGAGGCGACGTCCGTGCGGAGTCCAGCGAAGGTGACGTCCGCGTAGAGTCTTGTGGAGGCAGCATCCGCGCGAGGTCCGGCAAAGACTGTGCGGAGTTCGGAGAAGACCGAGCTAAGTCTGGTGGAAGCAACGTCCGCACGGAGTCCGGTGGGGATGAGCCAATTTCGACAGAGGCGAGGTCGATGAGGACATGACCACGAGGAGTCGATCAAGGGCCGACGAAGTCACGACCACGAGGTGGTCGGACGAGTATCGACGAAGTCACGACCATGAGGTGGTCAAACGAGCATCGGTGAAGCTTCAACCTCGAGGGGTCAGACGACATCGCCAAAGATGTGATAGTGTCGACGAAGTCAGCGGTGGGACAAAGGCTTCGGAGCGTGTGCTCTGTCCCCACACTTTGGACTGGCATCGATGAAGTCTCAACCACAACGAGGTCGTAGCTGTCAGCGAAGAGTTGACCACAACATGGTTATAGATGAAGCCTTAAGCGTCTACAACCACAGAGTGGTCGGATAAAGTCTCTGACCATGAGGTGGTCGGATAGTTGTCTAAGACCACGAGGTGGATGGATGGGCACCTACGACCACGAGATGGTCGGACGAAGTCTCCGACCACGAGGTGGTCAAACGGGTGTCTACGAGGAGAATGCTACGATCACTAGGTGGTCAGGCAGTCATCGACGATGAAGTCATGACGAGAAAGTGGTCATAGAATACCCAGCAGATCTAAGGCTGATGAAGGTGGAGGCACGGAGCCGAGGCCACTGGAGGCCAGAGGGCACAAAGGCCGGTGGAGGCCAGCGGAGGCAACACGAGGTTCGGCAGAGGCCAGCGAAGGCCACACAAGGTTCGATGGAGGCCACGTGAGGTCCGGTGGAGCTGAGGCTGATGATGTCGGAGGCGTAGAGCGGAGGCCGCTAGAGACCGAAGGGCATGAAGGTCGGCAAAGGCAACACAATGTCTGATGGAGGCCACGCGAGGTCTGGTGGAGCCGAGGCTGATGAAGTCGGAGGCGTGGAGCCAAGACCGATGGAGGCCACGCGAGGTCCGGCGGAGCAAACAGAGGCCACACGATGTCCGATGGAGCTGAGGTTGATGAAGTCTTAGGTGCAGAGCTAAGTTTGCTGGTGGCCAAAGGGTGCAAAGGCCGGTGGAGGCCATGCGAGGTCCGGCGGAGGCCACACGATAAATTGTGCGAAGTTCATCGGAGGCGACATCCATGTGGAGTCCGGCGGAGCTTGATCGTGACGGGTCATAGATGCCGAGGACGTCATGACCACGACATGGTTGGATGAGCGTCGATGAAGTCGCAACAATGAGGTGGTTGGACAAACATCGACGAAGTTTGCGACCGCGGGGTGGTCGAGCAATCGTCGACGAAGTTGTGACCACAAAGTGGTTGAGCATCGACGAATTTTAGTCCCGACCCTGGAGTGGTTGGACATGTCGATGAAGTCTAGTCTCGACTACGAGGTGGTCGTAGGCGTCGACAAAGTCGGAGGTGGGTCAAGGACTTGAAGCGCGCTCGCTCCATCCACCACTCTTCGGATGAGCGTCGACGAAGTCGGTGGTTGGACGAAGTCTTGACACGCATGCTCCATCCCCTACCACTCGGAATAGCGCTGATGAAGGAAGTAGTGGGACAAAGTCCTGAAGCGTGTGCTCCATCCGTCGGACAGGCGTCAACGACCACGATGTGGCTAGACAAAGTCACGACCATGTGGAGGTTGGGCGAGCATCTACGACCAGGAGGTAGTCGCCATCGTGGTCGTGACTCCCCGGTGTCATGATGGTAGCGACAAGAATCTATAGATATGGCATCGTGCATGGAGACCGACTCCCGGGTGCCATGATGATGGCATGTCGAGGTTGATGGTCGTGCTGGCGCGGGCATCGCGGCTGATGGTGTTGCTGGCGTGGGCAGCTTCAGCAATGGTTGTGCCAATATTGGCGTCGGAGCTAGCTCCTCGCGTTGGTCTTGATTGCTCGTTGCCCGCGGCACTAGGGCGTCATTGCTGCCGTGCTTCTCCTTCACTTGGTTGTCGTTGCTTTCTAGCGCCTTCCCTTGCACATCTTCTTGCACGGTTCCCCACGGATGGCGCCAACTGTTTTAGCATGAGCACAACAGTGGGTACATGGTACCTCTTTCTCCATAGGAGGAGGTAGAGCTAACGACAGGAGAGAAAGCTAGTGTATGAAATGAGTGGATCTGGCCTCCTCATACCCCTCTTAGGGGATTATATACGTGAGTAGGGTAGGATGAGAAATCCCCATCCTACTCCTTAATAATTACAAAAGGTAGAGATACATTGATACATTCCTCTATACCGTTGGGCCTATACTATTCTGCCTGCTATGAGACCGAGTCATTTAGGGCTATGCCACCCTCACAACATCTACCTTGAGACAACATAACATAAAGACATGGCATCCCATGTAGAGAATCAACAACCATTCTTTGATAAAGATCGCGTTTGATGCATGACAAGATTTTTAGCAATCATCGTAGAAGAGCAGAACGCTAAAAAACCCAAGTTCAAAAACCTATAATGGTTCAAATCTATGGGGATTCTTTTAGTAAGAAGTTTATTTATGATCATTAGGGCTTTTCATAGTAATTGGTACAACTATGACAAGCACAGTAAAAATTTAAGCACAAAACTTATGGGAGCTGCAATGTGTTGGCAAAAGAAATGACTGAATTACTATAAAAATCAAATGAATTATTTCTTTTTATAGTAGAAGCAAAGAAATGTCAAATATTGTCATAGACCCTGATTCTTCTATATTATGTGCTTGATTGGGTTGGTTCATAGCCACGGTGGTCAGTGGGTTGTGGTGGAAGTAGAGGCTTGCCTGATGCTAATAAAAGGGCATCTGAGACTATCTGGGAGGATTGAATTTATAAGAACAATGTATTGACGGTTTGCTCCTCCCCAAATTCCTTTATCTATTTGTCCACCAATTCTCATCTTAGCCCAAATTCTCAACTCCCATTCTCGTCGCAATCTATTTATCCAGTTGTTTGTTTCTTAGCAAATCTCTAGCCATTCCTGAATCAAGACACGTACCTATAGCAAAATCCAAAATTCAAAGTCCAATACAAATATAAGCACTAAACACCATCTTCTTTTGCTTGAAACATGCAAACTAAAAGATCTATCAAATCCTCCCATCCTTTGCTAATTTCTAAAACAATTAGTTGTTTGAGCCTAAATCAATGGTTGGGTTTCCGTACCTCCTATGCTTACTTTCACAACTACTCGAGTCCTCTTCTTCATTGCCCAAAACAACATGCCTCTACACCAATCTCTACAACAGATGTCACACTTCTCTTACTCAACTACAGTGAGATTTAGTTTTTAAAAAAACTACAACGAGATCTATTAAGCCTTCATTGTTGAAGGAGGACTTCTTGGTCAAAGTCAGAGGCGACGATCTTATGGGCGGAGTGAAGCAGAGCTCATATGGGGGTGGGGAGTGGGAGGCCTCAGCGACCAGGTGGTCGAGGTGGTGGTGGTGAGGGAGATTGGGGCGTCATAAGGGGTGAATGATAGGCGGAGAGGGCGGACTGTGTAGCGAGCTTGGTAGCGGCGAAGCAGGAGAGGAAGGTGGTGACAGGGGAGGTGTCGGCAACGGTGACTGTGGTGCACGTAGGGCCGCTAGGGTGTGAAATTACCTTGGGAGCGTGGCATGGGAGTGGAGATTGCACACTGATGGAGAGGTGAGAGTGGTGGGTAGTTGGGGCATCGGGGACGTGGTTGTGTGTGGAAGGGATAGGAGTATACGGGGTGTGTGAGGTCGCGAGTAGTTCGGGGAGGGAGCAGGCGAACAAGAGGGAGGCTGATAGCACATGCCCACATGTCAAAGGAGATGTAGGAGGGACAAGGGAGAGTGGTGAATAGACAAATTCCCCTTTTTATATTAGTTGTGAATAGAATGCATTTTATTGAGAGAAGTAATGTTTTATCTAGAGACTAGCAAAAAAAAAGAGGACCCTAGTGTTCCCCACCATCTCAATGACAGCGATGGGGTGAGGAGCAGAGGGTAGGTAAAGGGGCCTACATCAGCAATTTTCCTTATGTATATTTTTCAAGTTACATCTCAAAGATTACATTCATATATACCCCCAAAACAACATTTCCTATGTTTGTATACAAATGGTCTAAACACTTCCTACATTTGTATACATATATATTAGAAGTGCTAGGTTGTAATAAAGCTTGGTGCCTCGCAACGTGTTGCAACATTGTTGTGTTTTTTTGAACGAGAAACATCGCAGATATTTGTTTGGCCTCTAGCTACCTAGAAGTGATCAACAACATCAGGGAGCTAGAGGAGATACCTACCAGTGCTAGAGGAGCAACTTCAATCTTGTGGAGTTTCGTCATGAAGGCTAGCTAGCTCAAATACTGATGCTCACAATCTTGCAAAGCTTGCATGTATAGATCTAGAAGTTGGGTGTCATTTTTGGTTGCATGCATGATCCACCATGCATTGTTAATGTACTTGTAAAAAAAGTTTCTTGGAAGAAAAAAATTCTAGGTAGCAACTAGCGCCTGGAACGTACGCTTCCTTTCATCATTTGATCTGTAACCAATCATCGAATGCATGATAACCATCACCCACTCTCTTCCTCTCCCTTGATCTCCTTCCCCCGCAACCACCCACTTCTCTTCCTCTCCTTCCATATCTTTCCCGCAGACGTCCCCTCCTGGGAAAGCGTCCTCCTCTCCCGCTTCAATATTTGCTCCAAGTTTAATCACTCAGTGTTGGACCGATATCGAAAATCAGAGGGGGGTGAATAATCGCAGAAGCTTTTTTGATTCCCCAATATTCTAAATCATCACCCGAATCACTATGAGAGTCACGAAGATCATATTACTCCTCCTACACAAGATTCAAAGAGATATGAGATCAAGAAGATACAAAAACCAGCTTTTACTGCAAGGTCGGTGCTACCACCAAGTAGTGGCCGGTATTACCGCTCCAGTCTTATACTATCGCACAGATTGAGTTGATACTACTGCTGTAGTACTACCGTCATGGTCAGGCCAATATGACTACTTGCCCTAATCTTGAGAAGCAAAATACTCAGGATAAAAACCAAATTTGAAGATTTGAACAAACCTTGTCCAAATGTTACCAAAATTGGTATGGACCTAAATAAGGATGCTAGTAAAAAAATCAAATAAAAAATGTGAGTTTCTTGGACTTAGATCTATCCAATTTGAAAGAATTGATTCCTGGGTCACAAGAACACACCAAACCCTAAAAACCAAATTATTTTTTGCTTATGATGACCTAAGTTATGAGATTTTTCAAATCATCTCTAACATGTCCTAGCAAGGTAATCCAATCATAAGTTTGGGCTAGAAAGGCCACGATCATGAAACCATAAATCTTGGTCAAGAAAAGGCTAAAACCGAACAAAATCTTGATTCTTGCAACAGAGTGATCTAGATAGGCATACCTTGACCCCAAGGATATACTAGTACCTCTTACATATCATAGATTACAGCAAGAACAAAAGGAGTACGTAAAGAGTCAAATCAACACAGGCAAATGCAAGAACTCATCCAAAGAGAGACAATAACACAAGGATTGTAAGAAGTTGATCTATTGCATGAAGAGCAAGCATTCTTACAACTTGATGGTTACAAAGAACCATCCACAAGTTCCACTCTTACTCACACAATGAAGGAGAGGAAACACTAATCTAAGCCTAGAACTGAGAGATCATGTGGAAATGATCCCATCTTTGTGATGAGTATTTGACTGTTGTTTGAAGGAAAATTGAGTTTGTTTTGGGCTTTTATTGCAAAGTCTTAACTCTGGAAGAAATGAAGTCGTGTACGACTTGTCCCTGTGCCGTACGATCATTTTGGGCGTGGTCGGAGGTCGACAGGAGGTTTACGACCACGTGAGAGTCTGCACGACCATGTTTGAACGTGATCGAAGTCTCACGGGTAGCGCACGACCACGTTGCTAAGTATCGGGTTGCGGTCGAGCGCGCATTTGAGTGATCGGAAGCTTATACGACCACGCCAGGAGCCCTCGGAAGATTTGATGGTGGTCGGCAGTCGGCGCTAGGGTTTACGACCACTGCAGAGCAAATTGAACGTAGTCGGAAGAGTTTAAGACCACCTTGACCGTGGTCGGTGGCGTACAACCACGCTGAAGGTAATCGAAAGCCGGTAGGGAGTTTACGACACGTTGGTCGTAGTCGGTAGTCGTGGGTCGGGTTCACGACTATGTGGTCATGGTCGGTAGTCGGTGCTCGGTAAGTCGACCACGTTGTGGCGCCAAGCTCGACCACGATTGTGACATTCGACTCGACCACGCTGAGATACGACCACGTTGTGGGTACTTAGTGGATCGACCACGTGTCGCGATCGGTGGCTCGAGTGTCGACCACGCTGGCGGATCGGAGCATCGACCACATTGGACATGGTCGAGAGCCACCGAGGAGCGCACGACCACGCTGGCGCGCGGGTTCACGATCACGTTGCGGGTACCGTGGTTCGACCACGTTATGCGTTTGGTGGTTCGACCACGTTGTGCCCTCTGTGGCTCGACCACGCTGTAACGCCCGGTTATCGACCACGCCAGCACCGATTACGATCACGTTAACGCGAGAAATGGCCGTGGTCGGAACGGAGTTCGACCACGTTATCGGCTGTGACGACCGTGGTCGATTGGCGATCTTTGAACCGGTCGTATGACCTCCGGAAGTGGTCGATTTTACCGGGTTTTGTCGTATGGGTTTGTACTACCGTCATGGACCTTGTGGACTAGTTTGTTCATCATTTTGACAAAGATTTTGACAAGTCTAATTTCGTGCAAAAGACTTGAGCTCGGGTTGAGCGGTGCGAGTTTGGTTTCTCTGTTTGAGCGGTGATCGTAGCAGAGACACTGTGTGGTCGTAGCTAGCGATAGTCGTAGCTTGTGTCCGCATGGTCGTAACGAGCTTTGTGATGGTCGTGACGACATCTTTGGTGGTCGAAGGAAGCAGGAAGTCTTCCGTGGTTTCACCACTTCTTGAGGTGTGCATTTGAGTGGTCGTATGGGATTTACGACCAGGTGTTGTGCTGTGATACTTGTGCCGATTGATGGTCTGTGTGTATTGTGCGGTGCTATGTGACGGTTTGCTTGTCCGTGTGGTGCAGGACTTGAGCTATTTCATGGTGAGGTGGGAGGACCGGACTAGGCATGGAGGTGTTGAGGTCCGGACGGTCGGAGACGCCAAGATGATCGAGGTGGTGAGGTGGTTGCAGCCGAGACGAGGAACCGAGCTGAACTGCCAGAGCTGAGCACGACGGCAACAACGAGGAGGACCGGACTAGGCTCGTGGAGGAGCTAAGGTCCGCACGGTCGGGAGGTTGGGTGCGGTCGTGGCGGCGAATAGACCGAGACTAGACTCTGGAGGAGTCGGAGGTCTGATCGGTCGGTTGCAGGTACTGGGAGACATGTCTTGGTGAGGCTTAGGAGGTCGGGACTAGACAAGGGAGTTGTTGAGGTCCGTAATGACGTGGAAAAGCCAAGAGGACGTGTCGTGCGGTGGGTCGACAAAGATGGACAAGAAAGCGGTGGAGGAAGCTTCTCGGAAGGCGCGGAGGGGCATTTTGGAGAAATGTCAAAGTCTGGGGAAGCTGTCCCTCCGTAAAGCACCGAGAAAAGAAGTGGATTCTGCTGGCGCTAACGGGCAAAGTGCGGGTCTGTTGGGATAGCAGGCAAAGCATTTGAGTTAGCGGGCAAAGTGAGTGTTAAAACCGGTGTTAGATGGGGTTTTGGGTTATCTCAAGATGGACTAATGGATGGATCCATTAGGGTTAGTCTCGTGTGAGGCTATAAAGGGAGAGGGAGGCAAGTGTTCAGGAGAGTTGGTCGGCTAGGCCTTGGAGGCGCCCGCCTCCCTCCCTTGGGAGTGTATCTGTGTGTGTGCTCTAGGGCTAGAGCTTGTCCTCCTGTGGGGAGTGGTTGCAAACCTCCGTGTTATGATTTGAGAGGACTCATCTCTGTACTTGTTAGAGTTTATCTATGAGATGGGTCCGTGTTTGTGATCCGGGTTGAGAGGTCGTTTTGAGATGTTTTCATTGATTTATTTGTCATCTCTTCATTCTTAGTTCCTTCGTATTTCCTTTGAGAGTTGGCTTATATTTGTTTTGCTCGGGCGGGAATCTGTCTCTAGGCTAGTTGGCCGTTCATTCCCGAGAGCGGAAGTTGATTTGGAAAAATCCTCTGTGTTTTTGGTCCGCCGCTTGATGAGTCTCTGTTCTATTTTTCGATCGCATCAATTTTCTTTGGCGAAACAAAGACTTTCCTTTTCTTGGTAAATTCACTTCTAGAGATCATATACAAGTTAGAGTTCAAGTCTCGGTTGGTTTCGACCTCGTGCAAAAGATTCCTCAAATTTTGCTCGCTATGCATACCGACAAAATAGAGTATTCACCGTTCGTCATCCGCTTTTCGGTTTTACGACCAAGGTCGTTGAATCGAGTCTTTCGGTTGTGTAGTCGAGCGACATCGGATTCGACCGCAGATATCTTCTCGGCTTTGGTTATCGACCACAAGTTGGCGATCGCCACCGCTAAGACCTCACGACCGATTCTATTTTCGGTTCTCGTTGTCAAGTGACTCACCCCGGTCGGTATCGATCATGGAAAAGACTTAGTGTGAAGTCACTGGTCTTCTCTGTTTCATCGGTCGACCGGTTTTCCTTTGGAGATTTGACCACGACTTGCGATCACGAAGTCTTGGCCTTCGCTCTTCTCTCGATTTTCGACCACCAAGACATAGATCATCTCGCTTTTGCACCGGTTTCCGAGTGCTTGATGGTCGAGATCTCGTAGTCGTGTGCCCCACGGCCTCATGAGGTGTCTGCGACCGCGATCGGTTATAGGTGCAAGTCGGTCTTCGACCATGTTGATCGTACGACCATGCCATTGGCTTACGATCACGACGGTTCCGACCGACTCATCTTTCGATCTTGTCGGCCTTGTTTTGGTGGCTATCGACTTCATTGAATTCGCTTGATCATCGATTGCCTACCAAGATGCTCTTGATCGAGTGGTCAAAGTTACGACCACCGCATGCTATCAACCAAGTTGTTTGTTTCGACCATGGTGTCGGTCAGACCACGTTGTCTTCCCAACAAACGCCGCCTGCTACCGATGCCTGCCTCTCATGGAGTGGATGTATTCGACCACGCTTGAGCTTCCGCCATGATCGTAATCTAACCACACAAAGGCTCGATTTGGTCATTAGATAGTCTCAATTCCTCGCCTTCTACTAGATCTCATATCTTGGATCTTCATAGCTTTGTAGCTATTGGAGAATAAGGAATATGTGAATATTTAGAGGAAAATTTATGGGCACCATTCACCCCCTCTGTTGCCTCATCCGTCCTACAATTGGTATCGAGCAAGGTTGGCTCAGATTTGATCTTAACCGATCCGGAGCTTGGCAACTAGTAGGAAATGTTGTGAACTTTTCTTTGAATCTTCTTGGGGTGGTTTTGCCAATGATGTCCTTTGAGACAAGAGGCTTGATTTCGGCTAGAGGATGATTTTATTTGCAAGAAACCACAAGTGTGAGCTTTGTGGTACATTCTTGTCCTTTGGTTAATCAAGTGCCGTGAAGGAGAAAGCCTTGGAGAACACACGGATGATAATGATAAGGACGAGCGCCGACTTATCATGAGCAAGGTAAAACTTATTATGACCTTGGCCTTGTCCAAGATGAATATACTTGCTCTTCGAGATATTGTGAGGTGCCTAGATTATAAATTGCTAGATTGTTCTTGCTAGGTTGAAATCTCATTTCTCATGTGTAGGTTGTGAGTCTTTCTCAGAGAGCGGTGAAAATTTAATTTCTACTTGAATGTTAAAATATGCAAATGAGAAATTAAAACTTTGACTCACCGCACTTGTGTAGAGGAGTGTGAGCTTACTAGAGTGTAGTAAACCGAGTTCCTCTGTTGTGTCGTCGTTATAGTCGTAATGCCCACGACCACAACTTCGCTTCTCGACATAGTCGTAGCTGCATACGACCATGTCCGCCGGGCGGACACTTCCGCTTGTTACCGTGGTCGAAAGTCCCTACGAGCACGACTGCTGGGTCTGAGCGCGCTGCTGCTCGATTGTCGTGGTCATAACTGACTTACGACCACACCTGCGATTCCCAGCCGTGGTTGTAACGACCAACCACCACATCTCGGCTATAGTCATTCAAGACTACGCTCTCGTGCTATGACCACGCCATTTCTTCTCAACCGTAGTCGAGCACCTAACGACCACTCCTTTTCTGCTGAGTGGCCGTGTGTCAAGTCTTGGAAGCCCAAGCATTTGCTTACTAACCCTTCGGGATCCAAGACTTGGGCACTTTGTTCTTGTCTTTGTAGGTATCCGCACGTTGGATGGAGAACATGAGATAGAATGGATTTTAGTCTTCTGCTTCATCACGTGACTAGAACATTTGTTGGTTCTCCACTTCATGGCCTCCAAGAGGTATGTACCTTCACGTTTGGCGTCTCCACCTACTTTGTGAGCTACTCTATACCTTCATGCCCTTATACTCATGTTTGACCATATTGGCATGTTGTTCTTGTTCATGTGCTCACTTGTACCATACTGGCATGTTTTTCTCTCAATGCTTTCATGTCATGCCTTTATGTGTATGGTGCTTAAGTATCCATGTACCTTGTTGTATTTGTTACATGCTTAAGCTTTGACTTGACTTCATGAGCTAAGTAGAATGTGTGCATTAGAAGTCAAGTATCATCATGACCTTGTGCTCAGTAGTGTCTATCATGGTTCACATCTTGCTCCTTATGTTCATTCACCATTATTTATACATGTTAGCATACTTTTCATGATGTTGATTTGCCATGTTGTATGTCTACATGATGTATGCATATGTATGGAAGATGAGCTTGAGTATATTTTGGATAGTTTCTCTGTGTCATGATGGTGCGTTTATTCATGCCTTTGTATCTTTTCTAGTATACATGCTTTTATTCATGCTAGCATATGCTTCTGTGACTGTTCCTGTCACCTGCTATGTGTATGGTTGTGATTCATTGTGATACATGTATATCTTGATCTTATTCATTTAAGTTTTGGCATGAAATAAACTGTACAACATCTTTGTAGCATTAGTCGTGCTTATGCTTAGATATCATGAGATTTGTGGTTAGGTCACAAGCTTCTTCTAGTATTTGGTGGCTCTAGGCTTGTCGCCTAGATGCTTTTGTTGAGGGCTAGATTGAGCTTGTGGCGGCGTGTTCTCATGTGTTCTATGTCTTTAATACTAGTGATGCTACTATTGTGGTCATTTGTCTCAAGATCGATCCATGCCGTGTATTATTTACCCCAAGACTAGGACACCATTGTTCCCCTATGTTTAATCCGCAGTTATGAATGAGGGGCGAGTGGTACAATTGCCACGACCGCCCCGATCTTTATGACCACGTCGTAGTTTCTACGACCACAAGATGGACTCTCGGTGAACCCATACACGACCATGAGCCGGACTCAACCACGATCACGATCCGGACTCGACTACAACCGATCCTCGACATGACTACGACCATGGTCCGCACCAAGACGCGACTTGATCACTCCACCGCGGTGCGGACTCGGATATGACTGTGACCCCAGAATCATCTACGATCACGACTACACACCAAGCGACTGGGACAAAGGTTTGCTCCCCTGTGATCTTTAGTGTTCGCTTCCGCCACTCGGCTTTGCATAGTATATGTCCTCTAGTGGTAGGAAGGGTCGGTTTGGTCAAGAGGAGCCAACTCTAGGTGATGTTGTCTCAATCACACTTCTCATCCAAATGGTTCTCTAGGATTATTTACTACCTAGTTTGGGCTTTGGTTCTCTAGGATTCTCTTCTACCTAGATTGAACTTTTCTTGGCCACTAGAGTCTTTTGCATTGACATAGTGTGCCTTTGCTCCGTGGTATGAGATTATAGGCTAGAGACCATGAGGATAGAGTGTGTTTGAGGATCACCTTCTTGAGTTAGAACCTTTCCTTTTGGATTTTGTGCCAAATTTTCCGGTTCTTCTCAATTTGCCTCTCTAGGGGAGTTGGAGTCTTTCGTCTGTTCGGGCTATGTTTCGTGGAGAGCTTAGGTGGTTTATCCTTATGGACTATTGTGAGAAGGAGTTTCGTGTTTTCTCGCTTTATTCATTTATCTTGCTCCTGTTCTCATTTTTTTGTTGCACTGCATCGGGGTGCATTTGGGTTAGTCCTCCTAGCATAGATTAGAGCATTTCTCTCGTCTAGTTAAACTTCTTACTCTTATCTATGCTTTAAGGACTGCCTGTTTTCTCCTCTCTTTACCGACTTCTTGTTTATTGCTTTGGTCTGTGGGGAGTTCTTTGGGAGCTCGAGCTTAAATTTGACTTAACTCAACTTGAACTAAAAGTCGCATCACATGTTGAGGGGAGTGGATTTTCCGCATTGCATTCTCGCATTGTAATATAACCACATTGAGCCTTGATTATTATCCGGTTATGACATGCTTACAATGTTTTACACCTTGCCATGATTTGTGCTCCATTGCTAATCTGATCATGACTTTATATGTGTAGTCAAGTCTTTGCCATGATAGGTTAATTAAAATGCCAAATTTGACCTAATTCATGTCTTGTTCATATTTGAGACTAGTCAGCCTTGTGTTATCTTTTTATGATTCTTGCCATGTCAAATAGGTCGAGTTGAGTCTTGAATCATTGTTGAGCAATAGATTGAGCTATATTAGGTTCTTGATGACACATAAGTTAGTACAATCTATTAAAAGCAAAAGATCTCTTTGTGCGAAAAACCGATCTCACCAATTCCTTCTCATGAGACGGCTTGCCATTGCACAAGGCATGAACTCGGAGGAGTTTTGATGACCAAGATCATTTCCTTAAGCTTCTCGCTTGAATGATCGCATAAGGCTTGAGGTCTAGCACATGATGAATAAAAGATGGTTGAGAACAACCATATGATCTCTAAAGAAAATGTCATTTGTGCTCAATTGCTAAAATGTTCAATGTACTCCAACAATTGTATCATTCTTGAACAAATAGCACTCTAGTTGGCTCAACACTAGCTTCTCGATTCCATTTAGCTCATTGACATGGCTTGCATCATTTGTGGATATCATTAGCTAGACTAAAATCTTGTTTGACTTGACTTGCTAAGCACTTCAAATTAAAAAAAAATTTCAGTTTATACCTTCTGTTAGCTTAGCTTCTCTTTACATACATAGTCATGATCTTTGAAGCATACTTGTATGTTATGGCTTGGTGTAATATATTTTGGTCATTTTGGATAATTCTCATGGCTCTGCATACTTTGAATAATCAAATCAGCCATTCCATCCATCATTTTGACTTATTCTCTCTTGCATACTTGATGTGTTTATTGCCAAAAGGGGGAGAATAGATTGAAAAAAAAAGAAAATTTCTAAACACGGGAACTTGCTAGAGCTTTGGAGATCAATTTGCTCTTTATGTGTTGCTCTAGTATTCCTTCTGTCGACATGGTCATAATTTCATTTTCTTTCCTTGGACCATGTCGGCTTCTACAAACTCAACTTCATAATTTTACGGTGTTTGTCAATATACTCATCAAGGGGGAGATTGAGAGATCATGTGGAAATGATCCCATCTTTGTGATGAGTATTTGACTGTTGTTTGAAGGAAAATTGAGTTTGTTTTGGGCTTTATTGCAAAGTCTTAACTCGAAGAAATGAAGTCGGTACGACTTGTCCTCGTGCCGCACGATCATTTTGGGCGTGGTCGGAGGTCGACAGGAGGTTTACGACCACGCAGAGTCTGCATGCGACCATGTTTGAACGTGATCGGAAGTCTACCGGGTAGCGTACGACCACGTTGCTAAGTATCGGGTTGCGGTCGAGCGGCGTACGAGTGATCGGAAGCTTATACGACCACGCCAGGAGCCCTCGGAAGATTTGACAGTGGTCGGCAGTCGGCGCTAGGGTTTACGACCACTGCAGAGCAAATTGAACGTAGTCGGAAGAGTTTAAGACCACCTTGACCGTGGTCAGTGGCGTACAACCACGTTGAAGGTAATCGAAAGCCACCGGGAGTTTACGACCACGCTGGTCGTAGTCGGTAGTCGTGGTCGGGTTCACGACTATGTGGTCATGGTGGGTAGTCGGTGCTCGGTAAGTCGACCACGCCAGGCGCCAAGCTCGACCACGATTGTGACATTCGACTTCGACCACGCTGAGTACGACCACGCCAGGGTACTTAGTGGATCGACCACGTGTCGCGATCGGTGGCTCGAGTGTCGACCACGTTGGCGGATCGGAGCATCGACCACATTGGACATGGTCGAGAGCCAGCCGAGGAGCGTACGACCACGCTGGCGCGCGGGTCTCACGATCACGTATGCGGTACCGTGGTTCGACCACGTTATGCGTTTGGTGGTTCGACCACGCCAGCCCTCGGTGGCTCGACCACGTTGTAACGCCCGGTTATCGACCACGCCAGCACCCGACACGATCACGTTAACGCGAGAAATGGCCGTGGTCGAACGGAGTTCGACCACGTTATCGGCTGTGACGACCGTGGTCGATTGGCGATCTTTGAACCGGTCGTATGACCTCCGGAAGTGGTCGATTTACCGGGTTTTGTCGTATGGGTTTGTACGGCTGTCATGGACCTTGTGGACTAGTTTGTTCATCATTTTGACAGCATTTTGACAAGTCTAATTTCTGTGCAAAAGACTTGAGCTCGGGTTGAGCGGTGCGTAGTTTGGTTTCTCTGTTTGAGCGGTGATCGAAAGGCACTGTGTGTGGTCGTAGCTAGCGATAGTCATAGCTTGTGTCCGCATGGTCGTAACGAGCTTTGTGATGGTCGTGACGACATCTTTGTGTGGTCAAGGAAGCGTGGAAGTCTTCCGTGGTTTCACCACTTCTTGAGGTGTGCATTTGAGTGGTCGTATGGGATTTACGACCAGGTGTTGTGCTGTGATACTTGTGCCGATTGATGGTCTGTGTGTATTGTGCGGTGCTATGTGACGGTTTGCTTGTCTGTGTGGCTGCAGGACTTCGGAGCTATTTCATGGTGAGGCGTGGGAGGACCGGGACTAGGCACAGGAGGTGTTGAGGTCCAGACGGCCGGAGACGCCAAGATGATCGAGGTCGGTGAGGTGGTTGCGAGCCGGGAGACGAGGAACTCGAGCTGGAACTGCCAGAGCCGAGCACGACGGGCAACAACGAGGAGGACCGGACTAGGCTCGTGGAGGAGCTAAGGTCCGCACGGTCGAGGTTGGGTGCGGATGGTGCGGCGGAATAGACCGAGACTAGACTGGAGGAGCCTGAGGTCCGATCGGTCGGCCAGTGTCTTGGGAGACATGTCTTGGTGAGGCTTAGGAGGTCGGGACTAGACAAGGGAGTTGTTGAGGTCCAGAATGACGTGGAAAAGCCGAAGAGGACGTGTCGTGCAAAGTGGGTCGACAAAGATGGACAAGAAAGCGGTGGAGGAAGCTTTCGGAAGGCGGAGGGGCATTTTGGAGAAATGTCAAAGGCTGGGGAAGCCGTCCCTCCGTAAAGCACCGAGAAAAGAAGTGGATTCTGTTGGCGCTAACGGGCAAAGTGCGGGTCTGTTGGGATAGCAGGCAAAGCATTTGAGTTAGCGGGCAAAGTGAGTGTTAAAACCGGTGTTAGATGGGGTTTTCGGGTTATCCTCAAGATGGACTAATGGATGGATCCATTAGGGTTAGTCTCTGTGTGAGGCTATAAAAGGAGAGGGAGGCAAGTGTTTCAGGAGAGTTGGTCGGCTAGGCCTTGGAGGCGGCCGCCTCCCTCCCTTGGGAGTGTATCTGTGTGTGTGCTCTAGGGCTAGAGCTTGTCCTCCTGTGGGGAGTGGTTGCGAAACCTCCGTGTTATGATTTGAGAGGACTCATCTCTGCACTTGTTAGAGTTTATCTATGAGATGGGTCTGTGTTTGTGATCTGGGTTGAGAGGCTGTTCTTGAGATGTTTTCATTGATTTATTTGTCATCTCTTCATTCTTAGTTCCTTCGTATTTCCTTTGAGAGTTGGCTTATATTTGTTTTGCTCGAATCGAATCTGCCTCTAGGCTAGTTGGCCGCTCATTCCGAGAGCGGAAGTTGATTTGGAAAAATCCTCGTGTCTTCGATTCCCGCCTTGATGAGTCTCTGTTCTATTTTTCGATCGCATCAATTTTCTTTGGCGAAACAAAGACTTTCCTTTTCTTGGTAAATTCACTTCTAGAGATCATATACAAGTTAGAGTTCAAGTCTCGTTGGTTTCGACCTCTGGCAAAGATTCCTCAAATTTTGCTCGCTACTGCATACCGACAAAATAGAGTATTCACCGTCGTCATCCGTTTTTCGGTTTTACGACCAAGGTCGTTGAATCGAGTCTTTCGGTTGTGTAGTCGGCGACATCGGATTCGATCGCAGATATCTTCTCGGCTTTGGTTATCGACCACAAGTTGGCGATCGCCACCGCTAAGACCTCACGACCGATTCTATTTTTTCTCTGTTGTCAAGTGACTCACCCCGGTCGGTATCGATCATGGAAAAGACTTAGTGTGAAGTCACGGTCTTCTCGGGTTTCATCGGTCGTTGGTTTTCCTTTGGAGATTTGACCACGACTTGCGATCACGAAGTCTTGGCCTTCGCTCTTCTCTCGATTTTCGACCACCAAGACATAGATCATCCGCTTTTGCACCGTTTCCGAGTGCTTGATGGTCGAGATCTCGTAGTCGTGTGCCCCCACGGTCTCATGAGGTGTCTCGCGACCGCGATCGGTTATAGGTGCAAGTCGGTCTTCGACCATGTTGATCGCACGACCATGCCATTGGCTTACGATCACGACGGTTCCGACCGGACTCATCTTTCGATCTTGTCGGTCTTGTTTTGGTGGCTATCGACTTCATTGAATTCGCTTGATCATCGATTGCCTACCAAGATGCTCTTGATCGAGTGGTCAAAGTTACGACCACCGTGCAAGCTATCAACCAAGTTGTCTGTTTCGACCATGGTGTCGGTCTAGACCACGTTGTCTTCCCAACAAACGCCGCCTGCTACCGACATGCACCTGTCTCTGCTGAGTGGATGTATTCGACCACGCTTGAGCTCCGCCAGTGATCGTAATCTAACCACACAAGGCTCGATTTGGTCATTAGATAGTCCGAATTCCTCCATCTTCTACTAGATCTCATATCTTGGATCTTCATAGCTTTGTAGCTATTGGAGAATAAGGAATATGTGAATATTTAGAGGAAAAATTTATGGGCACCATTCACCCCCCCTCTGTTGCCTCATCCGGTCCTACAAGAACCTAACTCTAATTCCTTACCTTACACTAGCTAGCCCCCTCCTATTCTAAATAGGATAACCAGTCCCCTTAGTGGGTCTAAACCTGCTAAGGATTAGGGAACCCATTAACCCTACTAACATCGAGTTTTACACAAACTCACATGCTTTTCAAAGTATTTACATGACCAACCCGCTAACATGCTAGGGATTGATCCACGCCACATGCATGACCCTAGCCTAACCCTAAACCGCTTCCCTTGCATCTTCTGGCATCGTGATTTTGGAGTAGGCCTCAAGTCTGGTATTTTGCATTTTCCCTCAATGCCCTCGATGAAGCTTCCCGGAGCCTTCCCTTGACTCTGTCTTTAGCTTGTCGTGCAAGCCACCATACACGCCATGTGTAGGTTGATTAATGCCTTCTCTCCCATCGACAAGTCTCTCCTATTTCTGGCTCCCACCGAACTATGCCTCATTTTAACCGACGAAGCTAACTTCATTCATCATGTTGCTTGAATCTTCCTTCAACACATCTCTTGGCTTTACCATGCGTCATGCTTGAGTCCAACCTTCTCACATGACCTTCTTGAATGCTATGGACCTTGATCCACCCTGATCTAGTCTCGATCATCCATCGTTGACCATAGTTGCCTCCAAGTTTCCTTGCACATCCAAAAACCAAGAAATCATTTTTGGGCAGAAGCTCTTCACAACTTGACCTATGTTAGCATAAACATATAACATGCATCACAAGGCAACCATGATAGGAGTTCCAAGAGCACCCCATGATCAAATCTCTCACAATTCCTAATTTCAGAACCTAACTGCCATAGTCGGTATGGCCGCACAACCCATGCCGGTCATACTGCTCCTGTAGTATTGCCAACCACTAGCTGGTACTACCGGGCCTTACATATTTCCTGATAACAGAGGAGCCGTATGACCACTTGCCACAGTCGGTACTACCGCCCCTATAGTATCGCCAACCAAGCTCCGGTCATACCGTTCTTCGGTAGTACCACAATGCAGCACATGTACTACCAGACTCCAAAAAAGCCCACTCTGTAAAATAGCTATTGCCATCTATCTCATGGTCAAACCACATTTGCGGTAGTACTGCGGCCACCATGTCGGTACTACCACTCTGGTAGTACCGCAGGCATCTAGTTGGTACTATTGATAGCAACCTGAATTTCAGAAAATGGCAACCTATTTGCAAAACCTTAGATTCAACTCAACCCAGCTGCTAATTGTTCATCACAAATTGACCAAGACCTACCCACATGTTCCCTCACTAAGCTAACTAAAAAACTATCAACAACCAAAATAACCAGTGTGACGTCTTAAAACAGCTGATCTCATTCAGAAAATGATGACAAGATGCTACCACATTTTAAAATTTTATATGTAACAAATCAAAAACATGTTCACAATAAAACCGAAAAGAGGTACATTTATTTCTTTGGTGCAACAATTAGATATCGCTAATGCAACAAATAAAAAATATGTGTGCAACAAAAAACTAACAAAGGTACATCAATTTCCTTGGTGCAACAATTAGACATCGCTAATGCAACAATAAAAACTTTGGTGCAACAAATCAAAATGTTAACTACAACAAAAATGTCTTGCAACAAAATATTAGAAGAGACATTGCAACAAATTAACTAGCCCGCGGCCACAACCTTAGTAGTGTAAAACTTTGCATGAAATATAAACTACAATTATTCATACAATATTTAAGTATTTCTAGGGTTGTCAAGGGAAGGGCTACAATTTAACATGGCATTTATCGGTGGTGGGAATTATCTAATTAACAAGTCATTCTAAATATTTTATTTTAAGTAATTAACAATTCACAAATAACAGTAATGCAAATAACATAAATACATAATTTAAACGACATAGGATTTCAACATGGTCAACGACTTGTGACTTGCCTTGGTGCTCAATTAGCTCGGCGACTTCGTAAAGTGCGGTTCCGTGGTCCTGTCCTTGTACTGTCACCTCCGAAAACTCCAGAGCTAGCGCAAACACACAAAAACAACATAAGTCCTACTTGAGCCTAATCAAGCGAGGAGAAATAAACCTATTGAAAAAGGAATAAAATGCATTAAAACTCAAATGAGGGATTTTTGAATTTTTCTGGAAAGAATTTGGTGGATTGGAGGTCAAAAATGGATTTAGGGCATCAAGATGAACAAAATGGTGTGTTTTGGGAATTTTTAGGATTTTCTGGGATTTTATTTGATTTTCTGAATTTTTGGAAATTGGAAAATCCATGGAAATTCGGTGAACAGCGTCGGGCCGGCCCACCACAATAGTGCGGCCGGGCGCCAGATGGCATCTTGTGGCCGAAGCGGGCGCGTGGCCTCGACCCATCGCGCGGTCAAGGCCCAAGACACGCAGCGCCCCCCGCGGCGGATGGCCGACGCGTGGCGGCCGCCAGGCGGTGATGCGGACGGGTGGACGAACCAGATTGATTGAGTTAAGTGGGATCGGACAGACGAGGGACGAGATCATCCGGTGGTCGAGGTCGTCGTCTACCGGGAGGCAGGGAACGACGGAACGAGCGGAACGGCGCTGGCGGCGCCTTCCGGCGGGATCCGAGGGTGGCACGGGGTGCCTTGGAAGATGGGGAACCTATTTTGGGGCTTTGGGAGGGATGGGGAGGCTTGACGGCGGCGAACAGCCGGAAAGAAGATGACGGCGATTTTCTGGCAACAGAGGCCATCGGTGGCCCTCCGGGCAAATTGGCGGTGTCTAGAGCATCTCTGGGGTGAGGGGATCACAATGGTGAAGCTGGTTTGAGCTGAGAAGCTCTCTGCCGAGCTATCCACGGCAGCCCCCTTTCGGTCGACGGCGAGCTCCGCTGCCAGGGCAGGGGAGGGACGCTCTCGGCCAACGGAGTCCACCAGCGTGATCAGGAAACAAAGGGGATCAAGTCAGTACAAGCAATTGGATTTTAAAGGAGAAACGAAGGAATGAGGCTCAGGGAATCACCGGCGCTAGGGAAGTTCGCCAGCGGTGATGTAGGAGCTTATACTTCAATCGGCTGCTTGGGGAGGTATTAGGGAGCAAGGCGGAGCTTCTGGTGGGGTGGCTGGGCCTTAAGAACAAGGGAGGGAGCGGGCAGCGGGGAGCAGGTCGACGCTGCCCGAGGCGAGTAATGGTGCGGAGTGGGGCGGCTGCTGCGCTGCAGGGTGGCATGGCGAGTTGAGGGAGTTGGCGAGGAGTCGAGTCCGAGCGACGGAGCGGTGACAGGGCGCTGCGGTGAGTAAATGTGCACGGGGCAGGTGAGCGACCGAGATGGGTGTCAGCGTGATCGGGAATGGGTGGCGACGGCGAGCCGGTGTGGCGCACGGCGAGGCGGAGTGCGCACGGCGCGACCGCAAGGGGAAGCGGAAAAGGAGAAGGGCGTCAACTGACTAAGAAAGCGCAAAGCCGAGAAAGGAAAGTGGAGTTCGCTGAAAATTTTCGAATTGGGAAGGATTCAAAATTCACCCAAAATCCAGGAAAATGCTCAAAATTTTTGAAATTTTAAGGGTGTTTCAGCCCATTGCATGTGTGAGCAGAGGTGTGGGAAGTCCTTAAATAGCCGCTCCTTCTTCATGTAAAGAGACCAGATATTACGAGTTAATAGATTGATTGCTTGAGTTCATTCATGATGGCCGAATGCCATGTGGGAAGACTGAGAGTGCTTTGCTAATCAAGATCATTCAACCTTTTTGCTGGGAATTGGCAGCGCGATAGGGCTTCACTTGGTGGTCGTGAAGTCCGATGCATATGTTCTAGCAAATTAAAGAGTGTTCATTCTTGCATTGGCAATGGAGGACCACAATGGTTCAAGAGTCTACACACGAGTATCTTGATCCTACGTTGAGAAGATTAGGCAGCCCCGTATCACTGACCCTCTAGCCTGGCCCGATGACAGCGGTGCCCAGGGGTAGGCACGTGGCCCTCCGGAGCCTCCTACCTGATCTACAGAACATGGTGGCCTTAGTGTGCGCATCGATGTGGCCACTTTTGGGAGCAACCTGCACGGTGAGAGAGTGAGGGCATGACTCGCCCTCTTGTAGACCCGATGGACAACGTTCAGCAAGTCGTCGCGCGTGACCTCCAAACCGTGGGCGACCTTGTCCACAATTGACTTGGTGTCACTTACAATCTCGAAGGTGATGTCCATCTGCAAAAAGTACGTGAAAGCGTCAAAATAGTAATTGTGGTAACCGTACCTAGAAACTTTCAAACACGAGAGTATGTACCACGAGGGTGAAGTTTCGCGCTAAGTGCACGGGGTACGCGTCGATCGGTGCTGGTACATCAACGGGGGAGGGTCAATGACACACACAAGATTGGTGCATGTCTAGCGAGCGTACCAGTGTAGGTACTCATCGTACGTGCTGGGGTCATATGCGGTGCCCTCCTGCACGGAGTCCTCGAGTGCCTCCACCCACTCCGCCACCCACGGCCCCATCTTCGCGGCCCAGCTCGTCTCGCTACCACTCCTCCTATTGTGCCTGCGAAACGTACAACTGTAATTAGAAGCTATCATAATAGAATTAAGAATGAAAATATAGGGACATGTGTTGTATGTAACTCACGCGTGGGCCGAGTCAGGCACCCGATACCCAATGGGGATGGGAACAAACTAGCAAAGGACAAACTGGTGCATCACCCTGTGCACCGCGTAGTCCTCGATGAACACACCGAAGATGAGCTTCTTTCACATGAGTCAGTACGTTCGGTCGTGCAAGCACAGCGATGAGAGCCTGACAGGGGCACGGTCCGCCATCTCCTGAACAAAGTACGACTCCCAACGCACGTCATCAGCGGTGAGACGGTCGAGGTGATCGACGAAGTTTTCGTACACACGGGTGACCTCGAAGTTCTGCAGGGTGATTCGTCGGGGAGACAGCCTCTCCCGCGATAGGCAGGCCGAGCAGCATCGCGATGTTCTGCAGAGTGGGGGCCATCTCCCTGAATGGGCGGTAGAAGGTGTGCATCTCGAGCCGCCACCAGTCTAGCAGAGCTGTTAGTAACGATCGGTCGAACGGGAACTATCGTGACCGCTCCAGGCAGACCTGGACCTCCCGGCTTCCTCGTCTGGAGCACCATCCTTGTCGGTGGCCTGCACCATCCCCGTGAGAGTTAGAAGGCCGGCATCGCTCAGCCTGCAAAGCATGAAGAACTAAGTACATAGCGCAAATATCATTAAAAGTGTGCCATAATTTATGCACAAACCTGTCTCTCCATCGTGGCTCTAGTCTCCAATCTGTCGGGGTGTTCGCGTACAGACCTCCCCTAATTGGGTCTCCTTGTCCCCGTCCTCAGGATACGGGACACAATGGCTCGCGCGGTGCTGTGCGTTGACGTGCCGATCTAGCAGGCCAAAAGGCCAGTCCGAACCACCAAGGTCGCGAGTTATATCTGCAAATCAATTTGAAGTTAGCAATTATGACACAATTATTGGGTTTATTATTAATAGCGTAGCTCCGGGAATTGTTCAAATCATTCCTAGCCGATTTTACGTATGCTATTATGCCTATATAATTTCTTGTTGGTACATATGTATTTATCTACCTCTCTAAATAAATTCTTCCCTCTTTGTACCTATTCTTTCCCATAATTACTACATGCGTGACAATTTACTTATAGACATAACAAAAAGTAAATATTAAATAATAATTAAATTAATTATAGTAAGGTGTTCCTGTGGGATGTCTGAATTTTATTTTGTCATTTGCGGATTTTTATGACTAAATGCTATTTAAATCGTCGCGTACAATTTTAATCGCATACGATTTCGGGTAAAGTCAAGTTTGGATATGGCTCCACGGTGGAGATACAAAGGCAAAGGATCGATGTTATTACAATGCAAGAACGACGATCAGAAGTTGCTAACTAGATTTTATTTTATACCGGGACTGAGTTCTTGCATGTCTATACCAAGAATGATGATCTCTAGATAAAGGTGAAAAGATCCCCAAATTGGTTGTACAAAATTTCTTTGAAAACTTGTAAGCCGGTTTGTCAAAAGAGAAGCCCAAGTGGACAAGACGTAGGTGGTAGCGACTTGAGATGTCCACACGGCGCGCAAGCAATTGGCACACAAGGCGCATGCAGGCTTGTGTACAACTGGGAGCAATAAGGACGTGCTTGCTGCAGACGGCAGTAGTCCCCACACGTAGACATCAGTCCGTAGTGGCACGGGTCAAGGCCGTGGATCCCATGCACAGGGAGTGCGCATCGAGAGCAGCTCGAATGCACAAGGGTGCGCATACGTTCGGAATGTCTTGCACGTACAGCTGGGGCAAATTGAGTGGTTTGAGACAACCAGGCGACGAGTCCCACAAGCACGCAGCTAGCAGAGGAAAGTCCCACGAGAATGCAGTAATCTCACGCTAGAAAGGAAAATCCCACCTGCAGGCAGTTGACACGAACGACAGCAGCAAGCACTAGGGGTCGGTGGTGCTGGTTGGAGACTTGGAATGGATGCAACATTTCCAAAGGAGCTCCAAGAGGAGCCTGCGGTGCCAGTGGAGGAAGAATGGATAGGTGCGGATTCCGGTGCAGCAGCAGTGGAAGATGAAGGGCGCAGAGAGGCAGGCAGAGGTTTAGGGGCAAGTACAAGTGAACGAGAGCACCAGGTGTGGAAGCACCGTAGAAAGTGGTCGAGCAGGTGCTGTTAAATTGAGTTGCGACACAGGTACAGGAGCAAGAGAAGATTGTCGTGATCAAGATGAAGAAATAATATTAAGGGGGTGAATGTTAGAGTTAATCTTGTTTTGGTATATTTGGTTTATGTTTGGAGAGCTTGTTTGGTATTTGGAAAGTATACGTATAGGAGTAGAGAAAGGAAGTAGAAGCCAAGTCGGTTTTGTGAGTCCATTTATGAGTATAAGTCACTAGGACCAACAGAAGAAGCCAAGTCGGTTTCTAGTTGTCCTGGTTGTAGCCTTTACAAGGTGCAGTCTAGTCTTGTAATATATAGAACAAAGGAAGAAAGAAGAAGCCAATGAGAGGGAGAGAAACAAGAAAAGCGGAGTGCTTTGGCTCTCGAAAAAATAATCTGTGTCCGCGTGTTTTATCTAGCGCACATAGCAGAAGAAGAGGAGCTGCGCGCGTGAGTAGAGGAACTGCGCAATAGAAATACGAGTGCTGGGTATCGAGTAGAGTGCTCAAGATATTGAGTGCTCGGCGTACTCAAAGTTATCGAGAACCAAGAGTGCTCGAAGGTAACGAGTACTGGAGTACTCGTTTATGAAGTTTACGAGTACGAGCGCAGAACGGTCAAAGTCGTCCACGAGCAAGCGATCTAAGTCTTTAGGTTACAACTATTGAGCATACGTATACCGAGTGGTCGTATCCAAACTTCGAGTGCTGAGTGGTCGTAATCAACAACTGGGCCAACAGGCCCCATCGCCGCGATATCCTCGGCTTCCTCCCAGCAGCTCGGGTTTGCTGCTCGGCCAAGCTGCTGCATGCCCAATGTGTGCAACCAGCCTCCTAATGCCGGCACCGGTAGTGCGTGTCATGTGCGGGTTTGGTTTTTTTTGGACTTATGGTTTGGTTTTGTACAGTAACTAGTTTTTAAATAGAGTGTCTTTTAAGACAGAGTATTTAAATCGATTGTAATAGATATTATTTCGACTTCATATATATCAGCCAAAATAGCATACAAGCGAACAGCCAAAAGCCACCCACCCCTAGATATAGTTGCAATACTTGCATATAAGGGGCGAGTTCTTTTGGGCTGTGGCTTGTTGGTTAAATTTTTGAATTTTAGCTATTCATGAGAGGCAGTACGCAGATAAAAATAGTCACATATAATTTTAACCAATACAGCTAAACTCAATATATTTTTTACTATAATTTTATCTGTTAACTCCACTTTAAAAAATACATCGCTAAGCTCTTTAGAAGGGAGCCGAGATTCAAACCAGGTAGAGATAGAAGAACCAGCTGTGTTATTGACGGGTGGTCCCACTGACTCCAGGGGTGGACTTGACTATTGAGAGCATGCGTGTGTTACTCAGCTCTGAGCCTCCGCTAAGCATGGAAAGGCTTCATCATATGCTCGCAGCGTACCGCGCGCAAAAGAAAACACCATCGCCGTTGCCAACAATGCCCACAAATTACTGAGATCAGCCGATTGCAGTTACTGTTCAAAGAAGATATTTAATTATCTATGGCTATAGACGAGTAGATTTAGATCTCAATTTGTTCAGTATGGATGAGTGGATCCTTCGGCTACGAATTTAGTTTCAAGCTTGCTTGGATGTCCTCGACATCAAAATATCAAATCAAATTCTAGATTCTACAACAGCAAATTGCCCGAGCCTCAAATAGTTCACATACATATATATAATTTAGTACTGATGAGCTCATGGTGAAGCCAATAAGAGCTTGCAGTGAAAGTCAACGCCGCGCAGTGGATCGGATCAACCAAACTTATCGCTGCTGGCTAGTGAGGCATGCATTATTCCGTCTGTGGCGCCCAAAGAAAAGGGAAAAAAAAAGACTCGGCTTTAGATTCTGACGCTGAGTCGCTGAGTCTCAAACTAGTTTAGCGTAAAGCATCAATACGGGAATCACATGTGAAGTTGGAGCCTAGCGGAGCAAAGATTAAGGCAGCGTTCAATATGGCTTAAGTTTATGGTTTAAACTTATTTTTGCATTATTCATAATTTCGTTTTTTCTGAATTTTTGATTTTTTTTTAGCTTTTTTGTCGGTTCTTTTTTCTCGTATTTGTTTGCGTTGTCTGTGATGTGCTAACATATTTTTTATATTTTTCAATTTTTTTAAATTTAATTATGTTAAATAAGCCTCTCTCAGCTATAGTATTTTTTCAGTCAGCTATAGTGTTTTCAGCTATAAATTTTTAGCTTTCAGTCGAACCGATCACCACCTAAGACGGTGGCTACGATTTTAAAAGGACGCCGGATCGAGCTCCGGCGGCTGCTAGCTGTTTGAAAGGTCAAAAATGACTTATTAGCCCTTAGGAGGTCACCGTCCTATATAACAATTCATTTGGTCTAAAAAAATAACAAGTCGCGTAAACGTTGGTTCACAAATTAAGGAGGAGCACGGCGTTAGAAGTACTCTAGCTCTCTCTTTTTTTACAACATTTTTGATGTTTTACGATTTTTGATATATGATTTTGATCGCTACAGTTATAACTTTAAATTAAGATATACTAATAAAATTATAATATTATAAAAATATTTTTAATGATAAATTTAATGATATAATTTTTGTATAGCTAATTTAGATAGTTTTAACTATATTGATGATCAAAATTTGAAAAAATATAACACACGGATCTTAGAAAGTAAGTAAAAAGAACAAAGGAGTAATGGCGCGGTCCTTCAAACTGTTCCTTTCTTGTCTCCTCCGCGGAATCACATCAACCTGAATCGAGCTGAATTAGGGCCTGTTCTTTTCCTCCGAAGTCGGCGACTTTTGACTTTTGCTACAGTATCTAACTTTTAAACGGAGTATTTTCTCAAGACGGGGTCTACAGGTTAAACGATCTACACGTTAAAAGCTCAACATCTGTACCTGCCAAAATCACAAATGAGTATCTATCTCCGTAATTTGTACCGTAAATGTACCAAAATTCAAAATTTCATTAAAAGCCATAAGTCGCAATAGAAAAGAATGTGCCTTTAGAATGTTGCGGCATACCACCGTCGTGAAGCAGTCTAGCGAAGGCACAACCAGGGCAAAGTAAGTTATTGATTTTCAAAATAGTGGTGGATCTAGAATTTTATCAAAGAGTATGTCGTATCAAAATTTTTATATACAATTCGATAAGACCATTTATCAATTCGGTAAATAATTGT
Organism: Bonia amplexicaulis; assembly: GCA_036346245.1. Lineage (NCBI taxonomy): Eukaryota > Viridiplantae > Streptophyta > Magnoliopsida > Poales > Poaceae > Bonia > Bonia amplexicaulis. The sequence goes on along the minus strand of CM070741.1, from coordinate 25,978,215 downwards.
AAAATTTACACCTAATTCGATATACAGACACTAAATAATATGATAAGTCTTAAATTCGAGAATTAAGTTGAAAATTTGCATAAATTACAATATAAATAGTTCAAACATCATACTAATAGTCTTGAATATACATAAAAGAGACTTACAATACTATTTGTCTGACTTTTTTGGCCTACGCTTTCTAAAAGACAAAAAAGTCTCGATTATATCATCTTCATCAACTTCAAAGAAAATATTCCGCTCAATGAATGTGACTAGATAATCATCCAAAAGACTATCACCCATCTTATTTCTTAACTTTGTTTTCACTAAAACCATTGCAGAAAAATCTCTTTTAACACTTACTGCTACCACTGGTAGAAGCAAAACTAATTTAAAAAGCATGTAAATTATATCATGCATTTATGCCTCTTTGTTTCAACAACAAGGACTATCCTGACACACTTCCACTTCCATGATCTGGCAGAGGTCAAGGATATCGTCGGTTTGGTACATGACATCTTGAGCTCCCTCACCCAACGCTGCGCAGCCGAGTCGTTGCGGATGCGCTTCCTCTCGGCGTCGGCCAGGATTTTACTCAGGTCGACGAGCATGGTCTCGAGCTTGGTGATCTCGGTGTGCATGCCCAGGGGGCATCTCCACCTCGTCCAGGATGCTAGTCAGCTTGGACGTGAATACATCCAGCACCGCCGCCATGATCACAGGGAATCAAGTAGCAAAGAGCATCAGAAGAGGAGCAGGTTTCAGAATGCGAGCGTCTGCTATGCTGCTCCGATCGATGCTTTGTATACTGGGGAAACTTGACAAATGGATGCAAAATTGATTGCAAATCCAGACAGATGCGAGTGCCTTTTTTCGAAAATAGTTCATGCGAGTGACGGTGACAAGTTCAATGCACAGGACCAGAAGAGCACGTTGCTCCATATTTTTCTGGCACTGGCTTCCATGTCCAAGGCAAATTAAAGAAGTTGATCTGCAACGAAGTTCCTCAAATAACCTGGATGAGCCTGCCGCTTATTTGTACAGATTCGATTCATTTTGTTAACAGAGCTGACAACGGCCAACTGGCAGGTGCCAATGATTCCTTTATAGAGTACATTACAACTGCTTTTTCATCATATTAATATGCTACATAAACATCTGCCTAGAGTAGACTTTGTATAAATTCTTTGGTAAATAAACAATCGCTAATCATCCAGGAGCAAGCCTCCGAAATCTCAATGCCAACTCAACTAGACGGCGACATGCGGGAACAAAATTCAAGCCAAAACACACACATCTTATGGTAAATTGAATCTTTTTCTTTTTACTTCTGAATTTGTGTGTGCTATCATGTAGCATTTAATTAACAGTTCAAGAAAATGCAGAAGTGTTACTTAGTTCGGCTAGACCCCAGGGTATGCCATGACCCACCCAACATACCCTATGGGTCCGCCCCTGTTTCAAAAGGGAATTCTCAGCAGAGTGCAATTATGATGAAATTACGCCTTGCATCTAAATTTAAGTAAACAGATATGCAATTTTCTATTGTGTTGTTCTCCTCTTCGAAGTTTATAGCTTTCGAGACATGACCGAACTCCTAGCAAACAACACAGAATTTGGACGGACAAATATAGGTTCCCTCACTACTACAAAAAGAGTCATCATAGATGGTACGAAACCGTCATCACAGACGGTTTTTCGAACCGTCTGAATTTATGGGTCAGTGATAATCAGAGATTATTACAGATGGTTTGTGAGCCGTCTGTGAAAAATACAACATAGACAATTTGTAACTAAAACCGTATGTGAAGAAAACTACTACAGACGGCTCCAGTTACTAACCGTCTGTGATTGGCGAGTATCACAGACGGTTGGTATATAGAACCGTCTGTGATAGTTCACTCTATACCTTAAATATTTTTTCTATTTTTTTGGCTAGCCTCAAGAAATAATGTTACCTATACCCTTTAAAAACAAGCAAATACAGAGACAAGCACAACAACACAGTCTATTACAGGATAACAAGCTAACGAACCCTTCGTGGCACGACGGTGAGGCTGAACAAGACACACTTACGACAAGAGTGTGTTGTCTAGCCTACCGTGGTGCCACAACGGAGCCGCTAGCTTACGGTAGTAGTCGGCGTCGTCAAGGAACAAGCAAATACAGAGGCAAGCACAACAACACATTCTATTACAGGATAACAAGCTAACAAACCCTTCGTAGCACGACGGTGCGGCTGAACAAGACACACTTACGACACTTATGACAAGAGTGTGTTGTCCAGCCGACTATGGTGCCACAACGGAGGCGCTAACTCACAGCGGAGGGGAGGATGTAGCTCACAACAGAGGCGCTAGCTCACAGCGGAGCGGAGCGGAGGGGAGGCGCTAGTGTGGATGAACTCACGTGTGACTACCGGTGGAAAGGTAGATGGGGAGTTATTAATAAGGGCCGAGCAATGGGAGGAACTGGTACCTGCCATTCGATGTGGAGAGAATGGATGGGTGAGATCAAAATCCTGGGGTATATGCAACGGATCGGTGACGTGTCATTATCAGAGACTTTTGTTATACGAACCGTCTGTGATAATGAATATCAGAGACGGTTTGGTATACGAACTGTCTGTGATAAGTCAATATCAGAGATGGTTTGGAATACGAACCGTCTGTGATATTAATATCAGATACGGTTTGGAATATGGACTGTCTGTGATAACCCTTTAATATGTGCGCCCTAATCCAGCTCTTCTACACTGATCCTCTCGATCATCTTCTTCACTAGATTTCTCAATAATAACATCTAATATTCTTTTGATCTCCTTCCTCGCATCTATTCATCATGAGTTTTTCATCCGCAACCTTTCACATGCGGCCAGCAATTTACATCTAGAGCAGCTCCTCAGCTCACGCCCTGCTATCCTTCCTCGACTCGCTTCCATCCGTCAACTAGACCTCATCATCTGCCGTCGACGGAGGTGTCTCGTTGCCGCTCAGGAAAGGGAAACCGCCCTCAGCCTCGTTATTCTCTGCAATGTGCACAAAGCGGAGGAAGCTCTTGCGGCGGTGAAGAGACATATGGATAACCTTGCCGATCAAGCAGAATCGGCCGATTATGAGGAAACTTATCATGGCATCCTCTTTGAGATTATAGACCATGCTAATGATTTGCCCAGGCTAGAGGAGGAAGTGGAGAGGGCAAGGACAATCTTCAAGTCATTCGAGAACTCAGCGGTTGATCCTCCAACTCCAAAAGTTGAAGAAGAAGCAAATGGAGCCTAGAAGACTAGAATCTGGGAATCTTTTTTTAAGACTTTTGTAATAAATTTGCCTTGAATTTGACTCTCGTCTCAGCAGCTTCTTTACTTCATTATCAGAGACAGTTTGTTATACGAACCGTCTGTGATGTCTCAATGATCACAGACGGTTCGTGTTAAGAATTGTCTGTAAAAGTATCACAGACGGTTATTAACACGAACCGTCTGTGATATCTCAATTATCACAGACGATTGTATTAAGAACCGTCTGTGAAAGTATTACAGACGGTTACTAGAACAAACCGTCTGTGATAGTTTAAGCACAGACGGTTCCATATGAACCGTCTGTGATATAGCCGTCCAATATAGCCTGTTTTGTAGTAGTGCCTGTATGTGAGACTTAACAAAGTGTTTTCTGTGGGAGGCTTAACAACTTACAAATATGGCAAAATCAATACTCCATCCATTTCACAATATTTGTCTGCAGCTACCATATGCACAGACCAAAAAACACTAAATCTAAAAACAAATAGCATACCATAACCACTTAATCTCTTCCAAACCTTTAAAGTAGAGTAAAGAATGAAAAATTGTAATACTACGTTCTAAATTTCCTCACTGGACAAATGCATTAAAACGGCAACTCTCCGTGGCCTAGGCCATGGACAATTGAAGTGAAACGGAGAGTGTGTATTGATACCTACTTGTTGCTCAAGAGGGGAGAGCGATTATTGACGGTGTGTTTGCGTAATTGCGTAGCTAGATAGCTTTTTTTTTCTCCCCTAGCCCCAACACTACTTCTGTAAGAACGGAAAAGGACTGAAACATGAACTTATAAGACAAGGAACAATTAAAGGGCATGTTTGATATGGCTGTGGCTTGTGGCTTTTGGCTCAAAATTTTGAATTTTAGCTGTTTACGACAGAGATTACAGAGAGAGATACTCGTTTGCGATTTTGGTTGATACAGATGTTAGACTTTTAACGTGTACTACAATTAACTTGTAGATCCGTCTTGAGAAAATACTCCATTTAAAAGTTAGGTACTATAGTAAAAGCTAAAACCACTTTTAGAAGTTGTTAAAGAATAAGCCCTAAAAGAGATGTGAGCCTTGGTCGGAATTTAAACTACTATTCTTCCATAATTCACCACGTGAACGATGGTGCATGAGGCATGCAGTAGGAACTTTCCTTGTGTTCTCCTTTTTTTTGTGTTCTTTTTGGGCCATGGAGCTAAGCTAGATAGCAGTTGGTGTACCGATGGTGATCGATCCAAGATTGGATCTGGCAGCAGCTAGAGCTACAACCTCATCCGGCCTGGTTATAAATAACGGCCACTTGTTGAGGAGAGGAAGCCACGATTAAGCAGATAGCTCTACTCCGCAAGGAGGTACTACATCGGCAATGGCGAGAACAAGCAGCCGTGGCGCACTGGGGGCCATCCTGCTGGTCTCCTCCACCCTAGCCGTGCTCTCCCCAGTGCAAGTAGCACTCTCTCTTCCGCTGAACGGTACCGGCGCCGGCGACCTCTCCGTCGACTTCCACGCGGCCTCGTGCCCCCAGCTGGAGGGCATCGTCCGCTCAAACGTGCAGGCCGCGCTCTCCACGGACATCACCATCGCCGCCGGCCTCCTCCGCATCTTCTTCCACGACTGCTTCCCTCAGGTTTATTCAGTAACTACTTATATAGAGCAGATAGCTAGAAGCAAGCTAGAAAAATTAATTAAGGTTCTTAATTACCACTCTTAATTACTGTATGGAGTAATTAAACCAACAGGGATGCGACGCGTCGCTCCTTCTTATGGGGAGGAACAGCGAGCAGCGGCTGGGGCCCAACTCGTTCCTGCACCCCGGGGCGCTGCAGCTCATCGAGCAGATCCGCGCACATGTGCACGCCGTCTGCGGCCCCATCGTCACCTGCGCCGACATCACCGCCCTCGCCACGCGCGACGCCGTCTGCCTGTCCGGAGGGCCGTGCTACGGCGTGCCCCTGGGCCAGCTCGACAGCTTCGCCCCTGCCCCGGACCAGTTCGTCCTCCAACTCCCATCGCCAGCCACCGGCGACATCTCCCAGCTCGGGAGCGCCTTCGCGAGCAGGGGCCTCGGGGACCCCGCCGACCTCGTCGCGCTCTCCGGCGCGCACACCATCGGGAGGGCGCACTGCAGCTCCTTCAGTGACCGCGCCAGCCGGCAGGAGGACCCCTTCTCCAGGGACCTGTTCGCCGTCTGCGCCCTGAACCCCAACCTGCTGCAGTTCCTCGACCTGCGCACGCCGGACTTGTTTGACAACAGCTACTACGTCAACCTGGTGTCCAGCCAGGGGGTCTTCACCTCCGACATGGCGCTCGTGAGGGACGGAAGGACGTCCCCCATCGTCTTGCTGTACGCGCAGAACCAGGACGCCTTCTTCGCCCAGTTCGCCAGGTCCATGGTCAAGCTCAGCTTGGTGCCCAAGCCCACCGGCAACGTCGGCGAGATCCGCCAATTTAGCTGCTTCAGGACCAACCTCGGGGGCGTCGCCGATGCCGATGCGGACGCCAGCGGGGGATATGCAGCTTCCGCTTGATCGAAACCATCGGCCGGCGTCCACCTTGATAATCACTCGATCGAATGTCCTACGTGCATCAGCTAGCATCCATGCATGCATAAGTGTTGTAGTTTGTTTGGCACTAAACCTGCCGAATCCATTCTCAAGTCTGTATCGAGTTGAGTCCGAGTCAGTTTAGAAATAAAAATTCATGTTTTAGAGTCGATTTCTGTAACCGAGTCATTGTGGATGTTTAACTTGTAAATTATATATAAATAGTAGAGAAAACCAAGAAAAAGGTGCATCGATTGGAGCACCACCAAAAGATCATGTTTATTCTATCGCTCAATTGTTTTAGTGTTGTCGTCGTCATACTAAAAAAAGAGAAGACTCGAGTGCACAGAAGATTACGAGTAACTGAAGTACTCGAAGCGTACGAGTGCCGAGTACTCGTGGCTTACGAGTATCATAGCAAAGGAGGTCGAAGCCTACGAGCACACAAAGTGGTCTTACCCATTGGTGTGGTCGTATCCATCTCTTGAGTGGCCATATCCATCTATTGAGTGGTCGTATCCATCCACCAAGTGGTCGTAACCATCATCTGGTGTCAGAGCAGGTGCCGATCGACTCATAGAAGAAGCAGCACAAGGCAAGGAGTGGATCTTCGTCGACAATGAAGGAAGGACCAAATTCTCTTTCATATCCAGTTCTCAACTCAGAGAACTACCCAGCATGGTCTATAAAGATGCGGGTGAATATACATGCCTAGGGGGTCTAGGACGCTGTAGCTGATCTGGTCGACGCTAATGGAAAGGTCGATCCAAAAGGAAAGGCTAAAGAAGTCGACATGAAGACCAATCAAACTGCTTTGACGCTTATCTACGCTATCATACCCGACTCGATGCTCAGTCAACTTGTCGGAAAAGATACAACATGAGAAGCTTGGATCGTTCTTTGGACTATGCATGAAGGAGTGGATCGAGTAAAGAAGGTCCGACTACAAACTCTCCGAGGGGAATATGAGACGCTGCATATGGTAAAACTCAGTCAGTAGATGAGTTTGCAGGTAAATTACTGCTGTGGTCAGTGAAATTCGATCTCCTAGAGATACATTGGAGGAAACTACGGTGGTCGAGAAGTACTTTAGTGTCCTACCCGAGAGGTTCGTACTGGTGGTCACAACTCTTCTATATTCAAGTGATCTTCGAAATATGAAAATAGAAGAGATAACATGATCTCTCAAGGCTCATGAGAGATTCTTAAAGTGCGTAAGGCCAGGACCGATTAAGCATTACTAGTGAAAAATGAAGCGAAGGTTGAAAATAAAACTTGGCGGGAATCAAATCCAAGCCAAGGTGGAGATCGGGGATCTGGCAATTGGCATGGACATGGTCGTGGTCCAGGTGGCCGCAGTTTTGGTCGAGGAGGCTATTGTTTTACTGCTAGTTGTGGAGAGAAAGCAATGCGAGGTGAGTTCTCTTACAACCGAGACAAGCCAAAAATCAAATGCTTTACTGCGGCAAAGATGGCCATTATGCTGCAGATTGCAGAAGTCATATTAAGTGTTTTGAGTACCAAAAGTTTGGACACTGCTCTACTGACTGTCGATACAAGAAGGAGGAGGAGGCAAATTTGATTAAAGCCAAAACAGAGCAGGAGCCAGCACTTGTGCTGTCCATCTGTGAAGAGAAGAGCACACAATTTATGATACTAACTGAAGAACATGTCTAGCCGTAACTACTAAAAGTTGGAGAAGAGATGGTGGAGTCAAATCTTTGGTATCTCGACAATGGTGCTCCTAATCACATGATTGGATAAAGAGAAAAATTCAGTGAATTGAATGAAGGCTTTCGAAACAAGGTGAAATTTGGATATGAGTCAGTTGTTCATATAGAGGGAAAGAACACTATTTTGTTGCAAAGCAAGAATGGAAAACAAAGAACATTAACTGATGTCTATTATATAGCATGATTGTGCAATAACATCATAAGTCTGGGTCAGCTGACTGAATAAGGATGCAAAGTGTCTCAAAGTGGACCATACTTATTACTGCATGATCGCGAGGGACAACTGCTGATGAAGGTGATGCGAACACCAAATCGACTGTATAAGATTGAACTTGAGTCAGCCAAACCAACTTGTTTCAGTGCCAAGGTGGACAACACATCATGGTTGTGGCATGACCAACTTGGTATGTGAATTTTCGCTCTTTGAAGCTGATGATAGAGAAAAGGATGGTTCATGGACTGTCATTCATCAATCATCCATCTCAAGTATGTAAAAGCTGCATTATTGCCAAACAAATAAGACTCTCGTTCCCACAGCAAGCACAATATAGAGCTCACAGCCTCTAGAATTGCTTTATGTTGATCTATGTGGTCCTATTACCCTTGAGTCAAATGGAGGTAACAAATACTTTCTACTTCTTGTTGATGATTGTTCTAGAGTTATGTGGGTATACATGCTAAAAAGGAAATCATAAGCCAAAGACATATTCCAAAAATTTGTGACACTAGTCGAAAAGTAGACTGATCACAAATTCAAGGCAGCGAGATCTGATTGTGGGGGTGAATTCTTAGCACAAGAATTCGAATCAATCTGTGAAACAAAAGGGATTAGAAGATACTTCATAGCTCCTTATAGTCCACAGCAGAACGGAGTAGTTGAGCGGAGAAACCGGTCGATAATGAATATGGCAAGAAGTTTACTCAAAAGCAGACTACTTTCAGGAAGATTTTGGGCTCAGGCTGTAAGACATGTTGTATATATTCTCAATTGAGTACCCACAAAAGCTCTAGAAGGGAAGACCCTGTATGAAGCATTAAGTGGAAGAAAACAAAATCTAGAACACTTGACAGTGTTCAGTTGCTTGGCATACGCAAATGTGCTCCATCTAAAGAAATTAGATGATAGATCAAAATAATTGATATATTGGGAGTTGAACTAGGATCCAAAGCAAGTCGGTTGTACAGTCCACATAAAGATAAAATTGTGGTAAATCGAGATGTGATCTTTTGTGAAGATAAGGTATGGGAGTGGGAGGCAAAGCCATCAGAAGAAAACAATCAGTAGAAGTGGATTTCCTTATCAGTTGAAGGAGATGAAATAGATCAATTTCAAGAAACGGCTACACCCATTTCAAGTACATCTGCAAGTCCATAGGAGGGTGCAGACGATGTTCCATCTTCCCCTCAAACTGAGCAAGAAGAGGTAGAGACCCCGTCGAGCAAAACACATGTTTATCGAAGTTTTGCTGAAATTTATGAGCAGACTAAACCCATTGAGATGTCTGAAGAATTACAGATGGTCACTGCTGATGAACCAATGGGATTTCAGCAGGCTTTAAAAGAAAATTATTGGAAGACTGCTATGCAGATAGAGCTTGACTCCATAGAAAAGAAAAGAACATGGATCTTAACAGACTTACCTCATAATCAGAAGGCAATAGGACTAAAGTGGATATTCAAAGTGAAAAGAGATGCAGATGGAAACATTGGGCCTGTTCTTTTTGGCTAAAGCTTATGGATTTTGCCTACAGCTTGTGGCTTTTGGGCTGTTCGTGCGAGAGATTATAGAGTAACAGAAACTCGCGTGCGGTTTTTGCGAATATAAATGAAGTTGGCACAATATGTATTATAATTAACTAGTAGATCCTATCTTAAAAAGATACTCCGTTTAAAAGCTAGTTATTGTAGAAAAGCCGAAAAGCAGCTTTTAGAAGCTGAAAAGAACAAACCCATTGTTTGTCACAAAGCAAGACTTGTGGCAAATGGCTATGTTTGAAATAATGGCATAGACTATGAAGAGGTGTTTGCAATGGTTACAAGATTAGATGGTGAGCTTACTGAGGAGGTATATGTATCACAACCGGAGGGTTTTCAAGTGAAGGGACAAGAAGGCAAGGTATATCGACTCTTAAAAGCCTTGTATGGTTTGAAATAGGTGTCTAGACTCTAGAACAAGAAACTGGACAGCACCTTGATTAACCTTGGTTTTGAAAGATGCAAGCAAGATCCAGCCTTATATACAAGAAAGACAAAAGAAGACATGCTAATACTCGGCATATCTGTTGATGATCTTATTATCACAGGAACATGTGATCGAAAGATTGAAGAGTTTAAGAAGGAGATGATGAAGCAGTTTGAGATGAGCGATCTTGGATTTTTTACTTACTACCTTGGTTTCGAGGTGAAACAAAGTAAGTATAATATTTCAATCAAGCAGCCAACCTACGCAAAGAAAATCCTTGAGAAGGTGGGCATGACGGGTTGCAATTGTTGTCAGTACCCCATGGAGTCAAAGCTGAAGCTTGACAAAGATGAGATAGGAGAGCCGATCGATGCTACTGAATTTCGACGTATAATAGGTTGTTTATGGTATCTGATACAGACGTGACCAGACCTTGCATACTCATTTTGAGTACTTAGCAGGTTTATGAAAAGACAAACAGTACAACACAAGCAAGCATTAAAACATGTGTTGAGATATATAGCAGGAACTATGGATTATCGACTAGTATATGTCAGGCATGACAACACACCAATGCTTGAAGGATTTTATGATAGTAATCTAGCTAGTGATCTGGTTGACCGTAGAAGCACGATTGCAATGGTGTTCTATATACATGGAAACGTGATTACATTGTGCTCACAAAAGCAAAGAAGTGTAGCCTTGTCATCATGCGAACCAGAGTTCATGGCAGCAACTTCAGCTGCATGTCAAGGTATTTGGTTGATGAGATTATTTTATGAATTAATTAAACATACCATCAAAATTTTCACATTATTTATGGACATATGTCATCAATAGTGCTCATGAAAAATGCGGTGTTTCATGGAAGAAGCAAACATATTGATACTCGGTATCATTTTATTCGAGAATGCATTGAAGAAGGACTGGTAGCTGTTTCACATATTGCAACAGAAGAACAGAAGGCTAATGTGCTCACAAAGGTATTGGGTCGAGTCAATTTTGGTCAGATGATTAATCTACTCAGTATCAAGGAAGTTGATTAAGTCAGCAAGGAATAGGGGGTGTTTGTTGGACTAATCCTGCCGAATAGGTTTTTGAGTTTGCATCGAGTTGAGTCCGAGTCAGTTTAGAAACAGAAATTCATGTTTCAGAGTTGATTTTTGTAATTGAGTCATCATCGATGTTTAACTTGTAAGTTGTGTATAAATAGTGGAGAAAACAAAAAAAAAGGTACAGTGATTGGAGCACTACCAAAAGATTGTGTTTATTCTATCACTCAGTTGTTTTCGTGTTGTCATCGCTGTACTCGAAAAACAGAGCACACTCGAGTACACAGAAGATTATGAGTAACTGGAGTACTCAAAATGTACGAGTGTTGAGTACTCGTGGCTTACGAGTATCATAGCAAAGGACGTCGAAGCCTACATGCACACAAAGTGGTCTTACCCATTGGTTTAGTTGTATCCATCTCTTGAGTGGTCGTATCTATCCACCAAGTGGTCGCAACCATCACAGTTCCTGCGTATGGATGCATGCCTCCTCTCTTAGTCCTTGCATGCATGTTGCTTGAGGATTAGAGCGATATAAGTTTCGTGTAATAAGACTGTGCATCTGTCGGGGAGCCGTAGCTTTTTACCACAAACTGCTTTTGCACTTTCTGGATAAAAAGCAGCTGTAGTTGTTTTCTATAACTTTTTCGTTGAGGCCATTTGTTGTTCTAGTTTTTTGTTGATCTAGATGGTTGCTCTAAGATGTAAAATGTCTGAAGTACACCTAGACAAATAATGATATGTTTGTGTGCTGCTTTAGCATGAATTTGTTTTTTATTTTCTTTCAAACAATGGAAATAGCAACATGTATGTGCTTAACTATGAAATGTTAGTACTTTCGACTTAGCCGATTTATAAAAATGAAATAGAAAGCAAATATCGTTCACTGATTATCATCGAGCACCATCGTTCAAGTAATCTGAACATAGAGAAAATGATAATATATGCATGTAAATTTTGCAGTGAGTAGAAAAAACTGATGTTCAAGATGGATTTGAACTAAGTTTTGTAGAAGAACAAATTAAGTTTAAATGCAGCTATATCAACATCTGTAATTGCAAAATACAAGAAACACAAAGATAAATCATAGAAGTATCCAGGAGAAACTCGATTGATCCAATCAGTTCTTCTCTGTTGGTAGATATTGCATTCCAATCCAAGAAATACTTCGAATTTCTCTAGTCAAACAAGAGCAACACATCGACTCCATTCAACAAGAACAAAAATGCATCAACTAGAAAAAGATTTCATACAAGTTTCAACCAAATCTGAAATTTTATGGCCATAACCTACACTTGTGTTGAAGAAAATTCAAGCAAAATCAGTAAGGAAAAACCCTAAAATCAAATAAATCTAGCCAACTGCTGCTAGGTTGCCACTTCCACCAAGATCATCGCTGGCCGGCCAGAGTTTAGGGAGAAGGGACAGCAAGGTAGGCTGGGGAGGGGGTGGTGTCATCCCAAGGGAGTAGGAGGGACAAGCTGGGGGGGGCAACAGTAAGCGAATCTAGCAGTGGCGTCTGCTGGCGAGAGGGGGACACCACTACAGAGAAGGTCATACTGGACATCTCATCTACAGAATTCGTTAATGTTAAGCTACAACGTAGTTATCTCAGACAGTTTTACTAGCATGACAGTCTATATTGCAACCGATGGTAAGAACCGTTAGTGATGACCTACTTATTATAGACGATTTTTTACACAAACTGTCTGTAATACATCACAGATGGTTCGAAATAAAAACGTCTGTGATGTATGGACTTATCATAGACGATTTTTGTGACAAGCCGTCAGTGATATATCATAGACAATTTTTATGAAAACCGTCTGTAATGACCATTTATCATAGACGAGTTGTGAATGGAAGCGTCTGTTATATTCATTGTGTTATTAAATACCCTCATTTCGATAGATATTCTGTCTGTGAGGAGACGGTGGCTTTGAGGTAATTTGGTCAAAGAAGACCGGAGATTTTGAAGGGTGCTTCTGTATCAATTTGTTCTTGGTGGTTAATAATTAGTACTATATATAATAAAATGCATTATATTCTAGTTAGATCTGAGCACTTTTTTGTTGCAAGGAAAGGGAAATCTAGCTTGGCAGTTTTTGCTACAATTTAAGAGTACGTGTCACTCCTATCTACTTTAATTCTTATTGGATTGGTTCGTGAATCATAGCTAGCCATATGGGTGGGTGTGGGTCGGAGCAGTTCGATCCGAACTACCCTATAGTGACCATTGGTTTTTTGAGGGACATGGGCTAGCCCTTATGAGGAGACCAGGGTGATCCCCATTATCCATTGGATCTTGTGGGTCGACCCCCTTTGCTGCAAATCAGTATGCAGTGAGATGCAATGAACAACAATGGAGGAAGAAGTATAAGTGTATTGAAGCAAGAAGCAGCCAAGGTAGATAACAAATCCATCATCACCACCTGATCTCACCAAATTCCTCACACTTGTTTGGTTGCCTTACCATGTCCATGTCCACCCACCTCCTCCTTTGATTCTCCTCCTCCTCCCTCACATGCACAATCCGGTGCCACCTCACCCACACTACCATGGGTTCTTCCTCCCCTTGCTGGTGCTTATGGTGCTACTGCTTCTAGTGCGACCAGCCTCGGCGTCCACCCTCTTGACCTTCACCATGGCTAAGGCCACATCCATGACGATAGTGTGTGGGCTATTGCCGTCGGCGGTGTTGCTGCCTCTGCTTGACTTTAACTGCATGGTGACCAACAGCAACCACGAGAGGTAGGAGACATAACTGTCCTCGCACCCCTTCTCCACACTCACCAGTAGGGACTACTTCCTCTGTGTTGTGGGGTCGTCCCCCGCGTGCACCAATGTCATCGCCATGTGGTGGTGGGATCTATCCAAGAACCACATGGACACACCTGGCAAGAAAGGGATGAGGTCCAAGAGGGTGTACCTCGGCCCACCGCTCTGGGCGCTGTCCTCCGACGGGTGCCGTGTCTGTGGGGTGCTCACAAGCGGTGAGCTCCACTGCTGGCACTGGCGTGGACTCTCCATACCCACTGGCCTTCAGTTCGTTGCCGTCGTCGTGGGGGACGGGTTCATGTGCGACATCGTCAAGGGGCCACACGACTTCTTTAGAAAGGCAAGCCTAGTTGAGATCAATTTTTTTTGTTTGATCCACTCGAATCCAGGAACCAATAGGTTCAGAACCTATTGAACCTAGTTTTTTTTATTGGGCCGCACCTCTGGCCCATACTCCACAATTTTTAGGCTAGTTCGGTGGCCCATTGGATTAGGCTGAACAACTCCCACCCCTAGCTAGCTACTTTAGATGGACAAATTATGGTGGATGACAATTATGTGTAAGAGCTAGCTAGCTAGTGCACATACATGTTATGTCTACCTAGGAGAGCATTAATCTAATTGAACATTAATTTGTTATATGAGTAGCGTAGATGGATCAAATTTGGATGTACGTTAAGAATCATGTAAGTGAAGAGTACATCGATTGCGTGTCTGCTTTTAGAAGAGCTATTGAGTAGGATATGTTGAAGAGAGAATGAAATTTATGTATTATCCATGAATTGATTATGAGAATCTTAAGATAGTTACCAATTCAGCATAGATAGAAGCACACTTGATTTGAAGGGGTTTCAAAAATGGGTATACATGTTGGAGCGGTCACGGTGAAGAGCAGATTATACAAGAAGGTAGTAACATCGTCGAGGGAGATAACGATATAATAGATGTCGATTGTTCTTTCGATGAGGATAGGTTGCACAATGATAATTTGGATCAGATATTGCATGATGTAGAAGGGAACTATAGTGAGAAATTTTTTGGTAAATTCAATGGCTTGATGGAGGACATGGAAAAACCATTGTTCCTGGGCTGCAAGCCAAAATACACAAGGTTGTCATCAATGCTTGAACTGTTGAAGCTGAAGGCAAGCAATGGTTGGTCTGACAAGAGTTTGATAGCTTGTGTAGGACCGTATGGCACTATTAGAAAGGGGTGAATGATCACCGCCACTTATTTCGCTTCGCTCGATTTCTTTGTGGTCAACAACGATCGCTCGAATGATTACTCGTCACAAGGAAGTGCTAGTCGTTTGACCGGATGTACTCGTTGTTCGATCGCACGCTTGATCGCTTCTCTATGACCACCTCTGTACATGGTCGAACTCGCTCGCACCACGTAGAAATTGACAGCTCGAATGCTTTTGCTCGAACGAGTACTGGCCGAAGACAATAGCGTGCTTGTAATGCACTCAAACGACGTTTGTTAGCCAGCCACCTACGATCCAAGAAGAACGAAGCTCAAAAAAACATGTTGCCAATCAAATTCTTGTGGAATAGATTTGATCTGTTATTTCTGCAATAAGTTTTTAGCTACAAAGTGCCCTCACGGCACCCCTAAAAACTTCCTCAACAAAAACCCTAAAGACTAGTTGCGTTAGCCTAAGCCTCTCCCTGCTTTTATAGGCCAACGTCCCTAATCGTGTTCGATTCAAACATGAACACAACACCTAATATCTTCCTCAAATCAAGGGACCCGAAACCCTTTCCTAACATGAGTTTTATTCAAACTCTACCTCTTCCAGCCACAGACTCTATCCGTAACACTCCAAACTCAACACGCGACGAAGCCTCTAGGATATCCCCTCCCGTAGCTCCATCTCGCTTTCACCATCCTTGATCTCCACGTGTTCCAGCATTAGCCCGACCACCTCGCATGATATCCTCAATCGTTTGAACCTCAGATCTCCCTATCCTAGTCCCGATCATCCTCGTCACCGACCGTGATCGTCTCCTCGCTCTCCTGCACATGCAAAGATCAAAGAAACGTTTTTTTCCGACACAAGCTCTTCCCACCTTGATCGTCATCAGCCACAACAACTCACACCACCCTTGTACATCCATAGATAAGAACAAAACAATCCACGGCTGCCAACCTGGTTGAACATGACCAATCATCTCAACTCTATCCAGAAAATAGTCTCGGACCACCGATTACGACTACCAAAAACTATTGCTATCCAAAACTCGTTCTTCCGACCACTTAGCACAACTACCGATCACAACAAGTACTCATAACCGACAACTGCCCATAACACTCTCAACTATCGCTCACCAACCATTGAGTACCTAGTCGCTTCGACTACCGAGTACCCACATCATTCCATCAAGCACCAGCCAAACACCCCATTGGCCTAACACGAGTACTCAAAATACTCGAAGATCATAAAGAATGTAGCACTCATTTCGACAATGAAGTCTACGAGTATCGACGGTGATCATAAAGCCGACTGCAAAATATACGACTATAAGAGCAGTCAGCAAAACCTATAACCATTGACTGCAAAGTCACTGACTATCGACCAGAAAATCCTATGACTATTGAGTACGACCAGTAAAGCCCATGACTATCAAATCGTGTTGCCGTGATTAAAATCATGTTGCCGAAGTTGTGTTGTCGTGGTCGAAGTCGTACGTAGTTGAAGCCGAACGTGGTCGGAGTCGAATGTGATCGAAAGGCGTCATAGTCGTACAACCATGGTCGTAAAGCCGTGTGTAGTCATAAATGATAGCCGTGGACGAAGTTTGCCATGGTCATAATCTGGACAGGGTTAAACTACTCGAACTCAAACTCGATTAAAACCACTCAGAGCCAGTCGAAGCACCATCAAAACCACTCGAACCTAGTCGAAGCTCTTGAACCCAAAAATTTTCGACTGCGATCACTCGACAATTTTACAAACGCAAATTTCAAAGCAATTCAAATGTCAATTATTCATCATCATTTTTAATCACGACCATCCACATGGTCTAACACATTGTTTGATATGTTAGTGGACATGCTTCCGGAGGGAAACGTGTTGTCCAAAACCACATACCAATCCAAGAAGGTTCTCTGTTCTTTAGGAATGGAAGTAAAAAGAATACATACATGTCTAAAAGACTATATCATATACCGTAAAGAGTATACAAACATGCATATATGTCTGGTGTGCAAATCATCCCGATACAAGCATAAGAATCACTTTGTTGTTGGCGAGGGCATCGAGGTGAAGCAAGAAACTTCTGCTAAGGTGATGTGGTATCTACCTATAATTCCCCGTTTGAAGCGCTTATTTGCAAACCGAAAGGAGGCAACATTGCTGCATTGGCACTTGGATGAGCGTAAGAAAAATAGACAGCTCAGACACCCTACTGATTCTGCCCAGTGGAGAAACTTCGATAGGATGTTTGCAGACTTTGGTAAAGAACCGAGGAATATAAGGTTTAGGTTGAGTACAAATGGAATGATCCTTTCGGTAATATGAGTAGCCGACATAGCACTTGGCCTATGAATCTATGTATCTACAACCTATCTCCTTGGTTGTATATAAAGCGAAAATATATTTTGATATCACTACTTATTTAAGGGTTGAAGCAACCTAGAAACAATATTGATGTGTACCTAACACCATTGTTAGAAGATCTTGTAACACTATAGAAAGAAGGGGTGCAAGTATGGGATGCGGACAAACAAGAGATCTTCACTATGTGTACCATGTTGTTCTACACCATCAATGATTTTTCTGCCCTTGGTAACTTATCGGGCTTGAGTACAAAACGAGCTAAAGTCTGTCCTTACTACTTAGATGATACCAAGAGTGTGTGGCTGAACAACTCATATAAAATTGTGAACATACGTCCGTGGTGGATCTAGGATAAAAGTATAGGTTGGAGGAGTAGAATGGACCAAAAACAATAGCAAAATAAAACATACACAATCCATATTGCAAATTCGCACGATTCATCAATAAAATTGTATATATAATGTAGAAGATGGTACCTCACTAATGAAGTTAACACAATTTCCCACCAAAATACCAAATAATTGAAAATTCTATTTCAAAGAAAAGACGAAGTAATAACCTATTGAAAGTAGATCGATTAGTATGTCTTAAGATTAATTTATCATAATTCTCAAAATATTGAATATGAACAAACCGAAAGACATATCGGTAAAGCACTAATTACGACGACTAGGAGCCCGAGGCAATTTCATTCTTCTCGATTTCATGTCTTGAAATTGCTTCTTAATTCTACCACATTCAACCCTCTAAATATGTCCCACTCAATGTAGCATATCATCAAGTCATTCAGCCACTCGTCAGATAACCTATTATGTAAATTAGTCTTAATAATATTCATGGCTAAGAATACTCTTTCAACTGATGTCATTGCCATAGGTAGGAGTAATGCTAACTCAATAAGATGGTAGACTAATGGAAACATAATATACCTTTCAATTTCAACCAATTTCACGGCTAAACTTCCAAGATCATGACAAACAACAAAATCATCAATTCTTTGCACATGTAGAATAAAGGTTTCAAGTTGATCTCTTATAGTTGCATGGTCAGCAATGGAGAAATCTTTATCATAGACATTCGCAAGTTAAGCAATGTTATCCACGTCAAACTTTGAGAAGGAGTCTCTTGGATCAATACAAGAAAAAGATACAAGCAGCTCCGAAGATACCTCATTGAAGTGATGATTCATCTCTGTGTTGATAGCATCAACAACGGCAAAAAAAGTATCAACACGATAATGGTGACCTTGTGTGACTGTGATCCTATCTAGCCTTGATCGGCCCCGTCTTGGTATCGCTTCATCCATATTTGGTATTGGAATCTTGTTTGCATCACAAAATCCTTTTGAATTATTGGGCAACTCATTTAGGCATTTAATGGACATAACTCCTCAAATGCATCCCTCACTTCTTCCTTCCTTTCTTTGTACCAATCATTTATCTCTAGAAAATTACCCTTGTTTATGTAAGAAGATGATTCATCATATCCACGGAATGCTTGACCTTGCATTAGGAGAAATGATGCACAATCTAAAGAAGCTGTCAAACGAGTTTCATATTTGATTTCAGAATCCTTCGTATGAGACTCCATCTTATGAGAAACACTAGCCTATTGATTCTTGAAAACATCACAAGATTTCCTTGCATTATTGTGGATACTGTTACTCCTACCAACATGAAGAGGAAATGATTCATATGCATTTTTTCAGTTACTCTACCTTATTTTGGTGAAGACATCGTGACCGAATTTTTCATCTAATGGTTACTGCCTAAAAAGAAAGCAATAAGCCAAATCCTTCTCAACACTATATTCTAACCAATCATGTCTCTTAAACCATGTTTCACGAAGGCTCCTAAAATCCTTTCCATATTGTTTCCGAGGGAAATTATGACCACAAGGTTGAGTCGGTACCTTCAACAAATAAGCCCGCCTCACTTGATCTCTAATGTCAGGATGAAATTCCTCAATTGGCACATGAATTGCTGGATTAGCCACAATGTGCACATCTGGTTTAAAAATCTGTAATACCATTAGTTTGTTGTTGTGTTTGTTCACCTTGTTGTTGTGCATCTTCAACATCAACTTGTGCTTCATCAACAAGCACATTGAACATTAGCATCATGAACTTGCGTTCCCACCGCAGTTTCACTTGTACAAGTACTTGGCCTTGAGCCGCTGCTATTCAAGCTCAATGCAGTACTAAAGTAGCTCTTCAAATCTAGTAAATTAACCAACGAACAAAGAATAAATTTATAATCCATTTCGTTTTTGACTAATTACATTAATGCATCATCGGTCATCGTACATTCCTATTTCCTAACAAATACGAATTACATTTGGATTTAGACTTCTTTTCTTGTTGTGGAGGAGGTGTCATACCCTCTACAGCTCTGCCCTCTCACCTCTGCATGACTGCACACTAGACTAGAGTCTAGAGTGGCCGAGACATCAAGCCCCACGTTGCCCGCGCCCGTCGGCCGCTGTCTTGCCTGGCCTGCGCCATCGTCACTGGACGCGCATGAGCCCACAACCTACTAGATATCGCGCGTGCTTGGCACCATGCGTGCGTGTCCTCGCCTCCTCGGTCCTCCACTCGGGCTAGGGTTAGGGTTCACACTGTGTAGTATCGAGGAGGTCGACTAGAGGAGGTGAATAGGCGGTCTAAAAGTTCCTTCCAATTATTGTCAAATTCTTTTTGGCTAAAACTAAGTATATAATGCGGAAGCTTAACTCAAATTGGTTCAGTACAAATAAACCTAAATTAATTATGTTCACCTAAGTGCACCAACAAATCAAGGCTATGTCAAAGTTTGCAATCCTAGGTTGACAATCAATTAATTTAATTCTATGAATGTAAATTGCTTGAATATAAATTGAGCATAAGAAAACAAACAACAATAGACACGATTGTTTTTTACCGTGGTAATCAAAGACTTGCCGGTCTTCTCTAGTCCACGTTGAGGTTATCCCAATGAATTAGACCGGCTCCACGAATTAAGCCAAAACACCTCAATCCACTAAGGTTGCTCTTCCTCCACTCCAGAGATGGCGAGCACCACACCACTCACAATTTATCGGGCCTTATCATAAGTTTCTTGAGAAGATCACCGCGCACGACGCCTTCAATGCCATCTAAGAGTTGGCAAACTCCAAGAGTAATAAATCAAGCCCCTCGCTTGACTCTCACCACGTGCAACGAATGCACAAGCTCGTCTGGATACTCAATCCACCTCTAGATGCAACATATGCAATCTAGAGCCTTCCTCCTTGCTCACAAGATACAACAAATACACAATTGAGAGGAGGACCTCACACTAGCTCAAAGGAATGTCAAGGGATGCAGCAAGCCTTACTCCAACCGGCCACAAGGGGGTATATATACCCACACCACAAAAACTAGCTATTGGAAGCAAAATCCCTGAAAACAGGATTTTTGAAAGTACCACAGGCTTATGACTGGTACTTCTGCTCCCCTCCGCAATGATTAGAAAACTAGATGTTGTAGGCAAGTCCGTAGTTCCAACGTGCAAAGTTCGGTACTACCGACAATCGGAAGTACCGCAGCACTCGTGCATCACTACCAATTTTCTCGAGGACAAGAAGACTCTACGAAGGTGTCTCTCTGAAAAAAATATGCCTCTACACAAATCGGTCATTCCGTAAATCGGAAGTACCGCTCACACAAAGCCAGTAGTACCGCTCGCTGGTCGTATGCTCACACAGAGCCGGAACTTCCGATCATCAACTATCCTGGTCCTCGACTACATCGGATGATTCAACTACCTAGGTCTTCGACCACATTATTTGGTTTGATCACACAGATCATCGACCACACTGGTCTCCAACCACATTATCCAAATCAACCACACAGGTCTCCAATTACGCTGATCTCCGACCACACAGGTCTCAACCACGTTGGTTCGACCACACTGGTCTTGATCACACAAACCTCGACCACGTTGGTTCTGACCATGTCGGTTCGACCACATTGGTCTCGATCACACAGATCTACAACCACGTCGGTGCTGACTACGTCGGTTCGACCATGATGGTCTTGATCGCATATATCTCCGACCACGTCGGTTCTGACTACGCTGGTTCAACCACGCTGGTTTCGATCACACAGATCTCGACCACGCTGATCGACCATGTTGGTTCTCCATCACATTGATCTTCAACCACATAGGTTTTCGTTCACATTGGTTCGACCACGCTGGTTTCGGCCACATTGGTTCTCGACCACATTGATCTTTGACCACATAGGTCTTCGATCACATTGGTTCGACCACTTTGGCTCGACCACACGGGTCTTCGACCACCTTAGTACGACCACTCTGGTCTCGATCACGCTGGTTCTCAACCACACAGGTCTTCCGACCACCAACGCACGCGGTAATTTCATGATTACAATGCTGGTAGTTCCGTTGGGCGGTAGTACCGTAGAATACATTGCGGTAGTTATGATTGTCCTGCAAATTGTAGATACTTCAACTGATTTTGTAAAATATATTTGCAAACTTTAGTATCATACACACAAGGATCAAACATAATTTCCAACAAGATGCAAAACACACTCGCACACTTTTGGAATTATGACACAAGGATTAAATATGAGATTCAACCATTTGCAAAACACATTTGCAAATATAAGCCTCATACTATAAGGAATGGAAACATGGACTTCAAACACTTGCAAAACATATTTTCAATGTATAGTCCCATGTTACAAAGAATCAACACATGAGTTTCAACTATTTGTAAAATACATTTGCAAATATAAGCCTCATTCTAAGGAGAGCTAGAAGAGGTGAGATTCAGGTATCAATACATGATGAGACTCAAGCTACTAGACAAGACCCCTATTGATAGTATGGCAACCTATACTGGCAATCCGGTCTTTCAACCAAACACCAAGACCGATCAAAGACTAGGAATACAAACTTAACCCTAATTAGTCATACCTTTGCCTTAGCATCTTCTTGAAGCTTTATGACACACATCTTCACTTTCAAGTCTAGGTCCTTGTCACTTGAACTCCATCAACACATAATGGTTCTTCTCTTGGCTTGATGATCAGCTCCTCTTGGACATGCATCAACTCATGATGCATCCTTCACTTGACTTGATGATCTTCAACACATGAAGTCATCCCAAGTCACCCTCATTTGTGGAACCTAACCTATTCATCTAACTCATGAAAAATGTTAGTCCACAAATCAGTTGTCATCAATTACCAAAACTTCACCATTAACTCATAATAGAGGGACTAGATTCTACAATCTTCTCTTTTTGGTAATTCATAACAATCTCAACAAATAATAAGATAGAAATTAAATTTCGAGTATACAACATGTACACAACATTTGTATACTCTAGGATAAGTTTTTTCAGAAAAACTTATTCATCCAGTTGTCATTAATTATACAACCGTTAACACATAATAGATAAACTAGATGACAACTCGGTCATGAGTATATATGAACTACACAAGCTATATATACTCAAGGGACATATTTCGAAGTAATGATACTTAATATGTGGGAAAATGAACGTGGATCAATACTAATGAAACCTCAAAATATAGAGTGAACTCCCCCTAAATAAATGCATACTAGAGTACATAATAAAGACATATGCACATATTCATGTTTGACTATTTATGGAGTTCAATCTATATTTTGGATCCGATAAATGCACTAAGATATAAGAATGTGATGTCGAATGCATACCTCTTATGATTTTCACCTTTTCATCCAAATGAGACTAAACAATATCATAATTAATAAACAAACTAGTCTCGCAATTAGATTTGTCATTATCACCAAAATTAACTTAATGGAGCTTGAACTTACACACTGCTAGACTGCCTCTTTGCCCTCTGTTTCCTGTTGCTTTTCAGTTTTCACTTGGGAGTTGACGAGTTGGGCCTTGCTTTGCTTGATTACTTCAGGCTTCGACAGTTGGGCTCCCTATTGACCATGTAATTGGGCTTCAGCTGTTCGGAAGCAATGCAGGCAACAATTGAGGTAGCAGCGCACTACGCGTGGCATTCGGTACTTTTGCTGGCCATCAGGCGATCGTGGTGATGGGCAGATGGAGGCCATACCGATGACATGGTCTACCTCGAGCGACTGCTCATGCTTGCCTTATAGGTAGATCCGCCCTGACATACATCGCTATAGGTTCCTTTATAAGTATCACCTATACCACAAGATGAAGAAATAATTCGACAAAAATAAGGATTGATTCAGCTCCAAAGCCTTTTAGAGAGAAAGAGGTCTATGATATAGTTAAGAATATCGATGTTGTGCTTAGAAATGGATGTAAATTAAGGACCCATCAAAAGAACATCTAGAAGAATAGATCGATTTTTGGGACTTACCTTATTGGGAGCACTTAGAAGTCCACCACTGCATCAATGCCATGGACATGAAGAAGAATGTATATGATAGCTTGACTGGTCTTGTACTGAACATTCATGACAAAATAAAGGATGGTGTCAATGCATTGATCTCGATCGGAGGTCGTCATCATCAAAGGTTATGCCACCGAAGAGATCATTGAGTTCTACGTCGACTATATGGCTCAGGTGGAACTGATAGGTGTGCCTCTAACTTGTCATGAGGGGTTGGGGGGTAATAGGACCATCGGAAGAAAAGCAATAACTTCCGATCTAGATATATATTCTCAAGCCCATTTCACGGTCTTGCAACACATGATCAAAGTGTCTCTGTACATCAATGAGTACAAAGACATGGTATGCCAAGAGAATCTAGATCGGTCAGAGGTTTGGATCACGAGAGAGCACAATTGTTGGTTCAACAAATGGCTAAAGGTGTGATTCACTAGGAAGTCATCAAGTGATGATATGCTTAGATGGTTGGCAAAATGGCCAAAATTTACAATTGTGACATGGCAAGAATACGATACAAATGAGTACACATTTTATACGATAGCTTAGGATAGAAAGAGCATAGTTCAGAACAGCGACATCTACATAGATGTGTTTCACGAGCAGTTTGATACCACTAGGCCAAACATAATAAAATATGGGTTAAGCTTCTAATATGGGTTGTAGAGGAGATTTGAGAGCTCAACTATATACTTTTCAAGATCCCCTGTTTCAGTGTTGTTGGGTCCAACTTTCAAAGGGTGTGAAGGTCGACAAGTATGGCATCACTATTATGGACCTCGAACGTGTTGTATACAAAGATGAACTATTTGTACTCGTTAAGCAAGTTGTTCAAATTTTTATGTAACGGACCCAGTAAATAAGAACCACCATGTAGTTCTTCATGAAAAAATAAGAATTATCATAATTGAGAATGTCATGGTTGAGGAAGAGTATAATCAGCTTGCCGAGTTTCCTCCATTCGGAGACGACATTAGGCCCGAGAAAGAACCTAGTGAGGAACCTAACTATATGCATGTTAATCATCGTGAAGGGCTATTTTTCTAACGAAAATAGCAAGTGGAATTATAAAACTTGGCATGTACATTTATTTCTAAATTATTAATGTTAAGAATACTCTAACTTATGCTTGCTTACTTTTTTATGTGTTTGTTTTTCTATTGTACTTTATTCTATAAAAGAATACCTTCTTTTCTTATGATATATTGAAAGACAGATTTATTCATGAATAATTAAGTAGTATGTATTGTTGTGTGATGGTTCAGTACAAAGACATGTTAGTTATGTTGAAATGTCTGTTTATTGAAGCATACAACATAGTATATCACAGACAGTTTTATGAAAGAACCGTCTGTGATATCATATAACAGATGGTTTTGTGAAAGAACCGTCTGAGATATCCATATAACATCATAGATGGTTTGTTAGTAGAACCGTCTGTGATATAAATTCATCAATAAACCATCTGTGATAATATATCACATACGGTTTTTGTAAAGAACCATCTGTGATATGATCATATCACATATGGTTGTTTCCTAAAACCGTCTATGATAATATTCTTTTATATATACAGATACTTAGAGTAAAAACCTAACTCACTCTACGCACACACCAATTCATTCCCAATGCCCTCGGTGACTTTAGTGGGTGACCTCAGTGGCTTGTGGAGGCACCGATGGCGATGGCGGTGACTTCCACGATGATCGCAACAGACCTCCCCCTTGTCCGCTGCTCCTATCAAGGTGAGCTCTTGCCTACTTAACCCTATTACCCACCCTCGCTCCTGAACCTAGAATTTTCCTTGTCCACCGGTGTCTTATCGCCATCCATAGGCCTCTTCTCCTTGACCACTAGCCTCCTCTCCTCTCACCGTCCATCAGCCTCCTGTCCTCGACCACTGCCGCCACCCCCAACCCAAGTATCGCCCATGTTAGCTCTCCCCACATGAGTTGACTGGTGGATTAGCTATTTGGTGTCATCCAGTGATGATGTAGAATGGTTGTATTGATACGATTAACAAGATAGATGGTTCTTACTTCGATAGATTTGTATGTATTGAAGATTGGTTCACTATATTTTCTTAAAAATTAAGAGCAATGCCTGAAAAGATTAATGCAATAGTGTTGTTTTAGGGTCTAGCACACTGCCATGATACATTCTGATGTATTCGTTTTGATCTGTTTGCCATATGCAATCCAGGCCCAGAACACTCACCCCCATAAACTCAGCATCGCTGGGTATGCGGGTGAAATCCCGCAATGGAGGAGAGGACGAGGAGGCAATCTTGTCAGAGGCATCCCCACCATTTGTTGGGATCACAGATGAGCGTGCCCGAAACTAGCTAAGAGCAAGAACATCTACCATGTCTTAGAACGCCATATCCTTCAAGAACCCGGCAGACTAGGAAGTGTCACAATGCTAAATTCATAGGAACTAAAATAACATGCTAGCCTCTTACAGGAAACATTGATTGTGGAATCCCCCTAAGGCAACTTCTACGCCATTAGAGAGAGCAACATATTATCCACAGTCCTAAAAAACAAGGAGCACCTGGGTTGCACGTGAGGCCCGGGGTTTACGTTCCCTGGAGGCAGAGATTCCCAAACGACTGAACTCATATAGGAGTCGGAAAAGATTGAAGGCCGAGCGCGAGGAGTGCATAAAAGAGGAGATTCATGCAGAATTTTTTGGGAACCTAACATGTTTGGAAGAAAGTCTAGAGCAAGTGCTCGGCCAGTTGCAGGCCACCTCTGTTATTATGGAAGCCAGTCTACATAACCATCGAAGCAGATGCGCGTCCACACACCAATCTAACCAAAGGGATGTCTGACTTCCAATCGATGAAATCCAAATAATGTAGATCTTTGGAATGCTCCAAAGATAAACTTGTAGGATGCCTTAACTAATTATGTATCATTTTATGGTTCACGCCCTGCAAGCTCCAAGTGAGGCTGGTTGGGTCTATTCCTATTGAGGCTAGGCGGGGGATGGCGTTTCCATACCAGGAAGGGGCAGTGTTGCACAGTGTTCAGCGAGCGTAGGGTTACACTAAGGTCCAGGTGGACATGATACATGACCCTTCATGGTCGTGCCGCTGGAGAAGCCTCCGGACAAAGACATCATAACACTAGGGGATACCATGCACATTTTTGTCAGTGACCCAAGAGAGACATCACCCTGGACCCTGCAGTGCCGCGATCTCCACATGACCATTCCTCTCCAATAGAACCCTCCATGACTCCATCTCAATCTCCACTTCAGAAGGTCGTCGTATCGGCTACCATGGAGACAACACCAAAGAAATAAGGAAAGTGTGCCAAGCCATCTTCCAGGAAGATATATCATAGGCAAGGCGCTAAGGCCAAATCAAACGACATTAAGGCACCTCGCAAGCCCTGGAAGTTCTCCCTCAGAATGCCATTGGTCCCCGACACACTATTACCCCGCCTTAAAATGGGTTGGGGGAGTTTGCATGTCTAGTACATGCGGAGGACCAACAAGCGGAGGACAAACCATCCTATTGGATTCACCATCAGATACATAGAGAGGCATTTCCTCCATGAGCCGGGCTTCTTCGTTGTGGGCTTTGATGACTTATTCGAACTATTCAACCTCGACGCTCTCGACACCTCACTTCTACGATGTTGGACACTATAAGTGTGTATAATCAAGTTTTATATTCATGTAATACCGATAAATATCATAACTCATTGCTTATGTATAGATACATGATGCAAGAAGTCCGACGATTGCGAGAACCAGTGGGTTTCCTTACCTACACTTGATCTCTGAGCAATGTATCACCCAAGATGTATGTACCTACAACGAGATTGCTTGCTCAAAGCAAAAAGGACTACATACTGGTGCCCTACAACCAGAGGTAAGTGCTTCACTAGCTGCTATTCAAACTCCATTTGTATTTTATACGCAACACGAACTTAGATTTAATGACTATAGTGACATACATGAGTATGTGGCACTGAATCCCTA
Source organism: Bonia amplexicaulis (assembly GCA_036346245.1). Taxonomy (NCBI): domain Eukaryota; kingdom Viridiplantae; phylum Streptophyta; class Magnoliopsida; order Poales; family Poaceae; genus Bonia; species Bonia amplexicaulis. Next base: position 25,950,685 of record CM070741.1, on the reverse strand, counting down.
TTGTCATTGTACCAAAGTGAAACAAGATAATATACCTTGATTCCCCACTCAAGAGCAACCATGGCTTTACCCTTGTGCAAAAAACACTCGACAAGTGTGCTTATTTTCTCCATACATAATTTTATTGTAGTCTTCCCTTCATTTGTAATTACTGAGGATGACATTTTTGAATCACATAGGTCGTTCAGTGCCTATGTTGATAGGGGAAGGAGATGCAAGGAATCGAGCGCTACACTGCAACACAGGATGCGATTTTCGGTACCCGCTACAATACAATAATCCTCATCGCACTTCATAACAATGCCTCTCGAACTGACTATACCTATATATCTAATTCTATTTTTGCAGTGTCACTAACAGCTACGTGGCAACCTATGTGCATTCTACATTTGCCGTCACATGCAGAAAATCATAAGTGCTAAGACGAATGATCCAGAGATTTGTCAGTCTCGCAATAATTATTTTCTAATTAACGATTTATATATATATGTGTGTGTGTGTATGTGTGTGTGTGTGTGTGCGTGTGTGTATGCTTACTACTTTACTCCCCCTAGCGACAGGGTATGACAATCAAATCAAATACATTCGATCTGAACGAACTCTCGGACGTTTGAGGATGGCTCTTCACCTTCTTCATGACGGAGGTCATTGACTCGAAAAGAGAGTTTTATTCTGTTGACATAGATTAATACATGTTCAAATATTTGATTCAATTGTAATTCATTCATTTATTATTCACTTTGAGTTGTAATTCAATTGTAACTAGCAACAATACATGAACATTTTTTGTAATTGATTTTGAGTTGTAATTCACTTATCTGTCATTTATCTGTAATCTCCTTGCTTATTTTCAAAGGGCATGATTAGCATTTCCTGATATTAGCTGAAACTATACAAAGATCTATCACAGACGATTTCTAACACAAAACTATCTGTGATAGATAGCTAATACAAAAAATCATTTGTGATATGTAGACCATCATAGACGGTTTTTTGTATTAGTCGTCTGTGATATGTAGGATATCACAGACGGTTATTTTTAAAAACCGTTTATGTTGTGACTTATCACAGACGGTTCGAAAGCCGTATGTGATAACTACCTATTATCGATGACGCAATAAATCAGACAGTTCAGAAATCGTCTCTGATGAGGGTTACGAAACCGTTTATGATGACCACATATGTGGTAGTGGGAGCTAGAGCCGGCATCCATTTGCGGGAGGTGTAGCTAGCCATGGTGTCAACCTGAGGGAGCAGGAGCTAGCGACAGCGTCCACCAGTGGGAGGGGGATCTGGCGGTGACGTCGACCAGTGGCAGCGCGGTTGGGGTGGGGCAGCGTCGCCTTGCCTAGAGAGACAGGAGATGTGTGAGGGGTGAAGAATCGCTAGGGTTTGGGCTCCCCTCTTGGCCCTTTTTGTTCAGTGGCCTAAAATAGGTAAATATCTGTAACTTCTAAATGCAAACTGTTGTGTCTACTGACCAAACAGTAAAGTGAGAGAGTAGTATAGTAGAAATGATGGATGAACAATGATTGCCCCGTTCCCTATGTCCGTGGTAGGCATATATATTTTCATGAGAAGTATTTTTACAATTATGTCCTTACATCCATACACCCCATGGGGTATCTATGTCATTACACACACCTTATTTTAGATTTTACAACCTTTTAATAGACCAGATGAGTTTAGGTGGGACCACCCCTACAACACAAGCAAATAATTCAATATGCAAAAGGCTCAAAAAGCACATCTCCCCTAATTTTTCAGCTTTTAGTACATCCTCCTAGAAGCTCCCAAAAGCTGGCTTTTGCTTTTTCCCTAAAGCTGATTTTGAGGCTTGCCTGTTTTTGGGGCCTTCCAGCTTTTTGATAGCAAAAGCCAGCTTTAAGCCTTCTCGATGCCGTCATCTGCTTTGCTTGTGTTCTTGGAGGACATCTGTTTCTGTTTCTTAATGTTTTTTTTTAAGTGGTATACTTAGATTTTGGAGTATTCCATTAGCCCAAAGGCCCAGTTAAATCGCTGGACTTACAAACTCTGGGAACTCTTGAAGCAATTACTGGAAGATTCCAGGGACGCACCGAACTTTGACACGCCAAAAACCGGCCTGCCGAAATTGATGTTTCAGATACATGGGCTAAATATTTGGGCCGTCGAATCTGGACGGTCAAGAGGTGGAGTTTCAGTCCATGTGGGGATGATAGGCGTAGGCTTAGCGCAATCGGGCCGAGGTGATTAGTACTATTTTTGTTTTTCCTCTCAAAAAAAAGTACTACTTTTGTTTTGACCTTGCGTTATTATTAATATAAGACAAGGACCTGTCTGAAAAAAAAGAACTAGTACTTTTAGCTATATTTTTCTAGCATGTAGGCATTGGGTCTGGCAAGAACTTTGGTTTTTATTGGTCCCTTTGCTACTTTGAAAATTGATGTATTCACAAAAAGTTAAGATTGTAAAAATAGGATGAAATGGATATATTCATTGTTATTGAAACTTTTATAATATTGTAACTTCGTAAAATTTGGTTATAGATGTGGCTAAAACTCAATCGACAAAATTGTATGTCGGAGACCGCGTTGTCGGAAAACGTCATTTACTTTAGACCAAAGAACAGTACACAGTTACACAAACAACACAGTTGTAAAGACTCAGAAGCATCAATATAATTTCTAAGTACTCCACCAGTGGCCGGTATTCAGTATTTATCCTCAACATTTAAACGCGAAATACATATATCACAGTTAATTGATTAGGGGGCGTTTCTATAGGTTTTTCTGATGATTTTGGCTATAACTTATAACTTTTAGCTGAAAATAAATAGTAATAACTAAAAGAAATGGTTTTTAGAAGGAGAGGATGAGCGGTAGAAAAAGTGATGGAGATATACGTATGCGTGATAGGAACAAGAGAAGTAAAGTGCATGATACACCCATGGCCCTTAGCCTTATCTTCAGAGCAGGGCGGTAGCTAAACGAGTGAAGAAGCCATTTCGAAAAACCTAATATTCGTAATGTTTTGGCTTTCTTAAGAAAAATTTAGAAACGGAAACCGATATGGACAGGATAACACTACTACATATTGATTATTATTTTTCTAAAAATGGCGAATTATTGGTTCGGTGCTACCAATACATATTGATCATAGTCTTCAGCTAAATATGTATAGCTCGGAATCAACACCGACTGCTTCGTGCCTTCGCGGCTTCGCCCGTGTATACCCTTAATTTTTAGTTGTGTGTGTGCCTGGCTGGCAATGGATGTCAACTCTGTCGGTACTTCGTAACACGTTTTGCGACGTCACACCGGGTCGCGGCAGATTAACCTACGTATTCTAGCAGCACATACCCTTCACGAGGGCTTGATTATAGCAGCGCATACCCTTCACGAGGGCTTGATTATGTAGTCAGATGCTTGACAGCTTGAGTCACTAAAATTTAGATGATGTATCAATGTGATATTAAAATGCGCGTATCCCTTCTAAACTAGAAAAAGAAATGTCCTTATGCTGCGTAAGGTATGAACAGCTAGCTAGCATATTAGTGCTAATAACAGTAATAATATTGGATTAGCTTAATTAGCGTGGATGCGATGCATGGTCAATCAGGTTGACTCTCTCTATTAATGTACATTAACAGGTGTTTTATACACCTAGGTGTCTAGCCACCTAAATCAATAACCATTCATATACTTTAAGATTCACCATGTTTGACATAGGTATCTTCATATACCCATAAAAATGTATTTAAAATATCAAACTACAAAAAAAAATTAAAATATATCTTCAATTTAACTAGTTTGAACTAGTTTCATGGTATATAATCACTATAGTCACATTATATTCGAAAATAGTTTTCAATTTAATGCGGCTTTATTGATTATATACTATAAAACTAACTCAAACTAGTTAAACAGAAGGTGATTTTTTTTGTCATAGTTTGATATCTCTAATACAATTTTCGGACGTGCTATCCAGCGCATGTGAGCACACTACGCGCGGGTCGTAACGCGCACACGCGAACTGGCTTGCATCAGCGGTTCGTACGTAACGGGATCGATAGTAACTTTCCTAGCATTGTACTGTGAAAGTTACCACCTGACAAATCAGGAGTTATTAGCTCACCGTGATTCGTGCGTAACCGAAATTTTCTCAATTTGTAAAACGTTATTAACTTATCCGCTTTGAGTTACATATCATGAAACATTAAGTTATTGCGAAAGTTACTGGGCGTTTGTGAATGAAGTTTTTGTCATATATATGTTGAGTTATTACCAGCATTTTAACGCATGTGATGACTGTAAGTAACTTCATGTATTATATATGATAACTTGCTGTGCAGGAGACAATAACTTTACCCTGCGGATGGTAATTTGATTGCATATGGACGATAACTCTATGCATAACTACAAGTAACATTTCGAGTTCGACTAACAAAGCCAGGTGGATGGTCAAAGTTCGACTTCGACCGAGAAGACAAAGAGTATCGGACGGTGTTCGAGTAGCATAGGAGAATTGGACGTCGTTCAAGTAGCAACGGAGATCGGACGACGTTCGAGCGGCTTCAAAGCATCAGACGGTGTTCGAGTAGCAGCGAAGAGTTGGACGACCTTCGAGTAGCAGCAGAAATCAGACAGTGTTCGAGTAGCAATGGAGTATCAGACGACGTTCAAGTAGCAGCGGAGCATCGGACAACGTTCGAGTAACAACGGAGTATCGGATGGCGTTCGAGCAGCTTCAGAGCATCGGATGGTGCTCGAGTAGTAGAGGAGAATTGGACGGTGTTCGAGTAGCAATGGTGGTTGAAGTAGTAGTCGAAGCCATGGTCGAAACCATGATCGAAGCAGTGCTCGAAGCCACGGTTGAAGGTACAGTGAGTGGTCGTATATACTGTAGCAGTCATGGGTAATGTAGCTACCGAGTGATTCGATCGTACTCGGAATCCGTGGTCGAAGTAGCATCATGGTCGTAACTCGTAAGAGTACTATAACACTACGACAATACACAAGTTACTGACAATGCACTACAAAGTTACCATTCACTAAATAGGAAAAGTTATAGTCCAGTGATCTAAAAGTTATCGACAATACACAATGAAGTTACCACCTACTAAACAAGAAAAATTAAACACCATTGATCTAAAAGTTACTAACCATACACTACGAAGTTACCAACTATAAACTAGAAATTTAATATACATCTACTAGTGATTTACAAACGTGTATTACGATGTTACACGTAACTCATTGTATTTCGAGCAACTATCGCCTCTCTTCATTTTCGTGCGCGGTCGAAGAGGCGACAAGAGAAGATACCAGATTAGGACGTGCGGTCGACGACGAGGTGGCAAGAGAAGATACCAGATTAGGACATGCGGTCGACGACGAGGCAGCGAGAGAAGATACCGGATTAAGACATGCGGCCGACGACGAGGCAGCGAGGTCGCCAGATTAGGGAGGCGCTCTCGTGAGAGAGATGGAGAGACGGGGAGAGATCGAAACAGGGGAAGACGAAGAGAGATTCTCGGGTGGGCTTAAAAACCGTTCAGATTCCATACCCCAGTAAATCCCAGAAAAGGCGACACATGGGATCCGAGAACGCAGTTTTAACGCACGTGATAACTGTAAGTAATTTCATATCTTATATATGATAACTTGTTGTGCAGGAAATAATAACTTTATCATGTGGATGATAACTTTACCCGACGGATGGTAACTTCATTACATATAGACAATAACTTTAGGCATAACCGCAAGTAACTTTTTCGGCCTACCAACAACACGACCGCCAACCATACGTAGGGTCGACTGAAAGGAGGAGGGTGCGATTGCGACTGGCTGATTAGGTTCGGGTCGCGTCGCTAGGGGGCACGCGTTTATACTACACTTAGCCACTAAATACTACATCTATACAATTTTTATAGGTCTATAAAGATAACCATGTCAAACGGCGCGAATTATGAACAAGTATTAATTTGAATGTCTAATGGTGCTTCAACTAACTTTTGACTTAAGGTTCTGGCTGGAATTACACTGTAACTGTCGTTAGCTTTTTTTTTGAAAAAAATAAAAAAAAATTCTACAATGCAAAGGAATAAAAGGGAAAAAGCTAAAAAACGAAAATAAAAAGCTAAAATTAGAAGCTAATGTATTTTATGTGGTTTCTGAATTAAACAAGATGAAAATAAAAAAACATAAGTTAAAATCGTTTAGAGCGTGGCCTAAACACCAAGGTATCAATCACGGAGAGAGATGTCAAGCTGCCTTAGACGCGTAGAAAGAAGATGATGTTCACTGAAGCAGTTCTTGCAAGCACAGCTGGTCCCCTGCACAAGCACTACATGGCGGTACAGAACCTGTTGGCCATTGGGTTTCCAAGCACCGTACTGCTTAATTTGCGGTCGCACAAGCTCGCTGTTGCTTATGGCCGAGGTTTTATAGCTTTTGATCTGTGTTATAGTAACTAACTTTTAAATTATATGTTTTTTAAATAAAATTTATAAGTCAATTTTAGTACATATTATTTCAGCTTTATCTATATAGATTAAAATCAAATTTATTTATATCAGCTAATATCATATACAGATGCCTTTTTTTATTCTCTCAGAAACAATAAAAATTAAAAATTTAACTTAAAAATCATAAATCTCAGCCTAAAAAACCTATCTACAAACTGAGCCAATCGCTGTCGATCGAGACGGGCACGCACGCACGTCCGCCGGGGCGTGGATCACTGCATGCTCGCCGCCTGGCTATCTCGGCGCGCGGCGGCAAGGTAGCGGGCAAGAGGCCCCTAGCTAGCTCGCGAGGGATTCTCTGACGTTACGAAGTAAAGTTAGCGTGACTTTACTTCGTAACGTCCGTTCTTCCAGCGATCCAACGGCTCAAATTAATCTAGTATTTTTGATTTTTTTACTTCTAGATTTTAGCTTTTTTATTTTTATCTTTTTCTGGTTTTTTCTTTTTTCTTATATTTCTTTATATTATCTGTGTTAAAATAACCTATTTTTAAATAAAAATAACTTATTTTTTATTTAAAAAATAGGTTATTTTAACACATATAATATAAAGAAATATAAGAAAAAAGAAAAAACCAAAAAAGATAAAAATAAAAAAGCTAAAACCTAGAAGTAAAAAAAATCAAAAACACTAGATTAATTTGGGCCGTTGGATCGTTGGATGAACGGATGTTACGAAGTAAAGTCACGCTCGTTAGAGAAGTTGCGCCGCTAGCTAGCTCACCCTGGCCGGACACGTAGGTATACACGTACACTGTTGCAGACTTGGAGTCTTGCGATCAGATCAATATGATGTAGAAATGTTACGTACACATGCAGGGCCGATCCTGGGATTTTAGGGGCCCGGGGCGAAACTAGAAATAGGGGCCCTAGTATAAGGTGGTGATCGGTTCACTGAAAGTCGAAAGCTTATGGTCGAAAACACCGTAGTGGTGAAAAAACATCAGAATGATGAGAGACTTATTTAACATAATTAAATTTAAAAATTGAAAATATAAAAAATGTTAGCCCATCACGCACAACGCAAACGAATACGAGAAAAAAGAACCTACAAAAAGCTCAAAAAAGCTAAAAATTCGAGAAAAAGACGAAATTATGAATAGTGCAAAATAAGCTTAAGCCATATTGAACACTGACCTAAATATCTAAATATAAATCTACATACACACATATATATATATATATATATATATATATATATATATATATATATATATATATATACATACATATATACATATACATACATACATATATATATATACATATATATATATATATATATATATATATATATATATATATATATATATATATATATATATATATATATATATATATATATATATATATATATATATATATATATATATATATATATATATATATATATATATATATATATATATATATATATATATATATATATATATATATATATATATATATATATATATACATATATATATATATATATAGGTATATACATATATATATATATACTTATATATACATATACATATATATATATATATATATATATATATATATATATATATATATATATATACATATATACATATATATATATATATATATATATATATATATATATATATATATATATATATATATATATATACATATATATATACATATATATATACATATACATATACATATACATATATATATACATATATACATACATATATACATACATATATACATATACATATATACATACATATATATATATATATATATATATATATATATATATATATATATATATATATATATATATATATATATATATATATATATATATATATATATATATATATATATATATATATATATATATATATATATATATATATATATATATATATATATATATATATATATATATATATATATATGGGCCCTAGATTTTGGGGCCGGGCGCCGCCCGCTCCGCCCCTCCGGGCGGCACAGTACACATGGTAGGTATAAACAAGTGTCGACCACTCTTTACAAGCTACACCACAGGATATAAAGTACCTAATTTTTGAATTTTAGCTGTTTACGGTACAGATTACGGAGAGACAGATACTTACTTGTGATTTTAGCAGTACAGATGTTGAGCTTTTAAAATGTAGATCGTTTAACATGTAGACCCCGCTTTGAGAAAATACTCTTTTGAAAGTTAGAAATCTGTAGTAAAAATAAAAATCGTCGGCTTCGGAGAAAAAGAATATATATATATATATATATATATATATATATATATATATATATATATATATATATATATATATATATATATATATATAAAAGAGAGAAATAGAGAAAGAAGCTTGTTTATTGGCCATTATTGGTGATCCTCTCTACACGCATACGTACGTACGTTGACCCTCCTTGCTGTGATTGGACAGTTCTTCAATTCGGAACAACACAAGATATACAAACGGACAAACCTAGTAAAGCACGGCCGCGTGCATGGATATACCTATCCATTATGCCAAAACTCAACGCTACCGATCTGAGCTCACTGTACTCATGCTCGCATTCATGAATCATGCACGCACAAAAAAAAAAGCTAAAACGAGGAGAGAGAGAATAACGTTCTATAATCGAAATGTCCTGGTGCTGCTAAGCTCCTAGATACAGCTAGTATAGGGATACAAGGACGTGTTTTTTTGACTTTTGAAATCGGTTTTTGATTTCTGCTATAGTACCTAACTTTCAAATAAAATATTTTCTTAAGATGAGGTTTACAAGTTAAACGATTTACACGTTAAAAGTCCAACATCTGTACCAACCAAAATCACAAGTGAGTATCTGTCTTTCCGTAATCTGTACCGTAAACAGCTAAAATTTAAAAAATTCAGCTAAAAGCCATAAGTCGCAGCCAAAAAGAATATGCCCTAAGTGTGTTTTTGTTTCTTTCTTGTATAATTAATTAGGTGCCTTTAAAGTGTTGATGATAATCTTGTAGGTCTGGTTTTTTAGCTAAAGTTTTTGGTTTTTAATTGCAGTTTGTAATTTTTAGACTGTCTGTACGAGAAATTACAGACTAGCAAAAACTCACATACGGTTTTTGTCGATACTAGTAGACTCTATCTTAAAAAAGTACTTCGTTTAAAATCTAGTTACTGTAAAAAAAACCAAAAAGAGCTTTTACAAGCTGAAAAATAACAGGCCTGATGTGTTGATCGCTGGGGAATGAACGCATTGATTAAACTGCCGCTAGCTACGACAGGCTGTAGCATATCCTCTTGAACTCCTCGAGGTGGCTCTCGAACAAGGACACGTAGGCCTCGACGCCGCCGTCCCCGAGGAAGGACGGCACGAGGAAGAGGGTGCCCTCCATGGGGAGGTACGACGGCATGAAGGAGAAGGGGCAGCCGCCGCCGAAGTCGAGGTCGTAGAAGTTGATACCCAGCCAGCTGTCCATCTCCAGGTCCGGGCACAGCACCACCTGCGACTCGTCGGCGGTCGGCGCGAGGCCCTCGGTCTCCACGGTGCCGGACGACGCGAAGTCGATGAACGACCGGAAGTAGGCGTCGTCCACGCGCGCCACGGCGCGGTGGATCAGGTCAGCGGCGTGCTGCACGGGGCGGGACACCAGCTCCCCCGCGTCGGACCGCGGGAACGCCCACAGGACGAGGTTGCCGAAGTAGTCGCGTGGCACCGGCGGGCGCATGCGGTTCCGCCCGTTCACGGAGATGCGAAGCTTGGTGGCCTCGCCGGCGCCCAGGCCCCGCGCCGCGGTGACCGCGCGCCATAGGTGCCCCACCACGCTCTCGAAGGTGCTGTAGCCGCGCCGCGACGGCGGGATGCCCGACGACGCCCGCGCCTTGAGCCGCGTCACAAACTCCTTCGTGAAATGCACCTTGTGGACCTTGATCTTGTCGTGCGCCACAGCGCCGAGCTCCTCGTCCTCATCCTCGTCGTCGTTGGCGCGCTTCTTGATGGAGGGCGCGTAGTACTCCGCGCCCCGGTGCGGGAACTCGACGAGCGGCGGGTCGCGCGGTGGGAACCGGGTTGCCCGGTCGCAGATGGGGAGCAGCCCCACCGGCAGCCGCCGCGACGCCAGCCCCCAGGCCACGAGGAAGTTGCTCGTCGCCTGCCCGTCGGCGACGTGGTGGTGCGCCGTGAACCCCACCACCATCGAGCCGCACGCGAACCGCGTCAGCTGAACCTGCACCAGCTCCTCCACGGGGCCGTCGATGCTCGGGTGCAGCCGCAGCAGCTCCGGCGACGGCTTGAACGGCATCGACAGCGCCAGCGGCGCGTCCACGGTGGCCTCCACGAACCGCCCCCCCCGGTCGTTCAGCAGCACCGCCGGCCAGCCGTCGGGCCCGTCGCCGAGCTGCCCCGCCCACTCCCTGTACACGGCGAGCGCCTTGGACAGCCCCAGCTCCAGCGCCGCGTTCGGCGGGTTCGGAGGCCGGAACGCGTAAATTACGGCAATGTGCACGTCGTAGGTCACCTTGTCGAACACGTTGAGCGGCACGCTCGCGCCGGTGCCCGGCGCCACGCCGCCGTCGTACAACGGCTTCACGATCTTGGAGCTCTCGATGTTAACCTTCATGTTGCTGCAGTGCTTCTCCCGCCGTTATGTCTCCTCGCTCTTTGTGCATGCACGTACACTAGCTAGCTAGCTACGTGTGCTTTTGTGAGCCAGAGAGAATCTTTGTGTTGTTTGTATCCTTGTTGTTGTCGCCTAAATGCTACAACAAACAGAGCATATATATAGATTGTAGAGTACAACATGTATGTGATTACGTAAGCAGAGCTAGCCAGCTTGTGTCTTTTCGGTCATGGGATATGCGAAACCTAAAAGTTGGACACGACCAGAGCCATATCTTGGAGGGAGATTGCTGTGTTCAATATGGTTTAAGCTTATAGTTTAAGTTTATTTTTGCACTATTTATAATTTCGTTTTTTTCTGAATTTTTGATGTTTTTTTGAGTTTTTTTGTCGGTTCTTTTTTCTCGTATTCGTTTGCGTTGTCTGTGATAGGCTAATATATTTTTTATATTTTTCAATTTTTTTTAAATTTAATTATATTAAATAAGTCTCTGTCAGCTATAGTGTTTTTTCAGCCAGCTACAGTATTTTCAGCCCTAAGCATTCAGCTTTCAGCCGAACCGATCACCAGCGTTTGAAGTCTTGAACTGGTCACGGTGTATTCGCAGTTCCATATATTGATTTGATTGATTAGTGTCGCCATCGACGGTGCAGCTGAGCTGCTAACTTCTAGGAAATGGCATAGCTTTCTAGTTTCATCTCTCGACCAATTATGTGTCCCCGTGTGTTTCTATCACTAGCTAGATAGTCAGCCAGCTCGAGAGGAAGAATAGAATTTAGTAATCTGTTTGGCAACGGCTGCGGTTTATATCTTTTAGCTAAAATTTTTAAATTTTGACTGTTTATGGTACAGATTATGGAGAGATAGATACTCACTTGCGATTTTGGATGGTACAGATGTTGTGTTTTTAATGTGTACATCGTTTAAGTTGTAGATCCCGTCTTGAGAAAATACCTCGTTTGAAAGTTAGGTACTGTAGTAAAAGTCAAAAGCCACCAGTTTTGGAGGAAAAGAAGGCCCTTCGCTCCTTTCGGCTTCAGCTTTTGACTTCTGATTTATTTTTATTATTCATAACTTTCATCTTTTTCTGAACTTTTTGCTTTTTTTGAGCTTTTTTGTCGGTTCTTTTTTTTCGTATTCGTTTGCGTTGTCTGTGATGAGCTAGCATATTTTTCTATTTTTAAAATTTTTAAATTTAATTATGTCAAATAAACCACCTTCAGTTATAGTGAAATTTTAACCGTTACAGTGTAATTTTAGCCCAACCGAACAGGCCTAATATTAATGTCTTCAAGTCCAAGGTGAGATTAACATTTCATAGACTCCGGTATCGTTGTTATTTTAACAAGGCAGCGGGGTTGACCGGTCGCTTGTTCGTTTACACGGAAAATCCCAGACTAGCTAGTAGTATACACACATATGTTAACGCGCGGCGACCCGAACTTCTTCCATGTGCAAGGGAAACAGCGGGCCAGGTAAACAAATGGATTACTAATATGCTACCACCTATTACCAAGGCTTTCAGAGTACTTACTAAGAACCTCATGACGTGACGCCTTTTTTAGGACGTCTTCTTTTTTACTTCAAACTTCTTCAAAAATTAAAAAACTAAACATCGAAATAGATCAACTTTTTATAGCGAATTATTCAAGTAGCTTCTCGAACTCTAAACCGCGTATACCATCTACATTAATATCTCCACCGTACCAAAAAGCATAAATAAAAACTATCAGTCTAACCAAAAGTCATCAACCAAAAGTCATCAGCCACATCTTATTCAGTTTCTTCGTTGTGCGGAAATCTTTGTCGTCTTATCGAGTTTTAAGAACCGAAAACGGAAACAATATTACGCCATGATGTTTACTGTACTGGTTATCATCGATTACCAGCTTTATACCAGCCAAATATACCCGTCTAAAATTTTGAATGTGTAGCTGAGATCTGCACTGTCCAATGATAGAGATCGTACGTATCCTCCCCAAGTGAACTAGCATACCAGTGATGCGCGGTCGATCGTACATGTGTTGCCACTACAACACAGAAGACCTATGGATCCGCTCCGCTCGATTGGGCTGAAAAGCTATGGTTTATAGCTGAAATTACACTGTAGCGACTGAAATTTCACTGTAGCTAAATGTGGCTTATTTAGCGTAATTAAAATTAAAAAATTTAAAAATAGAAAAATATGCTAGCTCATCACGGACAACACAAACGAATACGGGAAAAAAGAATCAACAAAAAAGCTCAAAAAAGCTAAAGTTTAGAAAAAAATAAAATTTATAAATAGTAAAAAATAAGCCAGAAACCAGAAGGTGAAACAGAAACGATCTGGCCGTCTCAGAAATAGCAGAGTCAGCCTCAAAAGATATGCTGAGGTTTGCCAGGTTGACAGTGTTTGTCTGGTAGCAAAAAGTATTCGAAGACAAACTGGCTGCCTCGAGCTGGGGTCATTGAACAAATATATATTGCTTAAAGTTGTACATGCATGTAAGATTTGATCAATTCATTCAATCAATCCCTAACAGGGCGTCACACGATATGGGAAGATGTAGGGCAGAGGCTTGAGCCTGTGGGAGGCATCATGGAACAATTCAAACTAGAACCAAAACTTCCCACGTGCAGTTCTCGTACAGGACAACAAATAAAAACACCACTATGAATAAACCTATAGTGTTGATGGGCTGATGGCAAAACATAGAGCGGTTGTAAGAATAAGTCAGCAAGCCTCTTGCATACTTTGCAATTTGCATCTAAGATATTACTGATGCACAACTTAGAAAAGAATATTTCCTACTAGATATAACAAAAAATTAGTAATAGAATATTTCCTACTAGAGTCCAACTAAATCAGCAACAGCAGTTAGATGTCCGTACCTTCAGGCTTCAAAGATGCAAAACTTCTCTTTAGGTGGTCACTATCACTTTCACATAACTTGGTATAAGAATTGGACTTTTTGATAACTTGTTGGACTTTTTGATAACTTGTATATATAGACTACACCACCACCACGACTACCATACTACTACCACTACCACTACCACCACTACCACTACCACTACCACTACTATTACCACTACGACTACCACTACTACGCTACTATGACCACCACTACGACGACTACTACTACTTTGACCACCACTGACCACCACTACGACGACTACTTACTACTTCGACCACCACCACCACCACTACTACTACTTCTGCTGCCGCCGCTGCTCATCTACTCCTACTCCTACTGCTGCTGCTGCTGCCAAAACAATAGCAGCAATTAAGATGGCCATACCTTCAGGCTTCAGAAGCTAGGGTTTAGGACGTAATCCATCACAGTAGAGAACAACTGGAGCAGCTAGCAGTAGCAAGCAAGTCAAACATTGAGGCTTGATTTAGTTTGTGGCATTTAGGTACACGCTCTAATTAATCATTTAGCCATTTAGGTACACGCTCTAATTAATCATCTAGGTATATATGCTCATGATGCATATATACTGTTTGTGCAGTGCTGAGCAGTAAGCACTACTCCAGATTGATCATTGATGCATGGTATGTATCATCTAAGCTAGCTTAGCACCTAGCTAGCTAAGGTAAGAGTAAAACTGATCCGGACAGAAGTTTAGTTGCGATAATTAGTATGGTATGCAGTGGAGTCAAATTAATGACAGAACGAAAATGATTGAAAGATACCTTTCAAAAAAAGAAAATGATAGAAAGAAGTTCACCGTATGGTTTGAAGCCTAAGTTTGCCACAAAAAAAAAGGTAGCATTGACCATTTTCGGCTTGCATATTTGGTTAGTTGCAATATTTTGGCAAGATATCATTGGGACTCCTTAGTTCATTTCCTTCTGTAGGATTGCAATGGTGACAGATAGGGGGAAATGGTGCCTTTTCCCTAAGTACTCTAAAACTCAAAGCAACACACTAAAAAAACAAAGAACTAGCTCTTGCGCCTTGCAGTATGATCGGCCATCGGTGCGGTCTGACCGGCGACAACATAATGGTCTGACCGACAGCAAGATTGTGATCTGACTGGCAACCGGTATGATCGGGCCGATCGCTCCCTTGTCCAAGAACAGAAAATAATCAACCTGAATCAAAAACCATTTTTGTGCAACTCCAAAAATCCATAGCAAAAAGAGATAAAAACTTGCACACACCTTGCTTTGGGTCGCAGAACCTATTCCATCCAACAATTACTAGATTCATTGTCAAAGCTCAGACATTTTTCAAGATTAAGCAAACTTAAACCAAAACTGAGCAAAAACTAAAAACTTCGGATATGATTTGCTCATGGGTAGATGATGACCAAGATTACTCTAGATATATTTTCATATGTCACAGTAGCAAAAACTCTCAAAGATTCGAAGCAAAAACCATGGGAACAAGAAACTTCGAGATTAGATCAAAATCGAGCAAAATCGGGCAACTTCGAAATCCTGTAAGGCTTGGTGCCCACATGGATAGGATATGAACTCCATGAGTCATCTCCATCGCTTATACGCTCTTGACACACAGTAAGATCAAGAAGGGGAGAGAATAATCAAAACCAACAAGAATAAGAGCAAATCAACCAAATTAAGAAGACACCATAAGTGGTGAACAAAAGTTAATCTATTGCTACTTGAGAATAAAAGTTTATAGGCCTTTTACCTAAAGGACAAGAGGACATACCACATCACTCACACTTTTTAAACCCTAACCCTTGAACATAAAGTTGGCTAGATGGTTGGCTGGTTAGCATACAAACCTCCATCCCGACCCGTTAAATAGATAAAACAATTGGTCTACATCTAATCCTAATGGATACTATCCACTAGCACATATGTGGAAACTTGTTAACCCCATACAACACGAGTTTTGCTCACACACTTAACTTATGCACGCTTTTCAAAGCATATGAGCCTGAATCCACTAAATCTTCATCCTTTGATCCACTTGACCTTCTCAGCTCTTCCTTAACCTAAACCATTTTTCCAAGTGTCGCTCGAGTACCACGGTTTTGATCCAATGTAGTTTCCGGAATTTGGCAAACTTACCTTCATTTTCTCTTGTAAGCAATCTCCATGTTTGTCACGTATAGATATACCAATGGCTTGTTACGTATTGGTAAGCCTCTCCCGTTTTGGTTCCACCGGACCACACCTCACTTGGACCGACCAAACTCCCGTTACTTGAACCTTCTTTTCAACATTTCCTGCTTTCCTTGTGACATACTTGAGCTCAACCATTTCACCTAGTATCCCTGACCATTCTAGGCTCCCCCGATCCTCGCTGTTGACCATGATTGACTACTAACTTCGCTGCATATTCAAAGACAAAGAAATCGTTTATGGGCATAACTTCTTCATAACTTGACTTACGTGAGCTCCATGAAATATTAATGCACTAATCAAACATAAATCAAATTACCCCAAAACCAAATTTTCAAATTTTGAGAGATGAACTTTAGGGCTGGTTTGACTGCCAACCACTGGCCGGTTAGATTGGTTGAACATAGTGCAACCGACCCTCTCTGGAAAATTACAACCACCAACAAAACACCGGTCATATCGCTCGGCGGTCTGACCAGCAACAAGCCAATGGTCTGATCAGTTTGCCTGATAACAAACCTGTCTAAAATATAAACTTTGCAAAATTCAAATTTCAACTCTACAAATTTGCAATGATCCATCATAATAATATCCGAGACCCTCTCACCTGATAGTCTCACCTGATTTCTCACCTTCCCACTTGTAGCCAATTTATGGGGGCACTAATTTGGTGAGCAAATTCAAATAATGCCAAATTTTTGGCACAACACATCCAAGTCACATTGCTGTGTGTTGTGTGGCTAAGACGAGAGAAACCATGCAGTTGGTAGGTCGGTAGGTCGGTAAGGCCAGGCCGTAAGAGTGAGTGTCTGGGTCTGTTTTTTTCTCCAAAGCTAATAGTTTTTTTATTTTTATTATAGTACTTAACTTTCAAACAGAGTATTTTCTTAAGACAGGGTCTACAAGTTAAACGATATATACGTTAAAAGCCCAACATCTATACCATCCAAAATTACAAGTGAGTATCTATCTCCGTAATCTATACCGTAAATAGCTAAAATTCAAAAATTTCAACCAAAAGCTATAACCCGTAGCCGTTGCCAAACATGCCTTCTGCTCGCCGAGTCTCTCAACTGTTGCATCAACCCTTCGATCGGATGGTGTTCTTCGTCTTCCACGCCAAGGTAAAAAAACTGGAGCGATTGATGCAACATGTCCATCGTATGCTATTATGCATGTCTGCAAATGTCTCTGTGGAAGTCTAGTGACTGATTGAAGAAGAGAAAAATATGAACATGAACTCGCGCGTATTGTTGTTTGTTGTGTGTACTGCATGGACAAGTAAGATCGAGAAGCTGCAGAATTTTTGCAGGCATGCAGTTGGCACTTGGCAGGTTGGTATGAGAGGTTCAGGGTCCATGCATGCTCATGCGTTCTGAAGTCTGAACTCTAGTTTTTTCTCAGTAGTATCATGTGTTGCGTCACACAGTAATGGTGAGTTATTAGCGTACAGTACTACATGGAACAGGGGAGCAAAAGTGTTTACAAATCATAGTCAAATATTTTACCTCTTCGTCTTTTGCAGGCTTTGAACTGATCAATGGACGTCATCAATTTTCAATTCTCCCATGCATGGGTTAGAAATCTCTCACGTACAGACGAGAGAGCCAGGGAAGAATTGATTTATTTATTACGATTTGTCTCGTTCTTTACTGGCCACTGTTAATCGGAAATGACAGTAAGTGAGATCTCTCATGCATCCAACCGCTTCGGTAAATTTCAATGCTGCGAGGTTAGGATAAATCCACGACAATTTTGCAATGTTGTAGTGCATTATCAACTGCATCTAACGCAACATTTCTTTCGACCTATTGAAACACGTTCCAATGATGCCGGATGTGTTACAGGTGCTAGAAAATGAACATATTGATGAGCATCGAGATTCAATGCCCTGCCCGAGAGAGAGAGAGAGAGATTCCGATGGCCTAATTTAACTTTTGAGTATGAAAAATGTAATCCTTTATTTGTGTGTTGCGAAGTCAGCAGTTTGCAAATGATGCCAATTGGTAAATCTAATTTATTTTTCACTATTCATAAATTTCTTCTTCTTCTAAACTTTTGTCTTTTTTAGCTTTTTTGCCAGTTATTTTGTTTTCTCATATTCGTTTGCGTTGCCCGTGATGAGCTAGCATATTTTTTAGCTTTTTTGCATGTTCTTTTTTCCCCATACTCGTTTGCGTTGCCCGTGATGAGCTAACATATTTTTTCTATTTTTAATTTTTTTTAAATTTAATTACGCCAAATAAGCCACCTTCAATTACAGTGAAATTTCAGCCGTTACAGTACAATTTCAGCCATAACCCACATCTTTTCAGCCCAACCGAGCGGGGCCAACCCACAGTTCAATACTCCAGTTCATGACAGTAACACATGCCATTAGACAGCAACAGGAGCTGCAAGTCAAACCTCTGCAAATCCCATTTTGTCACTCATCTTGACCCACTGGTAGAGGTGGGAGACGGGCCGTGCTTTTTCAGGCCAGCCTGAAGCACGGCCGGCCCGGCATGGCCCAAACATGGCCTGGCCCGACATGTGGTGGACCGTGTCGGCCCGGCACAAATAGTAAGCCGTGCTGGGCCTGGATATCCGGCATGATGGGCGACACCGCACGACCCGGCGTGGCGTGCCATGCTCGGGCCGGCCTGCCCGGTTAGCACGGTCGGCACGGGGGGCACGCCCGGCCCGGTGAGCACGGTCGGCCAGGAGGCACAGCCAGTGCCGATGGTAGCCACACCTTCGACCTCCCGTTGGTCGTGCACCCTGCTCCCCGCACCGGCAGTCGTGCCGTGCCAGCCGAACGGCCTACGGCCTCCCGTCGCCCTCCTACCGTCCCACACTACCACGGTCATCCCACATTCCCACAAGGCGACAACACAAGCATCCCACGAGCACAAGCACAGAGCAGAGCAAACAAAGGGGAAGAAGTGTACCTCGACCCTGAGCTCGGTGGCCATCGTGGGAGCGCGGGATCTGCGAGCACGAACGGCGTCGGCGCCACGCACAGCCCTGAGTAGGTGAGCCCGGACGAGTTCCCAGAGAAGAACCGGCTCACGGCCCCCGGCGGCGCTAGCGCCGCCGTCTCACCGCCGCGGGTAAAGTAGTCGGCGATGGCCGCCGGAGCGAACCCAGCGGAGCAGAAGCGCAGCAGCCGCCCGCCGCCGACGGCGGCATCGCCCGTGGTGTTGCGGCCAGCGGCAAGCCGGCCCGGGAGGTGGGGGGAGGAGGCGGTGGGGAGAGGTGGGGAGGAGGCAGTGGCGACGGGAGGTGGGTGGGAGGGCGGCGGCAACAGATAGGTGGGGAGGAGGCGGCGGGGCCGGGGAGGTGGGGATGAGGCGGCGACGCCGGGAGGTGGGGGACGAGACGGCAGCACACAGGGAGGTGGGGAGGAGGAGGGCGCCGGAAGGCCAAAGGAGCCGGGCGCCGGGCGCGGCCGCGTGGGTGGGAGAACCCGGAGGAGAAACCGAGGGCGCCCCGCGCCTGGGCGAGGAGAAAAGAAGAGGATGGGAGGGATTTGATATGCACGCAACGTGAGGGACTGAGGGAGAGGGCGGCCGGGAGAGGCCATTGCCGAGCGTATACTACATGTACTTGATGATTTTAAGATAGATAATAAAATTGCTTCTATAACTCTTGATAACGTATCGACAAACACAACGGCTATGAACATTCTCACCCTAAAATTGCAAACATATATTGATGGTTATGTCATCCACCAGAGATGTGTATGCCACATCTTGAATCTTGTTGTTCAAGATGGTATGCAAGTAATTGATCCATATCTGAACAGTATCCGTGATGCTATTCGTTACCTCACAAATTCTCCACATGTGGTAGCCAGGTTCAGGGAGTACTATGCAGCTAATGGGAAAGAGCCAAGAAATTTTGGTATTGACATGAAAGTGAGGTGGAACTCAACATATATTATGTTAAAAAAGATACAAGGTTACGAACATGTCATGGAAAGACAAGCTTGACATCACACTTGTGGAGGAAGCTAAAGGGCAAATCTTCTTCTTCGTCCTCTCAGTCTTAGGCGGCCTCCAAGTGGAATTCTATCTTGGAGTTGAACCGCTAT
Organism: Bonia amplexicaulis; assembly: GCA_036346245.1. Lineage (NCBI taxonomy): Eukaryota > Viridiplantae > Streptophyta > Magnoliopsida > Poales > Poaceae > Bonia > Bonia amplexicaulis. The sequence goes on along the minus strand of CM070741.1, from coordinate 25,930,434 downwards.
CTGGAGCATGATTTTACAAATATTGATCCTGATCTTACTAGTGAAGGCAAGATAGACTTGCTCGAGTGGTGGAAGAACAACAAGCGGATCTTTCCCGTGCTATCATATTTCGCACAGGATGTTCTCCTGGTGCTAGTGTCCATCGTCTCTTCAGAAACAACATTCAGTACGGTAGGGAGAATAATAGAAGAGAGAAGATCATCCTTTACACCCAGGATGGTGGAGGCAATCACATGCGCCAAAGACTGGGAATTAACCAAAGAGCGACAACAACATCAACTGGAGGATCCATAAATCGTACAGATGTATGCTGACCTCGAACGTATGAACGACCTAGACATTGACGAGTAGATATTATGTACGCATGTTGTAATAGTTAGTATATACATATATTGTTATTGTACTCTTTTCGTTACTCGGGAAACACTACTCTGGGGCATAAGGTTTTTAATGAGACAGTAATATTGTATTTTTAAAATATCAAATAAATTCCACTTTTCCCAAAATATTTACGTCATTTGTGTGCCCATGTTTTTATGCAATTAATTCAATTTCAACTAGTTTTAAACGAGACGGGTACGAGAGAAAGGAAGATAACGATCGTCGCCACCGCCTTCGCGTATAGTTACTTCGGGCTGGGCTTAGGCTGGCACGGTACGGCACGGTGAGATGACTGGGCCGAGCCGGCACGGCATGAAACGGTATGAAGCGCGATAGACCCAGGCACGGCACGACCTAACTCCCAGCTCTACCCACTGGGACATATTCACCTAACCTATAGCCTTTTTTAGCAGCATAAACTAACAATTAGTAGCTACCTTTTGTGGTTACAAATTAAAAGATACTGCTTGTACTTCATGGTCAATTCTTCAGATGATTTATTCCCCAATTAACACACACGCACAAACAGTTTTTTTTTTTTTTTGAAGGGGCACAAACAGGGTTGAATCGCTCAAGCCCAAACATAGAACGCGAGCAATTGAACTGATCAAGATCCAAGGCGTTGAAGTCAAATGATTAGTAAACTTGCCATTAATTGTGAGAACCTGCAAGCGGAAGGGCCCAGCTGGTGGGTGGACATTAGGAAATGCCAGTAATTTATCGCTTGTCTAACATCTGCTTGTTCATGGCGTTGAATTGAAAGTTCGTAGTAGTTGTCCGGGTAGATTTTGACAAAGTGATGAACCGTCGCAGAGAATGCCTGTCTATTGATCTTGAATTGATCAGTGATCACCTGGCTGCAGAACGACCAACTTTTTTATTTTATTTTTGCCATGAAAAAAACCAACCAACTCTGTGCCACAATGACTCTGTCGTTAATGGAGTATAATTAGAACGCTCCTGTTCTTAAACTCTTAATCTGAGCTCATTTTATTTCCAAACAATAAATCGTACATTATATTGGATAATTGCATCAGCTTAGTTGTGTTCATTTCAAAAAGAATATATATTTGATCGCACTGGATAATTGCATCAGCTTAGTTATGTTGATTCCAAAAAAAAATATTTCATTACATTGGAGATTACTTGGATAATTGCATCAGCTTAGCTCACAGTAGTAGACTATCGCTGCATGTTTTGATGTTTCCCATCTTTCTTCGGCCGGAAATGCCCAAAATATTTAGGCGTGTTCTCGCTACGTCAAGAAAACGTTTGCTGGGCAAGATCAGGACGGGCGAACTATGATTTGTCCGGATGGACTAAAAAGGTCAAGACTTTACTGGGCCGTGCTAATTAGGATGTCCGTACTTGGTCCTAAAAAGGGTGAGACTTTTCTCGGCCGGGCTTCTCCAGCTCTAAGGTGCACTAACATGATTCCGCAAGTAGGAGTAGCTTTGTTTTGACTAGGACCATCTCAGGGAAACTGAACACCCCATTTTCTTGATTTATTGTAGGCGTCACTTTCTCCAATTCTTGATGTTCGAAAAAAAAGAGTTGCTTACCTATGTGTGTGTCTATCTCCTCTCCACGTGCTCCCACCACCACTCTCCTCTCACACGCAACAAGTGCCAACAGGTGGGTCAGTAGTGACCCTAACACACGTGAGTGGCACCAGTCGCGTTCGGTGTCGGTGTATTTCAAATGTCGAATCCCCTCACGTTCCCATCTCTCTCCCAATTCCCCTCACGCCTATCAAACTGCACCGCCCTCGTGCAGCCTCCTCTGTGCGGCTCTATTGCCCTATCCCCATCTAGCCACCACCCTTCCTTCGCACAGCTCCTCTGCCCTATCCAACCTCACTCACCTACTATGCACCACGTACCTCTTCTCCTCTGCAAGCGTCTCCACCTCCGCCTTCGACCGCATGACCACCTCCTGCTGCTTTCCCATCTGATCGCCACCGCCCCAAGTGAGTCATCATGTCGCTGCTCCCTAGCCAAATCCAGCTAGATCTAGTCAAGCCCATCCAGATCCGACTAGACCTGGTCACCACTGTCGTCCTCGACCGAAGCAGTCGGGTAACGCCGCTACGGTCGGCCACAATGGAATCAGACATTGTCCCCTCGTGCGTGCAACTCTTGCTGAAAACCATCATCGCCTCATCCTTCTCTCCTGAAATCATTGGTTCATCCCTCAATTCCTCTCTTCATATTTTCTTGCAACTGCTTCCATAATCTCCACCTGTGCAAGTCGCCATTGCCACGATTAAATTGCACACACCGCACGCGAGGGCACGCGACTTCCCCCTCCATCTTCTCTTCTCCAGCTTTTGGTGGACCCCCTCATTTCGTACTTGTGCTCTACCATCCCAAAATTTTAGTTTTTTATTTATTTGGGTGTATTTAAGTTTTTCTAGATTTTCTTTTCCCTTTCCCTTTTTCTTTTTGGTTGATCCTAGAGTAAGAAAAGGCCTTATTAGCTTGTCTTAGAGTCAATTAGAGTCAATTTCATTTTTCTTGAGTTGCCCTTGTCTTGCAATATTTTTGAGAATTTTTCTAGAATTTTTGGCCCTTATTCTCTATTTTCTAAGCCTTCTTTGAATTGCTAGCCTTTGTTTAATTCAAAAACAAATTTAAAATTCCCTATTTCCCTTGGACCAAATCCCTTTTCCCCTTTCTGCCCATTTCCTATTTCCCCCTCTGCCTCAGCCCACTTTTCCCAAGCGCGACCTCGGCCCACACGGTCCGTACGCTGGCCCAGCCTATTCTTCTCCTGCCCTCGCCTCTCTCCCACTACTGAGCGGGCCCCACCTATTAGCCTACCCTTTCCTCACTACTGCCCGGCCCGCCTGCCAGCTCCCCTTCTTCCTCCTCATGCCCGCGCCATAGAATCTGGTTCAGTCTTGTCGCTTTCCTTCCGTGCCACCTCCGTTCTTGGAAACTCTTCGCCGCGTGCACCGCTCGGACTCCAATCCCCTAAACCTCGCACTTCCTTTCCTTCCACCCCCTTCCTTTCTCTCCTCTCCTTGAATTGAGCCGCCATGATTTTAGCAAGTGAATGCCTCGTCATGTGCCCTCTAGGCTATAAATACTTCCCCTAGCCCCCTCGTCCATCTACACACCAAAGCCCTCATTCAATTGTGCCTCTCGAGCACCTGAGCTTCTCCGCACCATGCACCCACTGCTTTAAGCTCTACCGAGGTCACCGACGAGCAATTCCAGCCACCTCGACCCTATCTGAGACTCACCGACATCACCTTTATTTCCATCGTGCTCCCATGACCCCTCCCTAACCCTCCACCGTTAAAGTCCGTTGCCTGAACTCCTCCTCTGCTGGAAGCCGAATGCCACCGCCGCTCTCCTCTCACTGCCGATAGCCTCCAACCATCCCCGAGTTACGCACCAAGGTGAAACCGGCTCCTTGCGCCTTTCTCTCCCTAATGCGTCCCTTGCCGTCCTCCGCTGTCTACTGTACCATTGGTGAGCCCTTCATCTCTATGCGCCACCACCGGTCGGTGTGCCACATCAGCCCACAGGTCCACATGGCCACCACCTGTTGCAAGCACAGCCCCACCAGCCAAGCGACTGCGCCACCTCCCCTATAGTCTTGGTCCACCGTGGACCCAGTTCATAAACCTAGTCCCACCAGTCAGTGACTCCGAGACATTTTCTATAGAAAAATGATTCGATTGAAATCTTAAATACCATGCTGACATCATAAATCCCTTTCCCTTTATAAAAATGAATCTATAAAATCCAGAAATTTTGAAATAGTATTTCTCTCTCTCTTTTTCTTAGTTGTAAAATTTTCGAGAGCTCATTCTCCTCCATCCTAGCTCTAAATGAGCCCATTCTTTTTAAAATTTCATCTAAAATCATAATCTACCCTGTCGTGGCTACGGGCCAAACAGTAAAGGAGTTGACTAGTAGAAGAGGAAGGAGAGCCAGATCTATGAGAGAGTTGGTAAGAATGAGAGGATGCCCCTCCTGGGGGTTTATATACATGAGTGGGTAGAATGGGAAGTCCCCATTCTACCCCTTAGTACTTACAAAGGATGAGGGTACATTGGTATATTTATATGAGTATATTCCTCTACACTATTGAGCCTATTACATATTAGGACAGTTACAAGGCCTAGTCACGGGGGGTTGGGCCACCCCCACAACATACCCATTTATGGCTTTCTTTTGAATTTTGGAGTTTATTTGATTTTATCTAAATTTAGTTTGTCTCTGCTATTTTCACATGTAGACTGCGACGTTCCCAAGGAGTACTTCTTCAACGACGATTTTCACCAATTCACGGAGCAAGGCAAGTTACACACCATGACCATGTTGATTTTAGTTTGCAAATACAATTATGTTATTTAAAATTATTTTTCCATACTTATGTTTATTCAATGTATTTCAATTTTAATTTTAAAGACTTAGTTAATACCTACTTGTTATGACCATATTTGATATTGATCACCTAAATACCTTATCACCCTAGAATAAAAACTCTGGTTAGTATACTATTATTAATTGAAAAACTTTGTAGAAATGCTTAGATATGCTTAGAAATAATCCTAGGCTTGGGATGACTTTTTCATATAAAATATTGATTATTAAAATGTATTATTGACTTTGGTGTGTCAAGAAAGTGTATGAACTGTTAAAAATAAAATATAAAAACATGGTTTAGATTTAGACAAATGGTTAGACGGTGGGTGCTCGATGGCACAAAGTGTATATGGAACATTTGCCTAAGTCAATTAAGGATCAGTCTGTGAGCTATTGCTACAAAGCCACATCGTACTATCATAAGTTTGGATGGGACAAATTTGGCTGAATAATTTATGGATCCCAACCTGAGTCTCGCTATAAGTCAAATGTGAGTGTGGCGTAGGCCATGTGAAGTCTTACACAACACAAGAGGGGGATCCAAATTAGTGGATTCTTTATTGAAGTGAAACTTGGTAGGGACATGACCAGGTTAATGGCTTTGCACTGTAAAAGTCTTATGATAATCATGTAGTCGCACGCCTAAGGAAATGTGTTATGGCCGACATTATAAGTCGATTATTTCTTGTGAGTAAAGTGCATCACCTTTACAAAGTGTATAAATTATCCTGGATAGCCGTGCCCACGGTTATGAGCATGTCGAGTAATTTTTTTTACGGATTAGATATTATTTTCCAAAAACTAGTTTAAATAAATGTAGGACCGAATAGGCAACAGAGGGGGTGAATGGTGCCTTCAAATTCTCCTCAAGTATTCACTTAACTATTTTCTCCGATAGCCACAAACTATGAAGATTAGAGTTGAAAACCCACTTGAAAACCACAAAGACAGGGTCGAACGCAGCAAGAAAAATAACGTGGTCGAAATCTGACAACGTGGTAAAAAACTTACAACGTGGTCGAGAGCTGACAAAGTAGTCGTAAATCCAACTACCATACGGAAGTACAATGTGGTCAGAAATCGACTACCGAACGGATATCACCGTAGTCGAAAACTGACTATACATTAGAAATCAGTGTACTCGGAAGTTCAACGTGGTCGTAAATCGACTACCGAACGGAAATCACTGTAGTTGATAACCACTGAGACCAAAATCAATATGATTGAAAATGGGTGCAATCAAAACCAACATGGTCGTAAACCACATGGTCGAACATCAATGAGTGGTCGAACAACCAACATAGTTGGAACCAGCCGGCAACCAAAATGATCAACGTGGTCGTAGCCAATATGGTCATAAGCCAATGAAATGGTCGAACAACCAACGTGGTCGGAACCAGACTGCAGCCGAAAGACTAACATGGTCGTAAACCAAAGGTGGTCGAACAACCACATGGTCGCAACCAATCTGCAACCAAAAAATCAACGTGGTCATAACCAACGTGGTCATAAACTAACAGGTGGTCAAACAACTAACGAGGCCGAAGGCTGACGAATGATCTGTGACCAGCGTGATCGATTTAGCTCAAAAACCAACCAGAGAAAACGAGGATCCATGAGTAGTCAGAAATCCCATGTGGTAAAAAAACCAAAGCAATCAAAATACTGAACGTGGTCAAAAGCAACACACTTCAGCCTGGAACTCGACCATGGTCGAAACCAACGTGATCGTAAAACTGATCGACGTTCCAGACCAAGATTTCACTGACTACCGACTGCTTCAGTTCAGACTCAACAGAATAACAAGAAGTGATCGAAAGATCTGAATGTCGTTGAAAGCAACGCGGTTCAGTCTGGAACTCGACCATGGTCGAAACCAACTTGTCGCCACACTACGTCGACTCTCCTCGGCCTCCATCATTAGCTTTGGTGAGCTTCCCCAACTCCCCTTATGCCCACGCTCACCTCCTTTTCTCCCCTCTTCCCCTCTAGTGCCACCGACCCTTTTCTTCCCCAGCTCTAGCCACTGTGCGCTACTGCCAGCCCACCTTTGTGCTGCCTGAGCTATGACGTCGCATCCCTTAGCACCCACTCCCTCCAACAACCCATTTTGGTCACCAGTGCCACCTCTCAGACTGCCACTCGCCGTCGCCACAACCTCCTTTATTTCTCTGATCTACCCTACTCTGTTCTACCCTGCTTTCTTTGTTTCTATATGTGTATGACTATGGACCACCTTGCATGAGGATCTTGTGAGGAAAGCGAGGAAGAGAGTAGGGAGGTGTGGCCATGCAGGATGAGATCGAAGTTTGTTGTGAGTTCGCTGGGAAGCGAAAGAGGAGAGAGATCGCACGAGTGTGTGGTTCCACGGGGCCACCTATTGGCACTTTTATTTTGAGAGGGGAGAGGCAGATGAACCATTAGCTTCATCTTGAACACCAAGTTTTTTCGATAGGGGGCGACGATGTTCTCGTCTCCTCAAGTGAAGTACCACTTGTGAGCTTCTTTCTGAGCACCAAGTTTTTCCCGATGGGGGATGGGGCAACGAGATACCCCTAGTAAAAGACTAGCAAGCGAACTTTATTCTAACATTAGAAGTAAGGGTAGTTATGAGGTACACGAGGCCAACCCCGGGCGAGATCCGCGAGGCCAACCCCGGAAGGGTTTGGGGCTAACCCCGGGCGAGGTCTGGGGCTGACCCCGGAGTCTCGGACATGGCAGGACCGTGTGGGGCAAATAACGTAAATACCCCTAGGAGTAAACTAAGCCCTGGGGGCAATCTTTATAACTTCACTTGCTTTCTCCTCTCTCTATAAATAGGACCCCATGTAATGGGGGAGGGTAGGCCATTTGGTAACCCTAGACACTTATATGGAATACACTTGGTGGTTGAGTGCTTCTCCTTGAGTCCCTTTGTATCCTCGGCGGTCTCTGTATCCAACCAGGTGTGCTTCTAAGTTTACTGTTCGAATTTGTACCGATGACTATCTTCATTACTGATGTGACAACATTTAGTATACCTGTAATTTTCGTGTATGTTTTGTTCAAGTTGCATTGTTTATAAGAACAAGGCAAGCAAGCCATCTTGTATTTTTCTATTGCTAGACATCTTCTTGTACCATGTAAGTGAATTCTCGAAGCTGAACTAGTATAATCCCACGGAGGGGAATACAAGTTTCTATTTTACTTTTTTTTGCAAGAATATCTTTTCAAATTTTATCCCTTTTTTATTTTTTTTAAAACGGCAAACCGAGCTCTGCATCATGAGAAGTCCACTATTTCTTACGATTGTGATGAACATATCTTCAGAGTTTGTTCTATCTTGCATATGTTGGACTACTTGTTTCCGCTGCTAGTTCTATGCTGTTGATTAAACATTTAAGAACCTTATTGCTTTGTGGGTCCTATATGCTAGAATCTGATCCTTACTGCGTGCTAATTTACTAGTGTTTTTTTAAATGATTGTTCAAGTATGGGCATTATCCTCTTATGTTGTTGGGTATTTTCTCTCCATAACGCAAGGCTAGTGGCCGTTGGCTGAGAATAGTGGTTCAATCTTGTTAGACCATGTGGCTTAGTCTAGGATATTTTGGTAATAAATAATTGATAATGATTAATTTGTGATAAATAATTGATGATGTTGCTTGCTGTTACTTGAGGTGTGTGGCGTAGGTATGGACTGATATTGATCAAGTTGGGACGAACTTATGCCGAAAAAAATGTTCTTTGGTCTTTGCATGTGCAGGTTGAGCATAGAGGCAATCATGGACGGTGACAAGGTGGTCCGAGACTATGATGGGAGATCCGAGGTTCAGACAGTCAAGGGGGTCACGAGATGGTCGGGCTCATGCTTGGGGCGCATGGAGATCAGAGATGGATGATACATGTTGGAGCTACGGAAGTGCGGTCCAGAGGCTACGATACATGGTGGATGATGCGTGCAGAAGCTACGGGAGGTGCGGTCCTGGAGGCTTCGACACATAACAAGTTGGAAAAATTGGAATTTTGGAAAACCCGTGTTAGGAAGGGTTTCGGATCTCTTTCCTTATGTAATTGCATTATAACTCATGAGCTTAGGCTCAGCCCATGTTTGGGGCCCTACACTATAAATAGAGATGGGGTTAGGGGCTAACCCTGTGGCTTTTGGAGAAACTAATTTCGTGCTAGGGTTCAAGAGTGTTTAGAGGGCACTTTGTAGCCACCATGATTCAGAAATAAGATTATAGATCTATTTCGAAAAAAATTCTGACGTGTGTTTCGCTTTGCATCTTCTTGAGGCCAACGTCGGCGTCGTCTCGTTCCGCACGCGAGAGACAGCAGCGTGTTTCATTGGCAGCCGTTATGCAAAGAAAGAAAAAAGGATGAACAATTCCTGCGTTTTTTAATAAAAGTTTGTGAGTTTTTTAATTCTCATATATTATTCTTTTTCTTGGTTTAGTGATTTCTAAAGCTTCTCCATGCATTGACATCTATCTATGTTTTTTTACTTACATACATGAGTTAGTTTTAATTAAATAATTGATTGCGTAATTGAGTGTTAAGCGTATCATTTCCGTCTGCTGTTATCTAGCAAGGTTTTTTTGGTGCTACAGTACATTGCTACAGTATTGAACAGTAATTGCTACGGTGTCAAACGGTACTGCTACAGTACGATAGGAACAAAAAATCGTTCTATTTTTTTATTTCTATTTTTCAGATTGAACAATTAGAAGATAAAAAATTTGAGAAAAAGTTTTCACAGGAAATTACAATCATTCACCCCCTGATTGCTATCAACGATCCTACGATCCTACAAGCCTTCAAACCATTCTTGTTTTGCAAGAAGTTTGGAGTTGGTTTAAAGCTATACACTTCCCTCCACCAGGCCTCAATGTCATAATTTGTTTTCAATATAGCACTTGTTTGTACTGTTACATAACTAGATAAAGGTAGATTTGACTCTATGCCTAATCTTTTTAGCTATATGGTTCTCAATTATGAATAAAATTGCAGGTCATTGTTTTACTTGGATACCTCAGTTGCAATCTATTGGACACCTGATAGTAGGTCTGTCCAAATTTTTTGCTGGTAGGTAAGTTAAATTGTGTTGATGGTCCATTGGCAGGACCTCGCTAGCTTCAAAATGGAAAACACTTGCTTCGTTGCCTTTCTCTGCCTACTTTCAACTCCTGTTGTTTGACTTTACTATGTCTACAACCATGGGTCTTCCAGTCCCTGACTCTTTTGTATCCGTCACCCTTCCTTTTCTTCTGTTTGGCACCACTCCTGTTGTTTTGCTTTGCATATGAACATATCTTTTCTTTCCTTATGAGCATTGTTGTGGATATGTGGCCATACTAGGTATATCCTGAATTCGTTTCTCTTTGATTCCTTTTAGTTGGAGAAGATTCAGATAGCTCATCGAGAAGCTTTATTATTAAGCATTTGATATTAGGAGTGTCTTACTGCTCAGACCTAGTCGTTTTCTCACTTCCTGATAACTGCTTATATATGTAACTGGGTTTCTTCAGTCTGCATTTGAATCTGTATGTTTTTGGCTTTGGCCTCTAATATAGGTTTACAATTACATTCACACCCTCTCCTCCCACAAAAAAGGAGTGGAACATTTACAATTATGCTATTTTTAATGGCATTTTGAAACAATGAGGTTTGACAAGTGCCATTTGTTGGTGATATGCCCTAGAGGCAACATGGAGATGTTGAATATATCACATACTATGTTTATGATACATTGCTTTGTTCCTTGAAATAGACATTATCATTATTGATCAATGAGTATGTGACTTATTCATGAGACTCTTAATGCCAAAATATTGCTATTTCTAAATAATCCCTGATTATATTTCATATGAGGAACAAATATGATTCAAAGATCAGCATATGTATTGATTGATGATCATGTCTCATGGATCATAGTATGGAGATACCAAATCAATAATATGGACATGTGTTAGTGAACATATGTTGGATAGACCGCCATGAGACACGCAGAGATTCCATGTGTCATCGTTGGTCTCAAGTAGTGTTTATGTGGAATCTTTAGACTTGAGATCATCATGGTTCTCAGCATGCGTAGTAGCTTATTTTGGGACTACTAAACACTACTCCGTGAATCGGGTAGTCATAAAAGTAGTCTTTGGGTTTGCCATGAAACATGTAGTGGGATGTGAATGATCAAGATAGAATTTGCCCCTCCTTATGGGAGAGATATCTCGGCCCCTCGATGTAATGGATTATGAAAGTGCATGGCCATGCCAAGGTGATTGAGGAGTCAATCACGAGTTTATAATCCATCACGGAATCGAGAGAGTGATTGAGCTATTAAGAGGATGACATAGGTCTCGCCTTGAGCTTAATCTATATCGTGAGGCAAAGAGATTAGTACATGAGAACATTCTGTGTTCACCGATATGATCTTTACGTATACTTTGGGGTTAATATGTCTTACTAGAGGCCGCTATTAATGTGGTGACCGGAAAGGTGTTTCGGTCGCGACCAAGTATACGTGAACCTGCTGTGGTCGCACACTTAACGGGTTGGAACACTAATTGAATGTGATTCGGATGTGGGCTCAATACGGATAGAGATCCGGATAGACTCCTATTGGGCCTCGATCCACGAGGCCCAAGTGAGGAGGTCTATATATAGAGACGAGGGGCTGAAGGGGACGTATCTGACAATCCCGAGCTAAACCGTAGCCGCCACCTCCTGAGCCAAACCCTAGCCGCTCGTGAGTGCTGGTACACTCGCGATCGGCGCCCAACCGGACGTGTGGATACCGTGGAGGCGCGCCGTTGCGGAGTTGATCGGCATCAACAACCTCTGATTGGATCCGCTCGTGGTGTGGTTGATCGCGTGGAGGAGACGATCGGTTCGGGACGATCGGCTACTTCCACTACTACCTCGACGCGTGGTTGGATCGGCTTCTCCAACTCTTCTTCATTGCTGCTGCTGCGTCTAGTGGTAACGATCCATGATCCCTCCTTAAGCATGATGTCCTTGTGTGCGCGATAGAAAAGTTTTGTTTTCTGCTTTCGTAGCCTTCACGCCATCCTTTACCATTTTGAATGAGTATGTAAATAAAATGAAATAGCTCAGAGCGAGGTATTTGTTCGTTGTGCTGTCAGTCACTCTCGTCAGTTTAACCCTGATGATATCCTGGGATATGGGGCTAAGGCCTGTTTAATGGCTGGTATTAGTAGCATACTTGCTGCTATAGAGGTTAAACTGGGATATGGGGCTAAGGCCTGTTTAATGGCTGGTATTAGTAGCATACTTACTGCTATAGAGGTTAAACTGCTATAGAGTTTAACCCTGATGTTGAAATATCACAGATGGTTTGTAGTTACAAACCGTCTGTGATGTTGAAATATCACAGACGATTTGTATCTACAAACCGTCTGTGATATTTTAACATCACAGACGGTTGTTCGACAACCATCTGTGATAACCTTCGATTATCACTGACCCATAAATTCAGACGGTTCACAAAACCGTCTGTGATGACTTTTTCTGTAGTAGTGCCCTACTGAACAAAAATCTGCTCACTACCCGTTACAACACGCTGTGTGTGTTTGTTGCATGCTAGGCTAGTTTGGTAAACTTTTTTTTTTCGTTTTTTCTTAATTCACACCATTACGTTAACTCTTTGTTTGCATCACATGTTCTACATAAGAATCTGGTTGTCTCCATGCCCTCTTTTTTCTGGTTTGAGAATCACTGTGTTTAATCACTAGGCTTCCTGCTGTTGTGGTGAATGGCCACTTCATTTCTCTGATATCTTCGCTTGGTTGTTGATATATTTTTTTTTCTGCAGGTTGCTGAGCGAGCTTTGTTCTTGAGGAACAATGGTCACATTGTAAGCTTGATTGCCCAAAATCGTGGTGTTATATTTCCAATCATATTTGAAGCACTTGAGAGGAACACACAGAGCCACTGAAATCAAGCTGTTCATGGCCTCACCGCGAATGTGCACAGGATGTTTTTGGACATGGACAGTGAGCTGGTTGCAGCTGGTTGTGGCCTTTTCTTTATGGTTTCCCTTTTTGTTTTGTTTAGCATTTCTATGAGACGCATTGCCGCTTTTTGTACCGCTGACTTTTTGTTTTAATTTGGTCATGGCAGTCCACAAAAAGATGGAATTCGTTTGATGTATCAAACTTTAAAATGATTATGGACATTTACTTCAGTAATTCCAAGCAAACCCTATTTGTACCGGCATCGATAAGTACTCAAACATCACTACAAAATATGTTTATGCCTGCTCAGATGATCGGTGCTCACTTTCTCACAAGCATCCATGTGCACCTGTTGACAACCCAGTATCGATGTCGATTGCCGGCAGTCGTCTCATCTTTGATGGCTTGGGATTGCAAGGTCAGTGTTCCTTGGATCTAAGCAATGATCGCTAAGTTCAAATATGATGATGGTAGCAAGGGTTACAGCATTTACAACTGCTGCAGGATCTCTACGATCACTCTGTAGTCGCTACGACCACCTCCTGTAACCGTACGACCACGTTAAAGTGGTTACGATCACCTTCTGTGTCGCTACAACCACTCTGTTAGTTCTCTGACCATACAGACAGTCGTTACGATCACGTTGTGATCCCTCCGATCACTCTTCGCTGCTCCGACCACATAATCGTAAACTTCAGCTGAAGTTACGACCATATTCACCTCCTCATGCTGCACTTCCTTCGACCACAATCGATCACCATAGTCGTAGCTCCTTACGACCACGCAGTGATTCTGTCGACCGCTATGGTCGTAACGACTTCGATCACTCTTCCCGCTGTGGTCGTAACGACTTACAACCAAGCCTTCTTCGCTGTGGTCATAACGACTTACGACCACGTCTCCTCGCTCTATGATCGTGGTCGTAACTCCTTTACGACCACGTCTTCAGTACTGCGAACATTTTCGCTCGATGTTGTGGTCGTAACTTTGGTTATGACCACGTCTGTGAATACAATGAACTCGATAGACTTCCAGAGCCAAACCACTCTTCTTTTCTCTTTATTTCTTTCTCTCGATCACACAAATCTCTATTATCATCCTGATCGTCCTCTCTCTCTTGCCTCTTCTCTCCTTTTCTCGTCTTGATCTCTCGGTTACATAGTTCTGCCTTTTATACCCTGCTCTAAGACTCCGACTCGGTTACGACCACGACTACTACTCGAACTCGGCTACGACTATGAAATAGACTCAAACTCACATACGACCATGACCTGAACTCATACAGGATTATTAGATCTACAACCACGATTAAAAAAACAAGATTACAACTCTAACAACAAGCAATGGCCAATTCTTACGGAGTTACTACGCCAATATGCCTAGTGAGGTGAACAGCATGGTCCTTGCGATTTTCAACGCGACACGGGCACTTGGGTTCAGCGAACTATAGAAGTCGAAATACTTTGTCCAATAGGGGTACTGGCCTTTGCAATAAACTACCAAGAATTCGAGAGCATGCTCTCATCTCTTTTGTGAAACTATTGGCAAGGTTTTCTACTGACATACATATGATCCCGATTGTAGTCCAAGCGCCGAGCACCCTAACCAAAAGATAGTGTCACCTAGAGCTGGGACTTGGGTCGTGCTTTTTTGGGCTAGCCCAAGCACGGCCGGCACGGCACGGCCCAGCACGGTCCGCCCGACACGTGGCGGGCCGTGCCCGCCCGACGAATAGTGGGCCGTGGCTGGGCCTGCAACCGCACGGTGGGCGGCGCGGCACGGCCCGGCGTGGCGTGCCGTGCTTGGGCCGGCCCGGCCCGTGTGAGCACGGTCGGCACGGAGGCACGCCCAAGACGGTGGGCACGCCCGGCACTGGGCACGCCGGCGCCGGTGGCACCGTGGCGCCAAGCCTTCGGCCTCCGTCGGCGGCGCCTGCGCCCGCCGGCGGCAGCGGCGGCGTCGGCCGAACGGCCTCCTGCCGCCTCCCACCGCCCCCATTCTCGCTTCCCAATCCCATTCCCACAAGCACAATCACAGCAGAGGGAGGGATCGAGAGAGGGAAGGACCATGTACCTCTCGGTGGCCACCGTGGAGGCCGAGAAGAACCACTCATGACCCCGGCGACGCCACGCCGCCGCTCGCCATGCTGGTGATGTAGTCGGCGCTGGCGATGGTCAAGGAGTCAGAATGGCAGCCCCACCCCCGCCGGCGGCGGGGGAGGTGGGGAGGACACGGCGGCGGGTGAGGAGGGGGCGGGGAAGGTGGAGGAGGAGGGGGCGGGGAAGGCCGGGCGGGGAAGGAGGAGGCGACGGAGGAGAAGGGGCGAGGAGGAGGAGGGGCGGGGAAGGCCGGGTGACGACGAGGCGGCGGGGAGATCCTGGGAGGAGGGTGGCGGGGAAGAGGGGGGCGGCGGGGGGGGCGTCGGGGAGGAGGGACTACTGGGAGGAGGGACGCAGGGAGGAGGGGGGCGACCGGGGAGGAGGGGGGTGGCGGGGGGGGCGGTGGGGAGATCCGCCATCTAGGGAGGAGGGGGCGGGGAGGAGGGAAGGAGGAGGCCGGGCGAGGAGGGGGCGACCGGGAGGAGGCGGTGGCGGGGAGGGGCGGTGGGGGAGATCCGCCATCTAGGGAGGAGGGGCGGGGAGGAGGGGAAGGAGGCGGCGAGGCGAGGAGGGGGCGGTGGGGAGATCCGGGAGGAGGGCGGCGGGATGGGGGGCGGATGACGACGAGGGCGGGGAGATCGGGGAGAAGAGACCGAGGAGGTCTTGGAGATGGGGAGGAATGAGTGGGTGGCGGCGATTCGCGAAGGATATTAGGATTAGGGTTTTAGAATTTTTGCAATTTAGTCCTTGACTTTTCTAAAATCTACGAATAGGTTTTTATCTATTTTGATTTCTTCTGTTCTAGCCCTCGTAAATTCTATTTTCATCGCGAATAGATCCTATACATCCGTATGTATGTATGTGTGTATGTGTGTATGTATGTATGTGTGTATGTGTGTATGTGTGTATGTGTGTATGTATGTGTGTGTGTATGTGTGTATGTATGTATGTGTGTGTGTATGTGTGTGTGTGTGTGTGTGTATGTGTGTATGTGTGTATGTATGTGTGTATGTGTATATGTGTGTATGTATGTATGTGTGTATGTGTATGTGTATGTGTGTATGTGTGTATGTATATATATGTGTGTGTGTGTGTATGTGTATGTATGTATGTGTGTATGTATGTATGTATGTATGTATGTATGTATGTATGTATGTGTGTGTGTGTGTGTGTGTATGTGTGTGTATGTATGTATGTGTGTATGTGTGTATGTATGTGTATGTATGTGTGTATGTGTGTATGTGTATATTTTACGGTTTAGTCCTTCAGCTTTTTGTTTATTTTGATTTCTTTTGTTCTAGCCCTTAGAAATTCTAATTTTGGCCCTCTGGAAGTCCGATTGCGTCGCGGTTTGATCCTGCGCATCCGTGAATGTGTGATGTGTGTGTGTATATGAGATGAGGATGTGTGTGTGTATATGTGATGAATGTATATTATTTCAAACAAATATCGTATGTTATATATATGCATGAAACTACATGACTTAGAATGAACCATCTTACGGGATCATTGGCAATCTTTTCAATTAGACAGAGCAGATAGATTTAGCACGTTTCAATTAGACAGGTGTAGAAGGCAAAAGAACTGGGGGTACTTCGATCTTACACGACTCTATACAAAATTTTCTGCAGGGAAGTACAAACATATCTGCAGAGCATTATTTATACATGATCATGTGAACCAGAAGTCTCAAGTCCAATCTTGCATCAACCATATATAGCATACATGCACAATAGTATCGAATTTTAAGTATGTTTTAATAAGACGGGTATAAGAGAAAGGAAGATGGCTTTAAGTGGTGTATAGTTACTTTGGTGGGCTTGGTGGCACGGCACGAACGCCCAAGCACGGTGGGCTTTGGGCCGTGCTTGGGCCCGGCCGAAGCAAGACGGCCAGCACGCACGCGGCACGACGAGATAATCGGGCCGAGCCAAGACGCGACGGCGAGCGACGAAGCACGGTGGGCTGGGCGTGCCAAGACGCACGGCCCAACTCCCAACTCTAGTGTCACCTGATGATACGGCCATCACGATGCACATGTGCGTACAGAATGCGATTAAAAATTCACAGGAAATCTATGTCTGCAGCCATTGGACCTAATCTTTGTCCAACTATCTGTTGGACCTCAGGGGCAGTTTTGTAATTTCCCAATTGAGGGAACTGTTCATGGGTCCCACCTGTAAGAGGGATATGAAGAGATAAGGGAGGAGACGGTTCGTCTCCTCCCCGTGCGCGTGATTGCGGGGGGCGCGGTCTTCGCGGATCTGGCGCCTCTCTCGCGGGCGACGGCGGCGGCCGGGTCGTGGGGCGTTGGCGATGGAGGCGGGGTCGGCGCGGGCGCTTCGGCGCCAGCCACACCGCAGCCGGCCTATCTCCCCTCTCTCGGCTCCGCTATAAAGCCCGGCCTCTCTTCTTCTCCGGGCATCCTGAAAAACTGAGTGAGTCTTTTCCCCTTCTACCTCTATTCTCGCTTGAGACTCTCGATCCTTGGGCATTGGTTTGCCCGTGCTTTGCAGTACCAAGGTCTTGACCCTTTCTAGGGTTCTTGATCTATACTTAGATCGAGACATTCACCGGGAGATTTGGACGATTGATTTGTGCTTCTGTGTGGTTCTTGGCCAGAACCACTTTGAGGTCTTGTGCGGCATCCCTGAACTTCGTCTTCCCTCCTGGCCTCGGCTGAGAGAGGGAGAGTGGCATTGTATCTCCGTGAACCATCTCCCTGCTGGACACAGTGGGCTGATAGGTTTTCTGGGTCAGCGACTTTATCGTGCCTTGCCTTATTTCGGTTTCTTCAAGTGATTTCGAATATCACTACCCTGTGAGTTGTATATCTCTGTTCTCCAGAAGTACTGCTGTAGAAAGAGATGCTTTGTGGGCTGTGATTGCTTGCTCTGTGAAGAAATTGTCGCATACTGAGATTAGTCTAGATAACTAGAAAAGAAGAAGAAGTATAGCCGAGACATAACTAGGGTGGCCATGTTTTTTTTTGTGACTTTTAGCTTTGGTTTTTTCGAAAGCTAATAGATAGGACGATTTATGATATAAGTAGCTAGACTATTTGGCTTTTTCGAAAACTATCATCCACGACCCAAAAGAGCCGTTACATCATATAAGCTTGTACCATATGCGAGGATGAGTCTTCCATCTAAGAATTCTTCACTTCGATTTCCTCTTATATAAGAAAGAGGGCAACTTATCACCCAACACACTGGAGATTTTTTTATTTGACTCTATTGTGCTAGCTTAATTTCAAAATTAACTTTATACAACATAAATTGTAAATCTAACTCTCTTACCGAACACGTAAAAACTAGAGTCTGACTCTCCTATCGTTGTCGTGCCACCGGCCACGGAAGCATCCGGAAGAAAGGTTCTGCATCCGAGTACGACAAGGACCTGAGGTGTCGTGCAACCGGAGCGTGGCAGGCGTACGGTGGCCTGCATAGAGTAGTTGCACCATATTACGGCAGGGACCTTAGGTTCTGCTTATTTCAGCTTGAGCTTCTGGTTTCTGGTTTATTTTTTACTATTCCTAAATTTTATTTTTTTCCTGGCTTTTTGGTTTTTTAACGGTTCTTTTTTTTCCGTATTCGTTTGTATTATTCGTGATGGGCTAACATATTTTTTTATTTTTTATTTTTTTAAATTTAGTTACGCTAAATAAGTTATCATCAGCTACTAATTTTAGCCAACTACAATATAATTTTAGTCATAAATTAGTTTATTTTAGTCTAACTGAGTGGCATCTTAGAGTGAGAGACGTAGTCCAATTAAACTAGTTTGGTCTCAAAGCATTTGCATGCTACTCGTTGACAACATACTGTTTGGGCCATGAGCCGCGCTCGCCGACGGTACCGCTAACTGCTCATTCTTTCGCGCTCGATAAGAAGACTAATTTTATAATTTCATACTGTATATATCTAATTTTAAAATTAAGATGATATAATAGGACCAAATAAAAAATTCAACACACTTCACTGATCAGGTATCAATACAACGTACACTAGTTTAATTACTATAAACGGCTGGTTACGATGTACACTAGGTTAATCTTTACTATTATAAAAGTGTGAGTTGATGGTTGGACTCTCATCTCTCTCTCAAGATAAAACCCCACCCCCTCCACTTTTCCCATCTCCTTACGTATTCTAGCCACCCTTCTCTCTATATCGCTTGCTCTTCAATATTTGATATGTAAAGTTGATCAGGCAGTAAGTTCCATCTTATTATTTTTATAACTCCGTTGCAACGCACAGGTCTCTAACTAGTTACTATAAACGGCCGGTCTCATTTTTTTTTAATGTTACGTTCTCCCACAGACATGTTGCAGAAGCATTGACTTTACTTGATAGTAACGAAGTGCCAATTGCACTATCTAAAGTCTAAACTGGCACAACAAAAATCAAAGAAAAGGATTCAGTTCAATAAGGACTTTCAGCTATGCAAAAATATCAACCAGGTGTATGCAAATCATTTGTACACAACCCCAAATCATTTGTAAATTCCAGTATTACAGCAAATGGATGTCGACCACGTATCGAGTTGCTAGAGCGCTGAAAATTTTGCAGAGATCGGCAGTGTGTTCAAATGGACAATGTGCAGAATGCCAAGGCACAAGGTTTCTTACGAGGGCGCCAATTCAGCCCCATCATGGAGAGCGCAACAGACGGTAGCTTTGTGATGCCCCTGGTACACCCTGATGGCCTCTCCAGTTGACATTGTCCACAATCTTGCAGTAGTATCAGAAGAAGCTGCAAGACGGGAACATTTCGTTTAGTAACCCGTATATCGTAGGGAGTGTGAATCTGAACGCGCATGATGCATGCAGTAGTGCGTACCAGTTATCAAATAAGCACCATCTACTGAGAATACGCAGTCCCAAACCCAACGTTGATGACCTGTGAAGTTTAGTGCTCGCAATATTTCAGGATCTCATCTAGAAGATTCACAACTTTCAATTAGGAGGTTGGACAAAAATGCTCAGAAAATTACCTACTAAAGTTCTTTCCAACTTGAAGCCATCAACATTCCAGATCTTTACAGTGTGGTCCGATGATGCTGTTGCAAGATACCTGCTAACAATCCCCAAGTATGTCATGAAATCCAGAAAAAGCAAGCGATAGAGCTATATTACTTGGATGCACTACTTTGAGCTGTAAATATGTAATTGGCGCTTTAGAAGCGGAATATTACTGACTTCCATATTCACCAAATGCATTTTGGCAGAGGAATGACTAGGAAGCAGTGTTCAAAACAAGAGTACCTTGGAAGAAAGATGAAAGTGAAAGAGAAAAACTAGTCAATTTCCCCATAGTATTACCTGTTAGGGTCACAAAATTCTGGTGATAGCAGGCACTTCAGAATGTAGCCATCATGAGCTTGCAATTTGTGGAGGGGTTCAAAGCAGGTAATTGTCTACATCAGAGATTTCATCAGCTTCAAAATCCAGATATCACAGGTCTAGTGTTTAACAGCAGGTACTGGTAGGGCAGTAAAACTCACTGACCTGAGTACCCTTAAGAAGGCGCCAAACATAACATGTCCCACGGTTATTTCCAGCAACCACCATACTCCCATCCCACATGACTGTCAGAGATCTAACAGCAGTATCGACCTCTGGTACCTGGATAATTGGAACCATCATATCATTTGTGTTTCCACAGTAGTACGGTAGTACCTTAAAAATGAAGTATGACTCACCAATTCACAGCTGCATGAATTAGCAGCCAAATCCCACACCCGTATGTTTCCATTCTGATCACCAGATATTAGTTCATTCTGAAAGATTGATGAGACAATGTTGGAACCAAATGATGCAGAAAGAAATGAACAGTTACCAGGAGAGACGAATGTGGCAAAAAATAATGATCCCTAATTCCCTATTGTATTCATCCATTCCATGCTAATGTTGGAAACAATAATCAAAACTATTTGGTCCAGGTATAAGAAAATGAAGTTCAGCAGGAAAGTTAAAAAAGTATGAGAGTAAGACTTAATAATTCCATGCAAACACCACAGTAGGAGTCTCTCCTACTGTTTTCCCTCAAAAACAATTCCATGCAAACATCAGTAGTGAATATCCTTGTGTGTCACCATCACCATCAAAGTGCCCAATCTTATCACCGGTGAGGAAAAGTGTAGATTGAGAAAGTGAACGGCACATGTATGTTCAATTCCCTGCCACCCTAGTTGAACTCAACTTGGATATCACAAGAGTGAATACATAAAAAAAATAGTTCAACAATTACATGCAGGCAGTTGTGTCAGCGTATTTACAAGTGATCCAACCAATGGCAATACAGTCTCTTTTTTTGACAGGAATGCCGATACAATCTCCTAAAAAAATATGGAAACAATGCACACGAGTATGACTTTATTAGCTAACCAACAATTGTATCTATGCCGAAACATAATGTAATCAGTGCAGTAATTGGATGATGAAATTTGCAATCATTTAAGACAAGAAATACTAACCTGATTTGGGTGTAGGACCACGGTGTTGACAGCTGCACGACTTTCATATTCTCGTTGACAGGTGGCAGTCCTGAAACCATACATGCACAAGTACAAAGACCAACATCAAAGGCATAACATGCATCATAGCCTGGAAAATTAGTAGCATGACTGCATAAACACTATATATAATTAGAAAGGGGGGGGGGGGTATCTAGTTCAAACAAATCTGTAAGTGCTGCCTACTATGTAAACTCTCACATGTTCCATTTGATGAGATTTGCATGGATCAGATTTACAGAGAATAGAGGTGATCATGTTTGTCACGGCGTCGCCAAGTCGTCGCCTTGGCAATGCCTAGGCGTCGTGGTGGTCCAGAAGGAATGCCATGGTGCTTCGCCGTGATAACCATCCTCCCCCACTCCCATCCTGTGGCCGCCCCCCATCTTCCTTGGCTCCGGCCAGTGGGAACGGCCAGATCCGGTTGGGTTCGACGAAGATGGGGCGGGGGAGGCGCCAGGGGCAGAGGCACCAGGGGGGCACTGGAAAGAGGAGGCGGCGAGCGGGGGAGGAGGCGCCGAGGAGAGGAGGCCACAGGAGAGAGGAGTTGGGAGAGAGAGCAGAGGTTACGAGTTATGAGAGGGATCGGCCGACTTGTATGTATACATGTAGTGTATGCCTCGCCGTGGCGTCCTGGTGCCTCTTAGGCACCGTGACAACCATGGAGGTGATAGGACCCCCCACCACCACCACCACCACATACATGATTGGTCAATGTGAAGGGGTTGTTTGCAAATTCATCCATGTTGCTCAAATCCCCTTAAATCTACTTCATCCAAACCACATTCAATAGATCATATTGTGAGTTTGCATGATAGCACCTAGAGATAGGTTTGCACTGGATCCTCCGCTCAATTAAAATAGTTGTTCAAGAATAATTTTTTAGAAGAACAACTAGTCAAGGAAAATAGAGCTGCATCTCAAGAAACAATAGCCAAGCAACATAATAAGTTGAGAAACCTCACCGTAAATCCCAGATTCTTACAGTACCATCCTCAGAACCTGAGTACATCCAGTTGCCATCGCAATGGAACCCCACAGCCATCACATTACTAGTATGTGAATCATAGCTAATTACCTGTTAGGTGCATCATTATTAAATAAAGAAAAGAAACATGTTGGCCCAGATTGGTTGCTTTAAAAAACATGCACACATACCGGTTGAGGGCTATTTGAGTTAACATCAAAAAGGCGGATATGATGATTGCCAGCAGCAGCTAAGAATCGCTTGTCTGGGGTTATCTCAAGGCGGTTAACTTGCTGCAAAAGATAGGTTATTAACAGACATAAGGCACATGAGGCTGCTACTAAACTATATAGCTTTGACCTCAGAGAATCACCAATAGCCCAAGCATTGGCCCATAATTTACTATTCATTTGTAGTCATGCATGACTTTTTTAGATATTGTATCATAGCCTATACATGGAAAATGAGAGGTTAAACTTTAAAAATTTTAAAAATGAAGTATGGAATAGCATTTCTCATAAAAAATGAATCATGGAATAGCACCATCCAATTACCTTACAAATACAGAAACAAGGTACCTCATTACTTCGCTAGTATATGAAAAGGCATGAATAGTTATTATAATAAGCCAATATTCTGAGAAAACACAGGCATATACAGAAAACTTAGTCCAATTATCCAAGCGAAAGCAAAAAAAAGTAAAGGAAACATGGCATTGACAGAACAATAATAAATATATTGGTATCCAAAATCCAGTACTTCCTATAAAAGACAATTGATCAATAAAGAACATCCTCTTACATTCTTCCATTAGTGAGGAAAAAGTGAAAAACTAGTTAAATGGAAAGACACATCATCAAATAAATTGTATGCCAGAAGAAATGACCATTAAGAAGACACCGCCAATACTCACTGAATCTGGATATTGAATAGTGCGGTAACAGCGACCACTCTTGGCATCCCAAAATCTGATTGTGTGATCATAACTTGCAGTTGCTAGAATGACAGAAGGTTGAGCCATTTTGCACCTCCTTCCTGCCCATACATCAAGAGTCAAGACACATTCTCAAAATGAAGACAAAGTATATATCAAAAAGGTAGATTGCAACTTCCAAATAGGATGATGGCATAAAGTCATAACTCACACGTGTACGCGCTTTGCCTAAATGAAAAAAAAACATTCTACCCAACGTCAAGAAGTACTACACATGAAAAGTTACAACAGTAGCGTGATGGATATAGCCTGACCGATTCCAAAGGATTGAAGAGATCTGATCAGAAGTTTTAGGTTCCATTTTTTATAGCCTTATCGGGACTGAAACAAGGCATTGTTATCTAAGCTGCAGCTGTCGATGTTGTTCATCAGAATGAGGTCAACACAGCGAGCGAAAATAGGGGGAACGTGAGATGGATCGAGGCTGGGGCTTACCAAGAGAAGGAGTGCTAGCCCGGATGCATCGCCAGCAGAGGGGCGAGGGCGAGGACTAAAGCTGTCCCGACGACCGTGGGTCCGGAGGAGATCGAGGCCGGCAGGGACGGCAAGGGTGCGTCGGCGGAGGCGGCCGGAGAAGAACGGAGGCGGCGGCGGCGGCGGCGGCGGTCAGTAGTGGGAAGGACGGGGAGCGAGGCCCCGGGGTCGTGGGCGTGGATGGAGGCGACAGAGAGCTGAGTTGGTGGGCGGTGATCTCATCATGGGCTGGGCTCGGTTCGAAAGCCCACACAAGCAGTAGCTTAGCCTTTTCTCCTTTTTGATCAGGCCCGGTGGGTTTGTGGGTTTTTTTATGGTTTTTAAATTCTGACGGTTTGTGAGGGACAATACGTACAAAAAATAGTTGTATATGATTTTAACCGGTATAATTGAACTCAATAGTGTCTATTATAATTTAATATAGATCACACCTTAAAAAAATACCATTTAAAACCTGATTAATGTACCAATCTAAACTAAAACCTAATATGAATGGATTCGAACCCATCATTTGCTCACAATCAAATGAACACAGGTTGATTCTCATCTCTCTCCCAAACAAACAAGACAGGTTGATTCTCATGAAAAAAAGTAGACTATAGGCCAAGTGTTTCGTGTGAATGAGTCGGTACATGCATTGTATTTGTACATAGTCACAAGAATCTGGGCTTGTTCTTTTTTGCTGCGGCTTATGGCTTTTGGTTGAAATTTTTGAATTTTGGCTGTTTACGGTACAGATTACGGAGAGATCGATACTCACTTGCGATTTTGGCTGGTACAGATGCTAAGATTTTAACGTGTATTATGTTTATCTTGTAGACCCCGTCTTGAGAAAATACTCCGTTTAAAAGTTAGGCATCAGAGTGGCCGCCAAAGTCGGCGGCTTGTGGCTCAAGAACAGGCCCTCTATCTGTGAGGTGAAAGAAGTTAGCGTGTGGGACCCTGAGGTTTATTCCCGTGATTTCTCTCCTCTTATTGGGTACGCATCGAGTGAGTCTAAATTGGAGGTCTAAACTCTCGGCTCGGTCTAAATTCGAGCTTGGCTCAAATAAGCTTGATAGCAGTTAAAATAATTTAATATATACTAATTTTCAATAATAAAAAAACTTAAGCTCAAGTTCGGCTCGAGTAATTTCAATAACAGTAAAAAATAATACAACATACACTAATTTTCAACAATAGAAAAGCTTGATCTCGGCTCCAGCAAATTTGGTAACAGTTAGTATATATACGGGTTGTAAAAAAAGTTTGAGACTCGCGAGTTATTCGAACTTGACTCGTTGAAACTCGTGAGTTCGGAATCAAGCTCTAGCTCGACTCGTTTAGAGCTTGAGTCGAGTTTAAATTAAGTTTAAAATAAGCTAAACTCAAGGAGCTCATAAGCCTTAAATTTTTTTTTACGACCATATGTGAGGTGTGACGACGAAGAAATGCTGACAAAGCTGACCCAGTGTTAAGGATATGAGAGACGCAAAGCTGACAAGCACATTGGGCAACACCGTCGACGTGGAAGGTAGCAGCGTCGCTGTTGATGGTTGTTTGGTTGTTCTTGTGCAGTGATAGTGAGGCGGGGGAGGGATGAGCTAGCGGCACGACAAGACAAAGGTCATTTATTTCTACCGCTGGTTTTTTTTTTTAAAGCCATGGTACTACAGCGATGGTAAAGACGTTGACGTAAATAATATATCTGATTTTAGACTTAGAGAGTTGTTTATAAAGTTATTTATAAAAATCACCTTAATTGTTTTAGTTTTTAGAGAAGTCGTAACTAATAATCAAAAGAAACAGAACCAAAAAAGAGATCATCTAGATGGTCTTCAAGAGCACCTCCTATCCTCTTCTTCATGTATGTTTTTTTTCCTAAAGTAAAGTTCAAAATTACAACTAATGACGAACCCTGTAAACAAAACTAGGGTTAATCAGTAGAATCTGTTTAATGTATCCTACATGTATATAGTTACCCCAATGGATGGGATCACAACAGATAGCATCTATTAAAATGATTTTGCATCTATCAGCGAGGTATCTAATGCGAGGAAAGCACGTACGGTACAAATCAAAACCCAAGTACAACATCTATCACTCTTCAAATGTCAAATACATGCATGCAAGTTAGAGGACATACAAACCAAATTTGGGTCTAGATGAGTAGACACAGGGAGAACTAGCCTCACCGTTAGGGATGGCAATCGGGCCGGGTAGTAGCTGCCCACGGGCATGCCCGTCACCAGCGATGGGCGCAGTCGCCTCGCCCATGCACATCGTCAGCGGGTATGTCTGTTTGCCCGCCAACCCTTGTCTCAACGGATAGGGACGGAGGTCATACCTCAGACAAGGTAGGCTTTAGCTCAATGTATAAAAAAAATCTGGTGTATGGTCCGGATAAATTTAGTCTAGTCTGGATAATATTTTCATGATACAGGCTAGATAAGTTAGATCATTTCATCACTGAGCCTATGGCGTAACTAAATCCTGGCTCCGCTACTGTCAACGGGTAGCACATTAGAAAGACAAGAATACAAAGAAAATTAAACATTAGACAAGGTAGTTCGAGTTGAATAATTAAACCTGAAAATAAAACAGCACATAGTTCACATCGCACAAGTTTCTTTCATCGCGCATGTTCGAGCTCGACAATCATCGGGCTACAGAACAACACAAGCATAACTGATACGAGAGACATGTCCAGAAATCAAAAGAAATAAAAAAAAAACTACATTGGTTGCTTCAGTTATCGGCAAAAAATCAAGAAATGAGAGGAAATTGAACAAATCTGACAGGAATGTCAAGAAATCAGAGGAATCCCAACGGTGGCGATCCTGTGCTGGACCTCGGATGGCGGCGCTCCTGCGTTGGATCACGGCAGCTGGAGGGCAACGGCGAGCTGCTGGAGGGCTGGAGGTGTAGGTGCGGGAGCGAGAGATGCCAAAGATGGTTAAGGGCAGTGGCTTATCGAGATGTGGTAATGGTATGTGCTGCGAGGTCCATGTGGCTGAAGCGTGGGTGGGTATAGGTGACCGTCGAGTGACTGCAGGGCAGCGCCGACGAGGAGGGTTGATGGCGGCACTGCGCGAGGGGAGGGAGGGAGAGACTTGGGAGGGAAAGGGAGAACTAGAGGTGGGACTTTTTTTTTTGAACGGGCAGAGACGGGCTTGGCGTGCCGGCATGCAACGGGCCCACGCCGTGTCGGCTCAGTACAACCATCCTATCATGTTGTCTCATCTCGTCTCCGGTCAAATCTAAGTCTGTTGTGCCGACGTCGTGTCGGTCCTAGTCTAGTTTTAAGCTACTATAGATGACGGAGGCGGCGACGATGATGATGACGACGGACGTAATCTTCATTTCTCTTATACTCATTTCGTTAAAAAACTAGTTAAAATTAAATTAATTGTATAAAAACATAGGCAAGTAATCTTCGATTTACCTACACTGCAAGATGACACTGATAACTTCTCTGACAAGAGTAAGCTTGGGGGGGCGGGTTCGGCACCGTGTACAGGGTAAACAACCACCGTATGCTGCCATGCTGGAGAGAACAATAGCATTGCCTGTCTTTTTTTCTCTCTAAAATGGACCTCGTTTTACAGGGAACGCTCTCTGATGGGCAACAAATAGCAGTGAAGAAGCTATCACAGACACACACTACTAGACAGGGACTGAACCAGCTGCACAATGAAATGCAAGTATTGGCTGAGCGTCAGCACAAGAAACTTGTCAGATTACTGGGTTTTGTCCGCATCAGAATGAGATGATGCTCGTTTACGAACACATAAAGAACGGGAGCCTTGACAACTTTCTATTTGGTAATTTCCTCTACAATTACTAGAATTTTCTGGTCAATACAAATAATTTTTTTTGTTTGATAACTTGTGTTTGCATTTCAGCACAACTGTTAATTTTCCACTTAGGTGTACTAGATGATTCTGATTTAAAACTATACTGAAACCAACTATGCCAAGAAACCTGCGAGAATTAAATTAGTACTATAAGGATGGAGTATCATGTGTAATACAAGTATTGTAGCACTCCGTCAAGCTAGTTGCTGCAGCTAAGACTAGTACATACGGTTAGAAAATTTTCTTTTTTAATTTCTTATTAAATTTAGTGTAATTTGACCTCTGTAATTTAAATTTAGTACATGCGGTCGTGGAATAGAAGACATGGTCGTAAGCTTTACGACCACAGCAACTGAGTCTTCAACTTGGTCGTAAGTCACAGCGTGGTCATAATCGAGTTACGACTACGGTGATCTAGCGTTACTACATGGTCGAAGGAGCGGTTACGAGAACGTGCAGCGTAGCGTGAACGTGGTCATAACTCTCATCAGGTGAAGTTACGAGTACGTCGTCGGAGTACGAAGGCGTGGTCGGAGCAAACCAGAAATGGTGCAACTCTATTTACTGGGAGCAACGGTACAATATCATTCTTCGAATAGCCAAGGAATATTGTATCTTCACGAGGATTCAAGCATAAGGATCATTCACTGGGATTTGAAAAGCTAATAACATCTCGCTGGATGAAAACATGAACCCAAAAATAGCAGACTTCGGATTGGCAAGGCTTCTAAGAGGTCGTCATACACAGACCAAGACAGCTAGTGCCTAGTGTGGTCGGAACATAGTAAGCTCATACACATTGACGCATAACTGAAACTTAGCATACCATGTAAGATATAAATGTAATCTTCTAAAGTCTAACTAGCTGCTAATCTTTTACAGCGGATATATGGCACCGGAGTATGCATTATTTGGCAGTGTGCCCCCCAAGATCGATATTTTCAGCTTTGGTGTTTTGGTTCTGAAATTTTTAACCGGTAGAAGGAATAGCAGTTTCGATGATCTGGACTCTGGAAATCATGGTGAATCTCCTAAGTGTAGTAAGTGGCAATTTCATTTTAGTTGATAATCCGATTATCTGAAGATACTTTTAACCATAAATCTGATGGGAAACATCTGACAGGTATGGAACTGTTGGAACAAGGATAGCACATTGCAACTGATTGACCAAACACTTTATGTGTATTCCAAGAGCAAAGCTCTGCGATGCATCCACATGACCACATCGGTCTTCTTTGTGTCCAAGAGGACCGGATGACAGATCAATCATCTCTTCGGTTGTTCTAATGCTAACCAGACGCAGAATAAAACTCCAGCCACCGCGACAACCGGCATTCTTCTTTGGGAGAGACTCCAGTTCAGTTTTCCAACAGGGCGGACCTGGCAAATTGGCAACTACATATATGAGAAGTCTGATCATGTGATTGTGCAGGATAATTTCTCTGTGAATGATGTTACTGTTACAGTTAGTAATCTTGTTTAGTCGTATTCGAGTCGGTTTTGGTGTACGAGTCGTATACGAGTACTGGTCAGTTTTCGAGTTCGTGTTGTAATCGTAGATTCGAGTTCGTGTTGTAGTCGTAGAATCAGGTAGGGAGGCCGTGCGTGTAGGCTTTAAAAGGCACGCAGTCATGTAACAAGAGAGATAGCGAGATGATGCGATCGGTGTGATCAAAACGAGAGGAAGAGAAATAAAGAAAGCAGAGAGCTTTGGCTCCGGGAAAAATATTGAGTTTGTTGTTTTCATAGACGTGGTCGTAAACGAGTTACAATCACGGCGAACGGAGGTGTCTGCAAGAGCAGAAGACGTGGTTGTAAACGAGTTACGACCACAGTTGTGGAACAGAAGGCGTGATCGTAAGCTTTACGATCACAACAATTGAGTCTTCAATGTGGTCGTAAGTCACAGCGTGGTCGTAATCGAGTTACGACTACGGTGATCGAGTGTTACTACGTGGTCGAAGGAGCGGTTACGAGAACGTGCAGCACAGCGTTAACGTGGTTGTAACTCTCATCAGTTGAAGTTACGAGTACGTTACCAGCGTACGAAGGTGTGGTCGGAGCAAACCAGAAGTGGTTATAACGACTCTGTGCGTGGTCGTAACGACTGCTGAGTGGTCGTAAACTGTAACAAGTGGTATCAGAGCCTGTTGATTTTGGAGATTTTTAAAGATCATAGGTGATAAGGCGAAGGCCCGAGGTGGGCTAATCTCCCTCTAATACCCTCTCCTGACTACCGACAATTACCCGGTGTAGGCAATGAAGATGAAGGCGAACATGCACGCCCAGGGAGTTTAGGGTGCAGTCGATCCGAAAGGGAAGGATAAGGAGGCGGACGACAAGGTGGATCAGACGGCTTTGGCCATCATTTACCAGGCGGTGCTAGATGCGATAATACATCAGCTCATCGACAAGGAGATGGCACGGGAGGCGTGGGAGACGCTGCAGACGATGCACGAGGGCGTTGATCGTGTGAAGGAGGTGCGACTCCAGAATTTGCGGAGCGAGTTCGAGAATCTAAAGATGGGAGAGACCTAGTTGGTGGATGAGTTCGCCGGTAAGCTGACTTCGTTGTACAATCAGATTAACTCTCTTGGTGACAAGATGGAGAAATCTGTGGCAGTGAAGAAGTACCTACGCTTGCTTCCGGAGAAGTACATATCTGTTGTCATCACACTTATATACTCCTCTGATCTAGACAAGAAGAAGATAGAGGAGATCGCTGTCTCCCCCAAGGCACATGAGGAGTTACTGAAGGAGTTTCAATCACGTAACGAGTAGGGATCTCAGACTCATAACGAGCAGGCGTTGCTAGTAAAGGGAGATTCGAGAGACGGTCGTGACTCATCAAACAACCGCGGGAGGTGGCGCAGTCGAGGCGGCCAAGTGGCCAAGGCGGCAGAGGTGCCTGTGGAGACAAGGTTGGGCAACGCGGTGGTGACAGATCCCTTGATAAGTCACATGTCAAGTGCTTTGAATGTGGTGAATACGGGCACTATGCGCCAGGATGCCACAGCCATATAAAGTGTTTCAACTGTAATGAGTACGAACACTATGCTTCGGAATGCCAAAGCAAAACGAAGGACGGGGAGGTGAACCTCACCCAAGACAAAAAAAGAAGATGAAGAACCGGGACTATTTCTCTCCCCATATGTTGAAAAGGCGTCAGTCATGGTGATACTGAACGAGGAGAATATAGTTCCAAAACTACGCACGAAGGAAGACAGCCACAATCACACAGATCAGTGGTACTTGGGTAATGGAGCAAGCAACCACATAACGAGAAATCGCTCCATATTTCATGAGCTCGACAAGAAGATTTGGGGCAAGGTCAAGTTTGGCGATGGATCCACGGTGAAGATAAAAGGCAAAGGGACCATGATGTTGCAATGCAAGAACGTATATAAGAAGTTGACAGGAATTTACTATATACCAAGTCCATGCAACAGCATACCTTGTCTCGGGCAGATAACAGAAAGAGGGTGCAGAGTGGCGCTGCAGGATTAGTTCTTGCGTGTGTATGACAAGAACAAAAATCTATTAATGAAGGTGAAAAGATCTCCAAATCAATTGTACAAGATTTCTTTGAAAACTTGTATATCAGTTTGTGGAAGAGCGGTCTAGAGGAGCCAGAAGATGGTTGACTTCACGAATGTGCAGCAGGCGCTTTCACAAGCGATCGCGTGGACCGCACGCACCTCATGCAAGCACACATGTAGGTGGCATGCACGTAAGCAGCTTACATGGGCATGCAGGGCGCATCGCGCTTGTAGTAGGAGGCACGAGTGGCAACATGCATGCTGCTGACACGAGCGCATGCGTGCATACAAGCACGGAAAGCAGAGGTGCTGGAGGTAGTGACACAGGAAGTCCTAACGCACATGCTGGTGAAAGGAAGGATGAAGAAGAGATGTATCAGAATCCAGATGGAAAAAGTGCACAAGGTCTAAGAGGAACACTTGGAGTACAGGTTGATGCAGTCTTTTGTGGTTTTGCAGAGGGAACGTAGGAAGCGTTGGAGACAGGAGTTAGGGGCGGTGTAGCCTCAGCTGAGATGTATGCAGGAAAGTGGACAAACTTGGTCCAAGAGAGAGAGGTGGGAGGCTCAGGGAATGATGAAGCCAAGGCGGCTGTGGGAGAAAGTGCTCCACCCCAGGTAGGTGTGCGAGGAAGGACGAGATCAATCCAAGTGCGAGACGTGGCAAGCGTCGGATTGTGCAAGGCTCAGGAAGGAACGACGCACGGGAGCGCAGGTAGAAGGAAGAAGCGGAAGCAACTGTAGGACCGGACAGGCAACAGAAGGAGAGTGAATGGTACCTTTAAGTTCTCCCTAAGTATTCACTCAACCCCTTTTCTTTAATATCTACAGAGCTATAAAGATTAGAGTTAAAATCCCACTTGAAAACCAAAGAGACAGGACGAACAGAGCAGGAAAAGCAAAGTGGTTGAAATCTGACAATGTGGTCGAAACTTACAACGTGGTCGATCGCTGACAAAGTGGTCCTAAATCCGACTACTCGACAGAAGTACAACGTGGTCGAAAATCGACTACCAAACGAACATAACCGTAGTCGAAAACTGACCGTTCGTTGGAAATCAGCCCAGTCGGAAGTTCAACGTGGTCATAAATCGACTACCGAACAGAAGTCACTGTAGTCGATAAACCACCGAGACCAAAACCAACACGATCGAATATGAGTGCAGTCAGAACCAACATGATCACCAACAACGTGGTCGAACAACCAACGTGATCGGAACCAGTCGACAACCACACTGGTCAACGTGGTCGTAAGCCAATGGAATGGTCGAACAACCAATGTGGTCAAAACCAGACTGCAACCAAAAGATCAATGTAGTCATAACCTACGTGGTCATAAAGCAACAGGTGGTTGAACAATCGACGTGGTCGAAGACACGCGAAGAGATTGAAAGATCGAATGTGATCGAAGACAGAGCGATACGATATGAAACTCGACCATGGTCAAAACCAATGTGATCTTAAAGGCAATCGAGACTTCAAGTAAACATCACGACTGTTCCAGATCAGAACGAAAACCAAAGATCACACAGTAACTAGAAACGTGAACGTGGTCGAAAAGCAAAGCAATATGGTCGGAGACTTGACCATGGTCGTAACTAGACGTGGTTGTAACCGAAACGGAAGAACATAGACATAACAGAGCAGGGCACGACCGCAAGATCCAACTCCGCATAGCTTTTGATTAAGACAACATCTGGTCATGAGACTTTGAACACAACAAGATAAAAGTCTCAAGAGGCTACTCTACTATTTGATTGAAAACTTAGCAAGCAAATAGAGAGCTTTATGCGATTTCACCAAGAGCGCACAAAACCGAAGCCGAGAGGGTGAAAAGACAATCAGACCATGCTAGTGGGAATAGAATAGCCAAGATGGATTTGAGTATGATTTTCCAACACCAGGCAAGTTAGATCATCAACAAAGCAAGCAAGAACTTTCTCTCAGATCAAGACGGGAAAGAAACAACCAAAGAACAGAAGAACAAGAAGAACAGAGGAAGAACCAAATTGAAGCCAACTCAATCAGATAAAGACTACACAAGCAGTAGATGGAAACTTGATGTATTGTTCTGATGTTTGGTTTCACAGTCACTCCCCTTGGGAGGACCAAGCTCTAACCCTAGATCCAACACTCACTCTCTAACCTAACAACCATGGAGGGAGGAAGAGCTAGCCACCACCAGACCTACTCACGGTCTGCCTCAAGTCTCAACTAACTCTTGCCTCATCTCCCCTTTTTATAGGCTTACAAATGAACCCTAGGCCTAATGGATCCAACCATTAGTCCAAACATGGGATAACACATTAACCCCACCTAACACTGCGTTTTACTCACGCACGCTTCTCAAAGCACCTTACATGTGGCCCCAATGACTTGTCATCAAGCCTCTCACATATCCGGATTCCACCGAACCATCCTCGCTTACGAACGACCCAAGTCACTTGGCGTACCACGTGCTTCTCCTCGCGCATGACGGTACCCGACATCCTTGACCGTTTGGACCTCGACTCCTCCCTGAGCCTAGTCTCAGTCCACCTCACCGTTGCTCGTCATGTCCACCTCTGGTAGCTCTCACTTCGGCTCCTCGTCGTCCCTGCTTGCAACCACCTCACCAGCCTCGATCATCTTCGACGTCTCCTTGACCGTTCTGGACCTCAACACCTCCATGTGCCTAGTCCCGGTCCTCCTTTGCCTCACCATGACCTAGCTCCGAAGTCCTACAACCAACACCAATAAGTAAACCATCACATAGCACCACACGATATACAAAGATCATCAATTTGCACAATCAAAAAGTATTCTAGTGAACAACCTCAGCTCATGACTGGACTGGTACAGCTTATGAGTACTCGAATGATCAAGAGATGAGGTACTCGAAGCCCACGAGATACTACCAGCAGTCTACGACCACTCAGCAGATTCCTACGACCATCACACGGGTCGCTATGACCAAGAAACAGATGCTACGACCATGTAGCAAACGCTATGATGATCACACAGGTCAACATGAAATAGATGCTACGACCATGTAGCAGACGCTACGACCATGGAGAGCACAAGCTACGACTTACGACTATCGATCACAAGCAGGCAAAGCGCTACGATTATCGATCACAACCAGCAGAACACTATGACCACTGCACACATAGACTACAACTATCGA
The DNA here is from genome assembly GCA_036346245.1 of Bonia amplexicaulis. NCBI lineage: Eukaryota > Viridiplantae > Streptophyta > Magnoliopsida > Poales > Poaceae > Bonia > Bonia amplexicaulis. The sequence goes on along the minus strand of CM070741.1, from coordinate 25,896,123 downwards.
TCACAACCAGGCAGAGCTACGACTATCGATCACGACCAGCAGAAGTTACGACCATCAAGTCGTAAGAGCACATGCCGACCATAATGTCGTAGGAACTTTTGCTGACCACCAAGTCGTAAGAACTCCTGCTGACCACTAAGTCGTAAGAACTCCTACCGACCACCAAGTCGTAAGAACTCATGCCAATCTCCTAGTTGTAAGAACACCTGCCGACCACCAAGTCGTATAACTAGAAGTCGTGGAGCCTACCGACCACCAAGTCGTAAACAGAAATCGTAGACCATAAAGTCGTAAAAGCACCTGCCAACCACCAAGTCGTAAAAGTATCTGCCGACCACCAAGTCATAAAAGACACTGCCGACTACCGAGTCGTAAGAGGCATGAGCTCTAGAACTCACAGATAGAGTGCCAACTTCAGTACAAACCTCAAAAAACAAACTCAACATTTACACAAACTCTAATGCAAAGGTCAATTACTCATCACAACTATGGGGTGACTCCACATGATCTCACAATCTTCCCCTTGATGAGTATATTGACAAACACAGAAACAGCATGAAGATGAGTTTATTTTTGAAAAGAAAAATAAGAAGTTGCAAAAGCTACACATGGTTTAAAAGAAGTGAAGAAGGAACTCATGACTATATTGACAAAGTGTGAAATGGAGCAAACAACAAGAAAGAGAAACTTTTCTACAAAAACTCTAAATCACACCTAAAACCTCACAAAAGCCCAATCTTGCTCATGATCCAAAGAAAAAAGTAATTGCTCACCATGACCATTTTCATAGCAAGATGACCAAGCATTCTCCCCCTTTAATGCCTTTTGCACCCCTTAATGTCTTTTTCTCTATCATTCTCTCCCTTTTGGCAATAGAGTCATCAAGATGCATAGAAGAAAATAGAGCATGAATGAAATAGAGTGACTGCAATTTAATTCATTTTAAACGTTAGGAGCTATGAAGATTATCCAAAGTGACTTTTCAGGTATTACACCAAGTCATAAAAAGGTGAAAGTGCTATCTAGATCATAACAAACCATGTGTTACCGATAAGCCATAATCTGAAATTAGATGGATTGTTTAATATATCAAGTCACTCAACATCATAGTCTAGTTAAAGGTATCCAAACATGAGTCAATCCATGTCAATATTTTAAGTGGAACCAAGAAGCTATCATCGAGTCAATTTAGAGTGCTACAAGTTCAAAAATGAGACTTCTGTTCAAGTTCTTGATATCACTTATAATTGAGTAAATTTAGCACATTTGGCATTTTTAGAAATTCATGGTTAGCTTCAACCATTTTCACAAGATTTTGTTTTCTTTGCTATGTGCTAGATCTTAAGCCTTATGCGACCAATCCAAGCAAGAAGCTTAAGCAAACAATCTTGGTCATCCAAAACTCCCCTCGAGTTCATGCCTAGTGAAATGGCAAGTCATCTCATGAGAAAGGATTGGTGAGATCAGTTTTTTTCGCACAAAGAGATCTTTTTGCATTTTCTTGACTTAGTTCAAGAACAAAGAGTTAATGCTAACACATGCTTCACTAATGAACTAGCATAGTTCAATCTAAAGCTCAATACAGATTCAAGACCCAACTCAGCTTATTTGACATGGCATGAATCATAAGAGCATCACTAGGACCAGACTAGTCACAAGATCTAACAAGACATAATTTAATTCAAGTTATTCACATTTACGCAAGCTAGCATGGCAAAGACTAGGCTACACATAGAAAGTCATGATAAATCTAGCAACCTAGCACAGTTCATGGCAGGATGTAATGCAATCTTATCATGCACAGTGCTGAAATTAAATGCCATATGATGCAAAGAAAATTCTGCTCTCCCTCAGCATGTGAAACAATTTTAGAAGCAATTTAGTTCAAGTTGAGTTATGTCATCCTTAAATTCTAGAAAAACTCAAATTAACTCCCCTGAACCAAAGCAATAAGCAAGAAGAGAGAAGCTTGGACAGAAAGAAGAAATAGCAGTCCTTATAGCATAGACAAGATAAAAGGAATATTATAGTTCAGACTGGATCTCATCTACCCCATAAGACTCTAGGACTAGCAGCTGATCATCTAGCACACTAGGGAGTAAACACGTTCCCTGTCTACCTAAGGAGGCCCAACCCTTGCTAGACCTAAAAGAAATGAGTGAACTCAACCTGGTGAGAAGATAAGTAACTAATAAGCAACATCCTAGGATCATAAGATGAGAGAAAGAAGTCTAAACTTCTAAGAATGTGAACCACTCTAGTCTATGCTATAAAGACTAACCCAAATGCGTCCAATGAGCAAAGCACACCAAAATGACACAGAAGCATATATTACATAAAGTACAAGAAGCTCCCCCTCAAATTAAGCCATAAGGACAGACCACCACAACCTCTCCCCCAAGGCCCTTCCCGAGTCAGTGAGAGGACATCATCCGTGGCTCAGTACTTGGTAAATAAGAACAGATTTAGGAACCCAGTACTGAATCACTCGATGAGCAAAAGAAGCAGTTACAGATACAAACAACTGACCTCTAGCTACCCTACGCTCTCCGCCTCTCATAGAATCAAAAGGTCTGGGCGTAGACCTGAAGCTTCTACTGGATCCGACCACTATTGAAGAGCGTGTCTGACCAACAACAGCATGTTGATCACGCCACGGATAGCTATCTCAATGGGAAAAATGAGATCTATCCTCAGGACGGTGGATACCCTGACCAAAGGCACGCAGGCTTTAAAAGGCACGCAGTCATGTAACGAGAGAGACAGGGAGATGATGTGATCCGTGTGATCAAAATGAGAGGGAGAGAAATAAAGAAAGCGGAGTGCTTTGGCTCCTAGGAAAATATCGAGTTCATCGTTTTCACAGACGTGATCATAAATGAGTTACGACCACGGCAAACAGAGGTGTCCGCAGGAGCAGAAGACGTGGTCGTAAATGAGTTACGACCACGATCACAGAGTAGAAGACGTAATCGTAAGCTTTACGACCACAACAATCGAGTCTTCAACATGGTCGTAAGTCACAGTGTGGTCGTAATCAAGTTGCGACTACGGTGATCGAGCATTACTACGTGGTCGAAGGAGCGGTTACAAGAATGTGCAGCGCATCGTGAACGTGGTCGTAACCCTCATCAGCTGAAATTATGAGTACGTGGTCGGAGTACAAAGGCGTGGTCGGAGCTATCGAAGCAAACCAGAAGTGGTCGTAACGACTCTGTGCGTGGTCGTAACGACTGCTGAGTGGTCGTAAACTGCAATAGTTACCAATACTGATCCCTATCCTAGATAATTTCTCTGTGAACACACTTTTCTGTGATCTGTTCTACACAAGATGGAAATTCTCTGTACGTGTTTGTGTCTGACTTTGATTGATTGTCCACATTAGAGTATCGTGCAAATTTGAGTTCAGCTTCGTCTGATTGTTTGAATGAGTTGGAAATAATGATATCACTATGAACCAACATAAATGGATTGTTGATTGGCTTGTTCAGACAACTCTTACTGACGACGTTAGACTGGATATGGTTGGACACAAGTTGAATAATTTTCTCCTGTGTTGACACACCAACCGCATGAACTTGATAAGTTTCAAGCAGTGGGCCCCACTTGTCATTCGCAGCTTGCCCTACCGGGTCAAACAAATGCCTCTCCACCACGTTGCAAGTCAAACCATCCTTCTTACTGGTAGTGCTACTTACTACTCTCGATTCTCAATTCACCACTTCTTTACCACCACCCCCACCACCCACCATGGCCACGCGTCATTGCGTCTCATTCTGCCTAGTCGCAGTGCTCCTCCTCACCTTCCTCCTTGCGCCACTGGCCACCGGGCAGCCATGGCCGCTCTGCGGCAACAGCGGCAACTACTTGGCAAACAACACCAACCAATCCAACGATCAAACCAACTAGTGGCGGTGGCCATAGAGGCGAGTGAGGAGGTGAGCGGTAGCCACGAGGCCGCTGACTGCGACAAGCTCCTCTTTGTGCCCCGCTGATGCCAACATCCACGGCAGTGAGGATGAACCTAACGCGCGGGAGGCAAAGCAGCAACCGGTGAGGCAGAGGAGGCGATAGCGACCGTCACCATGCTGGGTCAGCCCAAGCATGACATACTATGTCGAGCCGGGTCGTGCCGCCTGATAGGCCGGTTTTGTAGGCCTAGCACGACCCTCCGTCCATGCCGTGTCAGCACGGTCACACCGTGTCGGTCTAGTTGGGCCTCGAGATGGCACGAAAAAGCTCAACCCGACTCCCACCTCTAGGGAGAATGAGGGGAGGGGATGTGGCCTGGTGCCGAGGGGAGTGAGGAAATGCTTGGTTTTCTAAGTCTCGAACCCACATATCAGTTGAGATTGGCAGGTAATTAGATGGAGCAAGCTCGGGTGAAGCTCTCTCATGTCCACATCCATTTGTCCATTGAGCAGAACTTTGCTCCCATGAACATAACCAAGAGCACTAAAGAATAATCTTCATTAGGGTTTTTGCCTGTGAATAATCGTGTTATCGATCAAAATTGCCATCTGTACTCACCATGGAATGCAGTGAGATGCTGAGTTGTCCAAATTAGCAGGGCCAACCATGCTGGCCCAAAGCATGATATTGTTGACCAACCCAAATATGGCATGGCCCATGAGATAAATGGCTCGTGCCCTGCCAGGGATATCCTAGCACCGTTGCCTCCTCCTAACCCTTTTCTTTGCCTCTCCACCGCATGCTCCCTCTGTCGCTCAGCCGCCTTCTTTTTCGTCCCTGGCCTGGTAGCCACCTCCCCCTCCCCTCCACCTACTCCCTCTCGCGCTTTGTCGCTCGGCCGTTGCCTCCTCCTCTCGTTGCTCGCACTCCTAGCTCCACTCTCTTCCTCTCGTCGACGTCGGCATTGGCGGCAACAACGCGGGCACTATGGAACACGCAGCGAAGGCCTGACACTGTCGGCATAGGCAACAGAATCATGCGACGAAGGCGATATGAGCCTACGTGCTAAATGGGTCATCTTTGACTCGTCGTGCTACATATGCCTGAGCCAACATGGCACGAGCCGTAATCTCTTTAGACCATGTCTAGGTTTGAAATTAAGCCGATGGACCAATACGATATGACCTATTTATAGTAAATTAGATCGGACCGTGCCGGACCTGGCGGCCCATCTTTCTTAGGTGCCGCTTGGTTGGGCTGAAATAAACTAGCTTATGATTGAAATTGTACCGTAGCTGGCTGAAATTATACTGTAGCTGATAGTGGTTTATTTGACGTAACTAAATTTAAAAAATTTAAAACTAGAAAAACAGGTTAGCATATCACGGATAATGTAAAACGAATATGGAAAAAAACCGGTATAAAAACTCAAAAAACTAAAAAAACTAGAAAATAAATTTAGAAATAGTAAAAAAATAAACTAGAGGAGACGTAAAACGAAAAGAAATCAGCCGGCCACTCCTCCCGTTGGCCTTCTCAACCCACCACCAATACCTTTCCCCGTTGCGGCTTCGGGATAACCCAGCGCACCATGACGAGCTCCTCCTCCCCTTCCCGGAAGGTACCAAACCCTAACCTCCTCCTCCCCAACCCTAATCCCCTCCCGACCGCCCCTTCATACCCATCCGATCTAGCCCCGTCGTGTTCGCCGCCCGTAGAGCAGCCGAACGGTGGTTCTTGCGCCCGATTTGGCTAAACTATCCGTGGTGTTTCTTGCCATTCGTGTGTGCAGGCGCTGAGTAAGATCGCGTGCAACCGGCTGCAGAAGGAGCTCGCGGAGTGGCAGGTCAACCCCCCCGCCGGCTTCAAGCACAAGGTCACCGACAACCTCCAGAGGTGCCTGTCTTTCCTCCCCTTCTCCGCTAGCTCACCAAACAATCCAATCCCTGCTGTTTCTTGTTTTTGTTTTTGGTGATTCTTCTGCCTTTTTTTGGTTGTTGCTTTCTTGTGTGGAGAAACCGCATGATTATATTCATCTTGCTGTGATCAAATTGCTACCCTTTTCGCTTCCTGATTGATCCAAGATCTGTTTAGTGGGTTTTAATCGTGTAACTGTGAAATTCTTGCGAACTATTTGCGAATTTTCACATTCTTGTTTTTCCAAGGATTTTTATCTTTGGTATCCTTTTGTCTTTGGGATTTCTACACATGGGTAGTATTTGTCTGATCCTGACCAAACAAAAGCATATTTGAAAACCATGATGGATAACACAACAAAAGGTGGGTCATCGAGGTGGCCGGGGCGGCGAGCACGCTCTACGCGGGCGAGACATACCAACTACAGGTGGACTTCCCCGAGCATTACCCCATGGAGGCTCCTCAGGTGAGATTTCTTAGTTTTACCCCTGCTTAGTTTGGTTATACCTTATGCGTTGGATTCCAGTGCTTTTGGTTTGATTGATTTTTGTCTAGTGCAGGTTATATTTCTGCATCCGGCACCGATGCATCCGCACATTTACAGCAATGGCCACATCTGTTTAGGTATAATTGTTGTGTGTTCCTATTGACACTTAATGTTTTTGCCCACTTCATTGGCATAGGGAAGTTGCCTAACTTTTGTGTTAAAAATTCTGTTCAGTGCGCTTTTGTTGGACCTTTTTTAGCATGTCCACAAAATATTTCTTCTAGCCTGTTTATAAAAGCTGCCTTCTTCAAGATCAAGTATGTTATTAGGTATTGTTTGGTTCAAATTTAAGATAACCAGGTTAGCCAGTTTATTCTAAATGTCTAACCCAGGTAGGCTATCTTAACCTAGACCTTTTGCTTGGCAACCGAGTTACTGTAACATATTGCTTGGTTTGACTAACTGGGTTAACTATCTCTGTTGGGAAATTTGTGAACTTACCCTAATATTAGTCCTCTTTGGACACTGAAATGTGAGATAGAGTCGGTTATTCTCCTATAGGTATAGTAGAAGCGAGGAAAGTTTAGGAGGATTAACTTTTCCACTTTTTCGTTTGGCTAGGCTAGTTGTGGGTTAGAGAATAGTGACCAAGATCAACAGATGTCTATATTTTTTATCAGAGGTTGCTTTGACTGGGTTAAACACCTTTGCGTAACTTCTTATTGATCAAGATCAAGATCAAGGTCAAGAGCTGCAACTTTTTAATAGGTAGCTCCACTTACTCATTGTTCTCCACCTCAAGTAAGCTATTGCAAACTGTCAATGTTCTAGAGAACCTTCATGGCTGTTTTCAGCTGCAACATGCTAGAGAACCTAGTGCTTGGCATGCCTGTTAATTATCAACAAGTATGCATCTCCTTGATGTGGCTTTAGCATTTGACTCTGTCAAAGGAGGAATGCATCTGACAATTTTTGTCTTATGTTCCTAGTTAGGAATGGGCTCTTCACCTTGATGTGATATCTGGTTTGTTGATAAAGGTTTGGGATGTAGCTAGGCTTGAGCTATGGGGTTATCTAGGTACAAATACCCTAGCACTCGAGCCTAAGAGACCCATTTTTATGGTGAAACTTCTCTTGTGAGTTACAACACACAAGTTAATTTGATGTGTATTATTTACTTAAATTGCTTGATGCATAGCCATTAGATTGGTAGAATAGTTTATCATGAGGGTCTTGGAACTCAAGACGCATCAGCCTGGTGTGTTGTCACGGACTATTCAATACACTTCCCCTACCTAGAGGCTAGAAAAGCTCTTCATTAAGATGTCTTGTTACACAAGTGATTTGACAAGATAATCTTAAAACATCTGAAGGCTTAATGATTTATTGCCCATAGCCCCATACATGCCTATTGGATGCCTCGTTCACCATCTATATTAAATTGTTGTGCAGTTATGTGATTGCATTGAATGTGCGAAGATTTTCATGATAAATGTAGTCTTAGAGCTAATGAATGACATTATGTGCTATCGTCAAATGTTGTGCTGTAAAATGGTGTAGTCCAGTGTAGGTTGCTAAATTTAGAGAATCTAATTAGCAAGTTCCCATATATGGGCATTCTTGTAAAGAATGCTTGCCCAAGATATAAGCAGTCTCATGGGTAACCTGTTCATTGATGTTGGTTTGTTAGACAAAAGTAATTTTTTTTTGGAGCATTAAAGTGGGCAGAAATAGTGTACTAATATACCTACCACACAGTCAAAACAAACCAACATCAACGGAAAGGGTGCCTTGTAACACTTCTAGCAAGTTTTGATTGGATGTCACTTCAAAAACAAAAGCAGAGTCTTTGTCTCTTTGATATGGAATTTCCGTCTTCAGCATATGTTGGGGTTATCCTATTCCACCACATAGTCTTTGATGCATACAATGCGGATTTGATCACCGATTTGAAACTCAGCATTTTATGAGAATATCCGATGGCACAAATGATTTTTTTAGATGAAGGTCAAGGTAAGTATCCATGGATGACATCCACTACTCCTTTCAAGATTCTCTTGCTGAGTAGCTAAAAGGAAAGTATTAGGCAAGCACTAACATACTGCAACAGTAAGACCAGAAAAATGGCATCTTGTAGTAAAAGAACATGTGTTTTCAGGCGGAACATGTGTCTTATGCTATGTCATGCAAACGGGCAAACATGGTTTATTGGTTATATATTGGAAATTATGGATCTGTGACCAATCATGCACCTAGTTTGATTGATCATGTCAAGCATAGTTTGATTGATCATGTCAAGCATGAAATTATTATGCATAATTGCATATATTTGCATTGTTGTAGCAAAATGTTCATACATACTACTGTTCTTTGGGCTCTTATCTCTTTGAAACAAGTGTATTCAGTATTTACACACTTGCAATAATTTGCTGCAGTTAATTCCCATAGTACATGTGTCATGTAAGTTGTTTTCTGGCGTAATTAAGTTACGTATCTGTTATTTCCATCAACCTTGATCAATTGTCATCTAGCTTTTCTAGGTTAAATTATTTAAATAAGATAAGATGACACATCTCAAAATTTTCTTTTGAAGGAACCGAGCGTTGCTTGGTTGGTGGAGGGTGTCGTCGGATGCCCTACCCAACCAGGCTCGAACCCGGGTGCCTACCTTCCCTCTTAAGTGAATGACAGAGCTCCTGGCCAATTTTTTAAAATAAATCTGCCCTATAGCGTTTTTGCAGTTGACTATATTGTCAAGATAGGGTCTGTTCTTTTTAGTTGAAGCTTATGGCTTTTAGCTGTGGCTTGTAGCTTTTGGGTTGTTCGTGCGAGAGATTACATATTAACAGAAACTCACGTGTGGTTTTTGCCGATATAAATGAAGTCAGTACAGCATGTACTACAATTAACTAGTAGACTCTATATCTTGAAAAAGTATTCCGTTTAAAAGTTAGTTTATGTAGAAAAGCCGAAAAACAGCTTTTAGAAGTCGAAAAGAACAGGGCCAAATTATGGAAATCTTGATGTATGTTGGATATTAAGGCCAAGCTGTAAAAGCTAGCTTTTGCCTTTTTTTTCTACGCGTCATTTTAGAAACCTATTCACGTTTTTGTCTTGAATCCTTTGAACCTAACCAACAAGAAAATGGTAATCTGATGGTGGAGCTCTTTGGTTGGATGTATTTAAGCTGTGTGGGTTCTGAACTATTTTGTCTACGTACAGTTTTATTCAACAACTAGTTGTTTTTGACGTACTAGAATGGTGTTTATTGGTGTGCCAAAATTCTAGAAATACCAGCTTACTGTTGCTTCGCTTGCCTCCAGATATATTGTATGACTCGTGGTCACCAGCGATGACTGTCAGTTCTGTGTGTATCAGCATCTTGTCTATGTTGTCAAGCTCGCCAGCGAAGGTTACATGGTTCCTCTGCATGCTCTCCCATTTAAGTCGAGGATCATGTTATCTGACTGTAATTTGTATTGGTTGCAGCAACGTCCGGCCGATAATGATCGCTATGTCAGGAACTGCCGCAACGGGAGGTCGCCAAAGGAGACCAGGTGGTGGTTCCATGATGACAAAGTGTGATGGATTGCATCATACCTATTGGCTACTCCCGTCAGCAGCTCTTACTTGCGAGCCTACCTTGGTATGGCATCTTCCATGGGAGATGATTTAGGCATATTTTAAGCGATCTATTTGACCACAGGTTAACATGCCCTTGTGGTTTGTAAATGAATGTGCACCTGTGTCAAGTACCGTACTTAAACTGTTATACCTTTGATATATAGAATAATTGCGTGTGTATCTTGTCGATTTACTCGATAGAGGAATCAAATGCAGGCTAAGCTCTGATTTGCTGGATTTCTAAATCTGTCTGCGCGCCTAGCGTAATTTATTCTGATTTTGTAGTTATGATATTCTGATGCTTTCAAGAAACCCCCGCTGTACATCGCCGTCATCTTCCTCCACCTCTGATGAGTTTTGACCTTGCCCATGGTCATCTTCACCGTTGGCTCGGTGTAAGGATGATGAGGCTGACTAGATGGGGTGTGAATGGATGGTTTTAAAAATTAACTTCAGCCAAAACCGATTTTATATGCAATAGTGTAAATCAAAATGGTTTTGTACGGTTAAGGTCTAAATAGTTTAGTTTCACTATATGTACTAACAATTTAAGTCTAGAGCAAGATTTGTAATCCTAAAGTGATAAACAAGCAATTTAATTTTAGCAATATAAATTACAAGAATGTAAATAAACACAAGGAAGTAAAACACAGACACTTGCTGTTTTACTGTTGTATTCAAAAATTTGTCGGTTTCCCCTAATTCATATTGAGGTAATCCAAATGAATTGAATCAGTTCCACGAATGAAGTCAAACAACTCTAATCTACTAGTGGTAGCTCTTTCTTCCTCTAGTTAAGTGAGTTTCAATATTCACAATAATACCAAACCTTCTCAAAAGCTTCATAAGATTACTGGATCATGACGTCTCCATGCACCTAGGTGTCGGTAAACAACAAGAATAAAAAACCAAGTCCCTTAGTTTTCACCAAGTGCAACACATGCATAAGTGGATATACAATCCACTTCTGGAAGTAACACATGCAACTAGAGCTCTTACTCTAAGCTCACAAAGTGCAATACATGCACAAATGGAGAGAAAAGGCTTATACTAACTTGAGAAAATGACATGGGGTACCAAGAGATCATCCCAACCAGCCGCAAGGGGTATAAATATCCATACCTCCAAAAACTAGCTGTTGGACCACGAGTCGGATTCCATATCATAATCAGAAAAAATCTATTGGTTTGCAAATTTTATCGGAGGGGAGCGATAGAAACGGTAACCGCCAGTTACCGGATTTTTCAGATATTTTCAGATGAAAATTTTCGAAGTGAATTTCAAAAATTAAAAATTTTGATTTTTTTATTGTTTCGAATTTTTAGATGAAATTTAGATGAATCCGAATTTTTTTACTGGCGTAAAATTTTACCGGCACCCACCGGTAAACCCGGTAACTGGCAGTCACCAGTGAAGTTTCGACGATAGATTTTTTTTATCATAATTCGAAACAAATTCCATCCCATCCTTGGTAAACTGGTTCTTTCTTCCTTTCTTTCCTTAATAAACCAAGAGCAGAGCAGAGAGCCGCACAATTGCCAAGCGATTTGGCCCTGTTTGCATTAATTTCTGCTTCTAATTTCTGTTTAGGGCATCCACAGTGTATATAATCCAAGGGATTTTAAGATGGGTCCCATCTAAATCTTAAGGCTGATGCTTTAATGTATATAACCTAAGAGGACTTAAGGTGGTCCCACTCGACAGATAAAGAAAAATTATATTTTAATGCTTGTGGTCAGGTCTTTAGCTTGAGGACTGGTCTTAAGTTTTTTTTGCTTATAGCCTACTTAAGGTCACACTTGTAATGTATAAGGTCAACCTTAAGATGCCTTAGGACCCTCTATTTTCATACACTGTGGATACCCTTAGAGAAGACAAAAGCTAATACGAATATCTAGCTTCTTAAAGTGGCTTTTCTACCCCTCTCGCTAGTGTCTCGCTCCAGAGATAAGGTAGAAGGGTCACAAGTACATCACTCATCCCACTTTTCTCGCTCCCGTCACGCTCACACATCTCACTTTTTACACCACTTGCTCACTTCTTCTAAAAATCACTTCTTTTAGTCACTATTATTTATTTTCAGCTAAAATCTATAGCAAAAACTTATCAGCAAAGTCAATACGAACGCCCTGATTGCCCAGGAATTGTATATGGCTAGCAAGGACCTGCTGCGGTTGATGAACAAGGCACTTGCTACCTGACGACACTTGCTACCATGACGACGTGCTCGCCGACGCCCTCCGCCGTCTCGCGCCGCGCAGCCTCGCCGCGTCCAGGTGTGTCTGCAAGGCCTGGTGCGCCATTATTGACGCCCACCGCCTACCGTGTGCGGACCTTCTCCCGCTCTCGCTGCGCGGCGTCTTCGTCAGACTGAACAACCCAGCAATCTACGGCAAGCTCGACTACTTGGAATACCCGTCAATCCGAGATCACTGCAATGGCCTCCTCTTGCTTTACAAGCATGTGGCTATCCCCGCCACGCAGCAATGGATGCAGTTCCGCCCCGCCCGCCGCAGCTTTTGGGGACGGAGGCCTTGTACGACGGCGACTAGCTCGCTCGTACCTTGTGTTTGACCCCCACCGTCTCGCCGCATTATGAGGTGTTTTTAACCTCGCGTATTCCTTAGAAGATTATGCCCGAAGACCTTCCTCGTCACGATTTAGAGGATGAATTAGGCCCCGAAGACCTTCCTTATCATGATTTAGACGATGAATTAGGCCCTAATTAAGATGGAGGAATCAGAGAATGGCCACTGTCGCTGTGCATCCTGTGTGTCTTCTCATCAAGGACAGGGCGATGGGAGGGAAGGTCCTCTATCCGAGAAGGGAGGCCATGCAGATTGTCACCGAGATGCGATCGGATAGGCCACGAGAAGCGATGGGGTCTACTGCCAGGGAGATCTGCATGTACAATGCCGAAGTGATTTCATTATGAGGTTCCTAGGCTCACACCTTATCACCATCCTTTGATTCTAGTTCTGATTTTGTTTTTTTCCTTGACAAGATGATTTAATTCTATGGTTTACTATTAACGCTTTTTGTCAATGATTCATTTTCCACAGATTAAACTTGCCAAATGATAAGTACCAAGTAATTAAACCGCCAATGGGTATTGAAGTGAGCAAATATCTTGAACTGTATCTTGGAAAATCGGAGAAGGGGGTGTACTGTGCATTAGTTCATCATCAGTGCCGACTTCGAATTTGATTCCTTAATGAATTGTGTGCTCAGATGGAGTGTGTATTAAAACACCACAGCAAACTTGAGGCCGTGTTGGCAGATTGGAACTATAGTGAACAAACTGATGGACCCTGGATCTTACAGGACTACGATAAAGATGATGATGATGCACAAGTATGGCTAGCAAAAAAAACTCGACGCTCGTGAGCTATTCGAATTCGGCTCGTTATGAGCTCGGCTCGTAAAATTAATTAGCCAAGCTGAGTCGCATTCCCAGCTCGGTAACTTAACGAGCCGAGTTTGAGCTAACTCACGCTCGTTAGCTCGTTAAGGCTCGATAACTAAATACTTATGGACTTTTACATACAACGTATTGGTGATTTACTTTTCTCAAAGCCCAGCCTAGCCCAGCCCATATACTGTCTACTAGTTGTTTAAATTTGTGGATCTTCTTAGGAGTAGTAAAATATTCCTCTGTTATGGTTCACGAGCACAATCTTGAAAGTATATACACATGCATGTCTAAACTTGCACATATATTTGGATTTAAGTGCATGTTGAAACATACAGAAGTCCAGAGTAAACACAAATGGTGTCAAACTACTTTTTTTTAATGAGCTTGCATGAACCGAGCCGAGTCGAATCGGCTCGATAGCCACCAAGACTCTTCTTTTCCTCCCAATCAATGGCTCGTGAGCTACTCATGAGCAACTCGAGCTTTTTATCGAGCTGAGCCAAGCTAGGTTTTTAACTCGTTAGCTTAACGAGCTGAGCCGAGCCATTTTTCTTAACGAGCTTGCACGAGCCGAGCCAAGTCGGCTCGATAGCCAGCCCTAAGCACAAGTAGAGAGGATATTTGAATGGATCTCTGATGATGATAATGTCCTTGACACTAAATATAGGGTTGACTATGACGAAGATGACAATGATGAAGCACTAGTGGAGGCGGAATTTCAATGGAGCTCTGATGATGATATTCTTGACAATGAAGATAGTACCGAAAAGTGTTATGATGGATATATTTCATTCCTTGGATCTCATCCTTTCAAGGAGATTGTCTTGGATGAATCAAATAGAAGAGGTGTAGGATTATATGGTAAAATTAGAGGAGGTGAATGATTGCCTTCACTTTATGGTATCGTGTGCACGAGCTCGATGGAGGTTCTGACCGCTCGGCGTTTGACCGCTCCTCGACCACTCGACTGCTTCGACGGCTCTAGAGCTCCGACCGCTAGAACACTTCGATCGCTCGCTTCGACCTCCTTTGCACGCAGTCGAAATCTCCCTCCGTTCAGAAGCTTCAGCTACTCGAACGAGAACACGTCAAAGACAACACCGTACTTGTTTTACGCAAGACTAAGATGTGTTAACACATCGCCGCCGAAGATACAAGAAAATAATGCTCTGAAAACATATCACCGACATTGACTAACTTTTCTTGGAATAGATCTGATCTATGATTTCTATATCATGTATATGGCTACAAAGTGTCCTCACGGCACCCCTAAAAACCCTAGCACAAAAAGCCACCTCAAAGCCACGGCTAAACCCTTAGCTTCTTCCTTGCTTTTATATGCTAATGTCCTTAACCGTGATCATCTCAAACACGGACATCTCAAACCATGTCCATAACAACATGGACACTCAATGCTATCTCTTTCGAAAATCAAGGGGCCCAAAACTCTTCCGAATACGGGTTTTAACCAATCTCTAAACCTTCCAAGTTACAGACTATCCGTAACTCTCCAATCTCATCCAATGACAAAGCCTCTAGGACCGCACCTCATGTATCTTCATCATGCATCATCATCACGTGTTGAAGGCTCCGAGAACGCACCTCTCGTATCTTCTCCACACATCATCCTCGCTCATGTCGAAGCCTCCTAGACCGCACCGCCCATAGCTTCTTCACGAACCACCACGTGCTCCAGCGTGAGACCGACCACTTCGCGTGACATTCTCAACCGCCTGGACCTCAGGCTTTCTCATCCTAGCCTCGGCTCTCCTCGTCACCGACATATCGTCTCCACACCCACCTGCACATGCAAGGACCAAAGAAAATTTTTCCGACAAAAGTTCTTCACAACTTGACCAATAACAGTCCACACACACAAACCACACCGTTAACCATCCATCAACATCACACAGGTCGTCCACGACCACACATCCCATCATTATCAAGAAATTAGGCTTAGACCACTCATTACGACCGCTAGCACAACGAGTACTCGAAAACCACAAGTACTCAGGAATTCCCACCACTTCGCTTAAAACACTCAGGAAAACATACGCATCGCTACCGACCACAAATCCATTGAGTACCGATCACCGAGTATCGATCGCTTCGACTACGGCAACCGATCGCAACACCTCCAACAATCAATTGTTGATGTAACATCCCAAAAATTTTAAATTTGAAAATACAAAGCTTTTGAATTATTTTACAATATATTTTGGTATTTGGAATTTAATTGTGTTTCCTTGAATTTTGGTTGAGGTTTAAAAGGCCATAAAGAAAATATGAAAGTAAAAATAAAAAAAATATATGAAACAATGAATTATGAATCCTAAACCGATTTTAATTTACACCCAATTCCAAAATGGAATTGAAATTTTACCTAAACCGATTTTAATTTACACCCAATTCCAAAATGGAATTGAAATTTTAAACTAAAACCAAGAATCAAGCAACTACATCTAAATAATTGAATTGAAAATTTAATTTTTAATTTAAGTCCCGTGGAATTAGAGATAAGTAAACTTATATATATATATATATATATATATATATATATAAAGAAAATAATAATAAATACAAATTTTAAAGTAATGCTTAAGCTTTTATTTCCTTTTCTCTCACTTCCATGCGGGTCCCCTCCTTTTCCTTCTCTTCCTTCCGATTTCTTTCTTCCTTCCGACCCATCTCACCGCCAGTGCCCGCCTCCTTTTTCTCGACCGCCGACCCCTCTTCTCCCTTTCTCTTCCTTCTTCTCCCCCCCGCTCCTTCCTTTCCTTCTCCTCCCCTTCTGCGGCCGAGCTCGCTGCTGCCCCTTTCTTCTCCCTCCTCCCGTCTCCCTTTGCTCTGCAGCGCTCGGCGCCCAAGATAGAGCCCCGCCGGGCAAAGACCGCCGGTTCTCCACCCATTGCTCGTCCGCCTCCGCCGGTCCCGCGCGCGCCCCCTCACGCCCTCCACGCACGACGCCATCATCACCCTATCCCATCGCCGATTACCCTCACTTGTCACACCGCCGCCCGCCGCTCGTCGATGCGACCGCACGGGCGGAGTCCCGATGCCGGCTCGGCCCGCTCGCCTATATGAGCAGCTCGGGCCTCCCACGGCTCCCCACACCCCACACTCCCTCCACTTGAGCAATCGGGTTCTCACGCCTCTTGGCACGGCCACTCTTCTCCCCCAAGTCCGGCAACCGAGCACACCGTTGATTGAAGCCACCCCCGAGCAATTCCCTCCTCCCAGAGCTTCTTAGAAACCCGGCAAAGCTGACCCCGCCCTCGGCCGAGCCCCATTCTGCCTCTCCGTCGCCGGCGTCGAACCTCACCCGAGCTCGCCGCTGCCGCTCGCCGCCGGCCCGCTCCGAAGCTCCCTGGACCCCACCGACGCTTCCACCAGCCTCCACAGCCCGCGAGCAGCGCGTTTTAGTCCTCGCCTTTCCCCCTTCGGCCACCCCCTCGCCGGCGACGTCTCCGGCCATGCCGCCCTCGAGCTCCTCTGTTGAACCCCTCTAGGTTAGTTTAAGAGGCATATTTGCCCTAGAGGGTAAGAAATACCCGGTGCTCACCTGGCTAGCCCCGCTCTTCTTCCCCAGCCCCGTGGCCACAGCCGAGCCCCGGCCCGCAGCCGGGTTGAGCTTTTTTATTCGGTCGACCGGTGGGCCCCACCTGCCGCTGGTCATGGCCTCGAGCGCCCACCGATGCCAGGTCCCACCGTCGAGGCACGATAATTAACTTTAATGGCAGTGATTAGAGACTAATGACAGATCTTAAGAGATAAAAAAGGGATTAACCCACTAACATGTGGACCCCATCATAAACATTAAAATAACCATGGGCCCACCTGTCAGAAATTTAGTAATTTATGGAATTAACTGAGCTGAGATTTTTGGAATGACATAACTTATTCATTTTAACTCCAAATTGAGTGAGACAAATTTCTAAATTCATCTAAATTCAAGATCTGTCCAGTGAAACCAAAATCATTATTTTTGAAGCTCATTTGAATTTAGAAAATAATTTAGAGATGCTAATAAAGTTCAACTAAGATATGAATGAGGTTATTTAAAGGTTTAAATTTTGATTAGATCGTGTATGGTTAATTAGTGTGGTATGACTAACTATCTAAAAGACTAAAATATAAATTCGGTAAACTAACAATTGTACACCTTACGTAAATAGTGCTCGACAAAATAATACTCCATTAATCTCATGCACCAAACCATAGGTCTAACCTGGCTTATGGAATTTCCTAAATAAATACCAAAATAATAAAGAAAGGTTATTAATAAAAAGACCGAGTTGTCATATTCTACCACCAACCTTGTCTCAACCCACCCGAACCGCCCATTAACTTATAATAAAACTAAATCAAGTTTATTCGGATTTATTGGGATCTTTTGACTTATTTGCCTTTATTTGGATTCAGTCGTTTATCGCGTAATTAGAAACGGAGGCTCCGAAGAATCAGTGGATCAAGCGAGGCCAAAATCGAAGTGAAGGTAAAGACCAGAAGTTTTAGAAGAAGCATTGTGTGAGCTCAAGACCGCGGTAAACCGCGCCAGGCGAGTCAATACTTTGATCATGTTGAACCTACATTTTCTGCAAATTACTTTTGTTTAAATTATCAAATTGCATGATGTTATCTTATATACAAATACATGCTTAATTCAAGATTCTAGTTATATGCCCATTGTTTGCCTTGATTAATATTACACCCCCTTGTTGAATATTTGAATATGTGAACCTTGTCGCCCTAGCGAAATTATGATAGTAACCTTTTGAAAATAAGTTCGTAATGTATACGCCATGCGTAGTGTTGCATAGATATTCATGTGCGTGAAAACGCCCAAGCATCACTTTTAATCATGAGAAGATTTGGTTGGGCAGTCATGGTGGTAATGACTGGTATATGTTCGATATGATTATTTTATGTTCCCAAAACCCTACATGCTTAAATATCTGGGCGAATGGTTCGAGGGTGTGTGAGTGGTGCAGTGGAGGCACAAAGTGGGTTGTGGTAGAATCGCCCAGATACCACTAAGGACTGAATCTTGTCATGATCTCCTATGTAAAACAGTGCAACCACAAGTCTGTAAAGTACAACTTGGCTAAGTAGTTGTATCGAAACTCCCGGACTCATCTCACTGGTAGTGGAGTGAAGTGGATACGCAAGGGCAAGGGGAGGCCTAAAGGGACACCGAGGGGATGGTGAAGTTTTCCAGCTGTTCTAAGCGTTGCGGGAAGTGGAGCCCGTCTGCGTTAGTAACTGTGGAGAACATCCCGTGCATAGATGGGACCCACTGCAAGTGGGCAGTTTCCCATAAGGTGAGATAACAAAAGGAGCTAGATACTTTGAATAGTCACTGTGATGGTCTGCTCAACCACATGACCAAGGAATCTTGTGGGGCAACGAGATGATTGTCTCTTGTGGTGAAAGTGTACAAACTCTGCAGAGTCAAAACTATTCGAATAGTCGTGCCCACGGTCAAGGGCGGACATGGGAACTTAACCAGATATAGTTCTTTTTCAAAAACTTTGTGGGTGGGAATGGAAAAGTGGAGGCGTGCAAGGCCACGATTTGAGTTGTCCTCGGTGTCGCCCCAGTGATAAGTTAAGCGGCTATAACGCTGAAGGATTAAGCATATGGTGCAGATGCCATGTAACGGTGGATGGAATCTGAATCGCTACTACTATTGCATTCTCTTACACATTATGTTTTTGTTCAAACTGCTAAGTCTCAGGAAATTTTTACGTATTATATTCTTAAATGATGATAATACTTATCTCCAAATAAAAGGTCAGGAGGAATAAAAAAAGAGAGGTAGAGAAGGAGATAGTAGTTATGGTAAAAATATAAAAGATGCTGGTGGATTCATATCGATCGAAAAAGGGAAACAATAATATGGATTCTGGGAGTAAATTGATGGAGTCCAATGATTATATAGGCTAGGTAGATGATTTAAATGATTCTTGGAGAATTAGGGAGTGCAAATGCAATTGCTGGATTACGACACTGTTAACTAATATAAATTCGGGGGAGATGTTGGCAATAATGAGATTATTAGGATTTGATCAAATACTAGATGAATGAATTGGATTTTTTGGAAATTTGGAGATATGATAATTGGAGTATAAACTTGATCATTGATATTCTTGGTGAAAGTGTACTAGTGAATTAGTTAGAGATAGATAATATAAAATAAGGTGGATTAATGGAAGAGCCAATTTATGGTTTTGGGGATCAATGCCCGAAATAGTTGGATTGTTAGGAAGTTCTAATACAAATGATTTTGGTGGAATAAAAGTAATTATGTTAGGGGATTATTAGAAATTATGAGGTGGAGAATTGATGAATAGCAATCACAAGATTGGATTATTCGGGATTTAGGACACTACAGATATCGGTGGATATAAAATAAAGGATACTAGATTTTCACTGGAATAAGGAGCTAAGTAAATTGTAGAATAATGAGCCTTAAGATTGGATTTATGAATTGGGGGTGGATATTCAGACTCATCTACGAAATTAGTAACTTCGATTCGATTATTGAATATTTTGAATGATGCGATAGAAATCATTTGATCAGTGGGTCACAGGTAAAGGTATTGTATTATAGGTAAATTGTGTAGTTAACGAGTTGGCAATTGGTGGATCTGAGATCGGGATTACACGGTTCTGGTGAAATTTGAGATTGGAGGAATAAATTTATAGGGAAGCTAGGATTATGAGAGAATCAGACACCCATGGCTAGTTAATGAAATAGTGGGTTGCGAAATGGAAAGTGTATAATCGGTGGATTAAATAAATGATGACACTCGCCGTTCGGAGTTTTAGACAATCATAATAACACCATGATTAAATAATAAGAATAATGTTAAGAGCAATTTCTGGCAAATAAAACAACCCGAGCCTCTCCTTTGATTAGCCATGCATACTATTTAATTGCATTCTGTGTATTGGCTCGAGGAGCACGGTGGTTAGTGTGCTCACACTCGCCTCATAACAAATTCAGAATCAGGAATTGGATCAGTACGCATCGGCAATATTTTGGCCTTGATGGTAAAGAAGATGAAGACGTCAAAGGCTAGGTCGCGATCCTCCAGTTGGCTGCCTGTGGGCATGTCCTGAGGGTTTACCCGGTGTGCTTTGTTTTCCGCTGCTGCAAATTACTGATTTCGGCCTAATCGGCCCATGAGTAAGTTTACTATTTTATTTATGCTTCCGCATGGTATGTATTTGATATTCATTTTCAGAATCGTGAGCACTATCTCTCGATCCGTGGAATAGTGCATTAAATCACAGAGGATTCCAGATAGTAAAATCTGGGGCCCTACAGTTGACCACGATCACGAAAACAACGACTATCGAGTATCGAGTCCTTCCAACTTCTGACTACCACGACCATCTGACCATCGAGTACTTCCATCTTTTGAGTACCAAAACCTTCAAGTACTGTTCACCGATCACCGACCACCATGCACCAGCCAGTCATACCGCTGGCCAATCACGAGTACTCGAGGTACTTAGAAAATCACAAAGTTGTACCTACTCGAGGTACTTAGAAAATCACAAAGTTGTACCAACCATGAAGTCTACGAGTACAGACCGTGAAGCTCACGACAATCGATCACAAAGTCTAAAACCACCAACCAGTAAAGTCTACAACTACCGACCAGTAAAATCTATGACTATCGAGTACGACCAGTAAAGTTCATGACTATCGAACATCGACCAGTAAAGTAGTTACGACTATGAAAAAGTACTGTAGCTACGACCATCGACAGTTTACTGTAGCCGATGACCTTACGACCTCCAACCGGTTCACTGTCGCTTACGACCGGTTAAATGTGGCTTATGACTGGTTCACTGTTCGTAGTTGAAATCTATGATTACCTTTCATAGTCGTTCTATCGTTGTCAAAATGCCATGGTCAAAGTCTGCCATGGTCGAAGTGGAATATGGTCGAAGTCTGCCGTGGTCGAAAATCGGTCATGCTTGAAGTCAACATGGTCGAAGTTTGGTGTGGTCAAAGTCTGTAGTGCTCAACTTACTTGGTCGAAATACCTTGGTCAAAGCCTGACGTGGTCGAAATTTGTTGATCGGACAAAGCCGTTTAGATCACCCAGTAAAGAGTTGTTCAGACCAACGATACAAGGCCATTTGGACCAATGACTACCAAACGTGGTCAAAGCCAGTCATGGTCAAAAAGCCGTGGTCGACATGCATTGAGCGACTGTCGTGGTCGACCTACCTTGAGCAACTACCATGGTCGTAATGTTGCCCTGAAAACTCTAGTAACACGAGCGCATCGACCAGATTTTTTACAAACATAAATTCCAATGAAACCCAAATATCAATTATTCATCATTACTAAATACTCGAGCATCATATGGTCTAACAAGAGGACTTGTCTATCATTTGAATGGTCAGCATATAATTGACTTCTCCAAAGGATGGAACGCGGGACGTACCCTATAAAGCAGAGTAAACATAATCCAATATATACCTTTGAAGAGTAATTTGTATAGCTGAAACTCACCTTCTTCTGTTTACCAAAGACATAGTGTTCACAAAATTTTATCTAGTCAACTCCTTGATCATAAAGCAGACTTCTTTTTGCACAACTCTTTTAAGCTGGCTTCACTCATATGCCTGAGACGCATATACCATAGACTTGTCCGATGATGATCAGATAACCTAGTCAAGGTAACAGCAGTCTTCCCGACCAAGGTAGTGCCTCGAAGATGGTAGAGGTTTGTTGCCCTCATATCACCTTTCATCTCAACAAAAGAGCCTTTGGAGTTCTTCTGAACTCCACCTCTACCTGAAAACGTGTACCCTTTGACATCAAGAGTACTAAACAAGATAAGAATTCTCTTTAAATTTGAAATGTGTCAAACCTTCGATAGGGTTCCGATGATCCCATCAAACATCTTGATCTGGACGAAATCGATGCCTGCAATCTTGCACAGAATATTATCTCCAATGTTATAACATTGATCCACTCAGAATAGCCTCATAAGTAATGAACCAGCTACGGTTCAGGCTCATGTGAAAAGTGCAGGATAAATCAAGAATCCATTCATCGCTAGTTTTGGAATCATCAGCAAAGGTGACAACAACCTCCCTTCGGAACCTTCTTTTGTGACAATGTTGGCCCTAGCTTCATCATCTTGTTGGTCATTATTAGAACTATTATTTTTCTTCTCTTTATTCTAGAGTTTTCAGCATTTGGAGATATCGTGTCCATCCTTCTTGCAGTAGCGTATGACTTTTTGATCTTCGACTTCGAACTACCTTTGTATCTACTCGAGCTTCTACCTTTGAAATCACTCGTCGAAAACCTCTTGACTGGTCTACCCTGAACAGACAAATGTTCTGCAAGCAAACTCAAGCTATCACTTGATATCATAATTTTCATCTTTTCTTTGGCATACAGAGATTCATAAACGTCCTTCAAAGTAAGAGTATCTCGATTGTAGAAAATTATGTCTCTAAACGTAGAGAACAAAACAGGTAGCAAACAAAGCAGAATAAGACCCAAATCTTTATCTTCATTTTTGACCTTCATGGCTTTAAGGTAGATGACCACATCTTTAAATGCGGTCAGATGATCCTACATCGATCTGCCTTCTGCCTACTTGAGTGAGAAAAGCTTCTGCTTCTGATGCATCTTGTTGGTCAGATCCTTAGTCATGTAGATCTATTTCAACTTTAGCTATAACGTAGCAGCGATTATCTCCTTCATAACTTTCTAAAGGATATTATTAGAAAAAACGAAGATGAATTTGATATAGAGCCTTATGATCTCTCATTTACTTCTTCTCAATGGATCATAAACGAGCATCTTGTTGATTCCCAATAACGTATCATCCAAATTGAGTTATGACAGAACAGTTCATATCTTGACTTGTCAGAAAAAATATTGCATCGCGATCCAGCAGCGAAAGATCATACTTTATTGATACCATGTCGAGTATGTCTTATATTGATCGAGCGAAGAACCAAGCTCTGATACTACTTATTATAAAATGCACTACAAAAATAAAAGATCAAAAGAATAGCAGACACATATTTAATGTTAAAAACTCTTGCAGGAAAAAACCACAGACACACTATTGACAAAATCACTATATGGATGAGAAGTTACGGAACGTCCTTAGCGAATTACATATATAGATAACTTGTAGTGCGTACTATCATGAGGCTTATAGGGGCATAAATAGTTTTAGGAACAAGAGTCCCAGACGAGAAAGGGATAGAGTCCTAATCAACAATGGAAACAAAGTCTTACCCAGAAACTAGAATAATAACCTGCTTGAAGACAGGAACAACAGCCCACTCAGAGACAGAATATAGTATCAGAAGATGACGGTGAAGAGTTGTAGTCGGAAGTGCTTCAAGTAGCCACGTTGACTTCAGTCGGTTCAAACACCTTTGGACACTACGACCGGTGCAAATCAGTGCAGAGTCCATCATAAACATGAAGATCTCAATCATAACATCCAATCAGTTTGCAATATTGGGAGTCATACTAGTCGGAATATATCCTTTTGAGTAAAATATGATCGAATTCTTTAAATAGTCGAACCCAATCAAATAGTGATCGATCCTGACTAAGATTCGGATAACAAAATACAACGGTATTCACTCTGTGGCTTTGAAGGTCAATTCGCTATGTGTCCTCTAAAAGCTGCAGGACATGCCCATTTTCTATTGCAATTTGTATTCGTGCATTTTCTATTGCAATTTGTCTTCTTGTGATGCTTAAGGTCCGTGTTTACTAAGGTCCTTTGTATTGAAATGCCTTTTGCATCCACTTACATAGACCATTGGATCACAAATTGTCATTCATGGCGTCCGTAAGTAGCGGATCAAATCATCTGTTACTTCAGTCAATAGTTTTAATAGTTAATACTAGTACCAGTGCCTATAAAACTGGCTTCGGGGGATAGGGATTGAAAAGAATGGAAACATCCATGCATGTCTATACAATCGAACTGCCTCAAGCAGAACAGCACAGCGAACACAACAAATCATGCACAAATTACCATTACACGGAGGCCACATTGGTTCCCTAATAATCACTAATGGCACGACCGCAAATCCACAAGGTTCACAAACGAATACAATAATTACTTCATTTCACCCTGATCTGGGTCGAACCAGTCGGGAGTCCTTTGGACCGAACCACCCTATATCGACGACCTAAGCGCTAACCCAGCTTGGCCTGCTCCTCCTCAACCTCCATCCTCGGCGTGTTGCCGGCGACGCCGAGCGTGGAGGCAAGGGCGTCGTAGAGCTCGTCGTATGGCTGTGACGTTAAGTCCAAGGTTATGAGAATTCTCTAGGCTTGGCATGGGGTAGTAGTAAAATGAGGGTGGTTTTGATCAGACGGCCATGGTCGACTAGGCCTTGTGAAGAAGCAACCACAGCTTGAGGTCCTGTTCCAAACACTTCTTCCTTTTAGTTTTTAAAAGTTAGCTTTTACTTCTTAATATGATTTTTATAAGCTATTTATAGAAATCACTCAAGAGACATTTTAAACAGGATGACTTCTTAATAAAGTGTCTCTTACTTCCTTAATCTCTTTTGCAATCAGTCAAAAGATAAAACCCACAGCTAAAACACTTTTAAACAGGGACTGAACCGGAGAAACAATAAACATGGTTAGATGATGTACGGTTCACACATGTTGGCAAGCTTTTTCTAAAAAATAATATCCTAATGATACTATTCATGAATGGTTTCAACTCCTTGCCACATCTCAACTACTACATTACATACTTGCATGCATGAAGCATTTTCTTGGCTGCTAACCTTATGACAAAGGTCCTCAATAATTCCATTGAAAATCAATCCTTACAGCAGCAGAGCACCGGCCAATGTATCACTTAATGCATGGCAATCATGTGAAGAAAAAGAAACGAGAATTGTTCGTGCCATGGGTGTATGGGATAAGGATTTTGTTTTCTTGTCGTGTTACAAAAAGGTATGAGATGGCCTCTTATTTAACTTACAAGGGTATATAATTACGATTTCATGCCTACATCTGAAAATTTTTTATGCTACACCTGATTGCTGACTACACACGCGATACAATTGCAAGTTCCTCCTCTCCACCACCCTACTATATACAAGGGGGAGTTTCCGAGAGCTGATCCCAATAATATGCACCTCGATAGTTGCTTCATAGTTGGAAGGAACATACATCACTGAGCAATGAACACCATTAATATTGCCTCCATTCCAACGTCCTTTGTGAGGAATGGTTACATCTTATATCCACCAAATGCACGAGTTGACAACATTTCGCATCTCCTTGAGTAGACTGTTGAGTAAAAATCATGATATACCTGCGATGCTTTTCTACTCATGGAAGTCCTCGTACGATGATTCCGACGAATCACTTTGACATGGTGTTGTCTCGCGTGGACTAGATGGGAGCGAATCTTGCAATGTCAGTCCTACGGCAAAAACGAAATTATGTCAGAGGGGAACAAAGGATATTTTCTAACATAGTAGTCAGCATAGCTCTTGTGCTCGGGAAGTGAAACTGAAGTTCCAACATGGAAGGAATACCTGTGGTCTTTTGCCCTCTTGGTCGGAACTTTGCGTGCCTTCGTAGGAGCTTCTTAGCCTTTGTAATTGTAAGCTGTCTGGCGAAAGGGTACTCGCCATCACTCTCACTCCATTCGTCATGGTATTCATTATCTCCATCACCTCGCATTGTCCGCAGCACAAATGCCTTCGCTTTACGGCGTTGCGAGTTGAATAGCCCTCTAATTGATGTGACAAATCTATCACCTGCGCCATCACCCGGCCTCTTCAACCATGATACAGGGAATTGATCAGGTTTTGCATGATGACCACCATCACTGTCGCTGAAATTAAGATCATTTTCAGGAACAGTACCATCATGTGTTTCCCTCTGGTTATGGGCCTTAAACTTCTTCCCCTGCTCAAGATCATTCCATTAGTAACCAATCCTTGTTGACATTAAATAACGAAGGGAAGACATTTTCCAAAACTTGTCGATGCTGGTGTTATAAGTGGAAGAACATAATTTTCCCTGATCTGTAATCTAGCAATTAACCAAAACTACCCCAATAGACTATAATAATATAATCATGAAATGTGGCTACTTTGCAGGGAATTTCAAACAGCAAAGGGGCCATGCCATCTCTCTGATTATATGTTCCTAAACTCACTGAGGAAATACAATCAGTTAAAGCCAATATCAATATTCAGCAGCAGAGGTCAGATGCTAGTACAAAAGGCCAGCATAACCATTTCACAGTTGTAGGGGCGAGGGCGATTTGTCATAGAAGTAGGTTAGTATTGTCAAGACTCAAGAGGCATAGAGAATACCCACGATAATTAGTTGTCATAGCAGTTGAACCATACACTCGGTCAGAAGAGACATAAGTTCGAAGCTAAATTCATGTAAGAAAATGTGATGAATATAGCAAGTACAGAACTGCAAAGGGTGTCAATGCATGGATGTGCTGTTCATCAGAGTATCAGACTCAAAATGTAGATCAGAAAATTCAAAAAGTAGATCACAAAGGCCAAAACCTAACGGAACACTAGTTAAGAGGCCCCAAAAGCTAAGCTTGCTTTTGACCATAAATATGAATAAAGTGATGAATATGTGAATCTAGAATTTGCAACAGCTAATCACTGTTAGTACAGTTTTTGTAAGAAGGAATGAATGCCCAGTGTACTTGCCTGCATTCCAGTCACTGACTTCAAAACACCCCAGATGATATGCTTTTTGACTCTTGAAAACAGCCTCCTCCATGTACCAGTAAATTCTACACGATGGAAAGTATCCATAAGCAGCCTTAGGTCATTAATTGCAAGCCTTGATCCCTCGTATGTAACAAGAAGTTCAACCTACAATGTCAGCAACTTTTAATGCAATTTTAGACTGAAATAATATATTAACCTACAACGTCTACAGATGCAATTATACAGAAATATATTAACCTGGCTAATCTTAATGTTATGAAACTCCATCAATTTCCGAGCTCTTGTCCTTTTTTCATCACGAGATTTCCCTATTTTCTTTTCCTCATGAGATAAACGGCCAGACTTGATAGGCTTAGAATCTTTAGTTCTACTCCTCAACATCTCAGCAGCTGCAACAGGGTTATCTGCCATAGAATTGTTGGTGTCTCCTTTTGAAGATACATTCAAAGAATTCACCAGTGATACCACATCATTGTTTGTGATATTTTCTACCGTAGTTTCCTCCGAAGTCCTTTCAAATGAAGATGTCTGCCGCAACTCTGGATGTGAACCACATACCATATTGGCCTTTAGAGACTGTAATTTCGATACCTGCAGGTAGTAAGTAATTACCCAGTTTGTACACATTTCTGAGATATACATACCAACATTAACATCAAATTCCATCTGACAGGAGACATGACAAGCTTAAATACTACAGTTAGCTTCATAGTGCTTTCAGGCTGGCTGGGCCCAGGCCTGGCCCAGTACCCCAGTACTGGTAGTTGAACCAAAATGGTCCTGTGTGATTCAGAGGCCAATGCAGAGTGAGGGGTAGGCTCTGCTTGGCTTGTTTCCCAGATTTTATGTTCCATCTGTAAACACAGGGATAAACCAGGCTGGGCCACTTCTGCTTCAGTCCAGGATGTCCTAGCCTGGGAAGTTTCCCTTGTTCATAAAAATCCTCCATGCCCAGTGGGATATGGTTTTAATATATTTGGTTTGATTTTCAAATTCAAATAGCACAATTTGTAATTCCAACCTGGATTTCGATAACAGTACCCGGTGGAACTCCACTAATTCCGGCTAGTTCCCAGTGAGATTCAGGTAACACAAAAGTATTGCAATAACAAAAAAATTGTGCATATACATATTTAAGTCTTCATGTATTTATGACATATTTAGCTGTTTTGTTTGATTTTACAAGTCAAGGTCCATCAAATGTAACTCCAACCTAATAAAGACTGATAAGACGAGTACAAGGCAGATGATGGTTTGACCTATACGAGGAAAACATGAAATACTGATAGGTTTGTGAATAGCATTTGAATTGAAGCTGTAGTTACTCTAGCCACTCTAGCCGCTTTCTACATTCAATTTTTAAATTGAAATTCATGTTTTGAGTTAAAATTTTGACCGGAATTCCATAACCCTATCCACACCAGGAAAACCGCTCAGGTCCCAACTAGAACCCCAAAGTGATCCAGTGAATACTGAATACATATTGGTGTCATAGATGAAATGTCGTATTTTTTTCTTAGTAACTCACCTGCAAATTGTCGCCGTGTAAGCCTTGTGAACTTGAGACATTTGTTGAAGTGCATACAGTTGTACCTGATCTCCCAGGAAGCTCATGCTCTCTGACAGAATAGCTGGTAGAAGCAACAGCATCAGCACCAGAAGATATTCTTCTTGTCCTTCTAGATCCAGTTGATGTTGAAACTCTCCAAACTTCCTTTTCACCCAACCAAACATATCAGAAATTAATCAAGACATAACTAGAGAAAAAAAGAGTAGAAAGCAGAAACATAGGGAATATGATGAAGCATGATTTGCAGCCTACCTGACGTCTTTGTGAATCATCTTCCTCAGGAAAGAAATAATCCCACATCATTCTATACATTGTTTCAGGCAAATATATTTTCAGTGGGTAGATCTCAACCTGCAAAGCTCAAGAGTGAACAAAAACACACAGCCAGTAAAGTAGCAGTACAGATCATATTTACAATGCCACCTAGCTTTCAGTAGAATAGTGAAATGCTTAGAGCTTGTAACTGAGTAATGACAGCAAGGCAGTAAGCAAACGAAAATATTACTACCCCGTCACTAAATACTCCCACCAGACACAAAAAGTGTCACCATGGGAAGCATGCAGCCAAATCATTTTAATTTTGACCAATAACATCTTGGGACTTAAAATCTTTGTGAATATTTAGACTGGTTGTATGAAAATGATGAGTAGATTTGTCTCAAATATTAACTTTATTAGGTTTTACAAATCCTTAAAGAGTTTTGAGTTAGATTGGATTGTCAGAGAAAGAGCTTGAGTCTAGGGGAGAAGAGAGTTTTGGGTTAGATTGGATTGTCAGAGAGCTCTTGAGTCTAGGGGAGAAGAGTTAGCCCTATAAAAAGGCTAGGTGCATTGTAACTTATGAAATCAAGAAAGAAGAAATAAATAGTCTTTTTCCTCATCAGAAGTCTTCTCTCTCATCCAGTGTTCTAAAAACGAGTCTACTAAGATATATACTCAGCCGTATACAAGTAACAAGTGCCCTTACCTGTTAGCCGGTTATCTGCATAATCGGGCTAGTTATGCCGCATAATAGGCCGATTAAGCCGTATAAACACTACTAGGTTAGGTGACCAGTAGAGTACCGGTTACCGATTTTTAGAATCTTGCTCTCATCTATGGTCTATTTCTCCCTATTCTAGTATCTCATGTCTTTGAAGCTGTGCTGTTCTGGCCTTGTTCTGTACCGTATTTATTCATGGCATTCTAGTAGTCTGTGAACAGAATTTAAACGCATCCAAGAGAGGCAAAGACAAGTCCTAGGTTGTAACCAAGGTTGGAAATATCGGTACCGGGGCAAATCCCGCCGAGGGACCGGTAATGGTAACCGGCCGGTTATCGGAGAAAAACGGGGCAAAATTCGTCAAACGAAATTCGAATTTTGTTCAGTTTGATGGCTAGTAACTATCCAAAAACCGGAAAAACCGGGAAAACCGATAGAAAACTGGTTTTGGGTAATTAGAAATTGGAATAATACAAATATTAATTAGAAAATGTACCCAATGATTATAAACTAGTTGGTAATATGTGGAATACTAATCTCGACGTCTAAGGTCGGAATAGACTTTGAGCTATCATGGGATTCGTGGGAAGAAGTCTCTTGTGGCCAAGAATGATCTCAAATTAGTATGTACTACCTAGTCTAGATGTCCTACAAAATGTGAGGACATTTTAGGACAACAATCCATGCATTTTTAGTTTATACAATAGTTAATCTACCACAAACAATGCATAAACCAACTTACAAAGTGCATTATGCAGTCATAAATTCAAATTTACATTTGAATTTTTTTGGGGACATGGTAGGACAATAATTCATGCATTTTTACTTCATACAATAGTTAATCTACCAAAAAAATGCCTAAACCAATCTAGAAAGTGCATTATGCAATCACAAATTCAAAAGTAACCCAGACGGTTTTTTTTACCGGTTCCCACGGGTAAATCCAGTTACCGGCCGGTAACCGCCAATTTGTTGAACCCTGATTGTAACAAAAACAAATAGCAAGCTATAATCTGGTCTTCATTTTTCTTCAGTTACTGAAACCGATTCAAGCATGAAATGAAGAAATAAGTTCAGACATACTGCTAAATGTTTAATAATTTGGATTACACTTGCTAAAAAGACTATATTTTCATGCCATTCTAACGCTTTCCCTTCCATGTATTGCTTTTCCTTTTCTGTCCACTAACTGATTCTAGACATCCTGTGTTAGTGAGTTAGTGCCAATGTGACTAAACCACTAAAGAAATGGTACCATTCCAAAGTTCAGTTTATAAACAACAAAAGAGAAATGGATGTTACAAGCTTTAGAAAGGTAATTGCTGATTATAGCTCCGCACAAAAAAGAAGACAATTAGCCCATATATTTTTCAAGTTTAACAAACTTCAATAGATGTTACCAGGGTAAACCAACCTGAAAGAGCTCAAGCGGAGAATTTCCATCCTTTGGAGCACCTTGCTTTGCGTCCACGCGGAGCATGACACCTCTGTAATAGAATCCAGTTAGTAGTCATTCACTGGAATCCCATTTTTAGAGAGGAATTCATTGGGAGCCTTTAAGAAGTTACAAAGCAACTAAAAAGAACAATGCTGCCCACAAATGTGACGTAGCATTAAAAATGGCACCAAATGTGATATGCTAGTTTAGAATACGTATACCCCAATAAAAGCAATGTAAAGAGTAGCCAATTATAGGAATAAAGCCAAAAATAGTCCTTACTTTTCAGGCGGTGCATTCCAGGCAGACAACAATGTATCACATTTGGCATTGGCCATGCAATTCCTCACAACAAAGTACTTAGTTGTAAACCGAGCAACACCAATGTCTTTGTAGTCCCGATCAAAATCATATACCTGCAAAATATTTTTAAGGTTATGATTGAACCCAAGGTTCCAAAACCCAGAACTAAGGGGAATACCGCCGGATGGCCGGAACGGTTACCGGCCGGTAACCGGAAAAAAACCGGCCAAATTTCACGTGTCAAAATTTGAATTTGAAACCGGTAACCGGAAAAACCGGCCGATTAGCACCCAAAAAACCGAAGAAAAACCGGCCGGTTACCGCCCAAAAGACTGGAGAAAAACCGGAAAACCCGCTAAAAAATCGGTTTTCAAATTTAAAATTGGAAATTCCTAACACATTCATGGCAAAAAGCATGAAGTCAAGCACAGGAGGTGCATAAATCTTTCTAATACATTCTATTAGTGTTAAACAACGTAAACATCATTAGGGAAACTAACTTTTACATTCAAAAATTGAAAAATCCCAACACATTCATGGCAAAAGCAGGAAGTCAAGCACGGGAGGTGCATGCATTTTTCTAATACATTCCATTAGTGTTAAGCAATATAAACATCATTAGGGAAACTAACTTTTACATTCAAAATTTCAAATTTGAACTAAAAAAACGGCCAGTTTTTATTCTACCGGTTGCCACCGGTTACCGGCGGTAACCGGCCGGTTACCACCGGGATTTGGAACCCTGATTGAACCACAAGAATAGTCATTCAATAAAAAAAATATTCTAAATCACTAGGGGGAAAAGGTAGTTCTAGAGGCACATTCATCCTCAAAAGATGAAACATCAATGACAGCCAAAAGAAAAGGTAAACTCGCAATAAACTAAAATGTTGAAGCAGACACATACTACAGATAAAAAGACAGTAAATAATTTGCAAAAAAGAATTATTCCACCAAAGGTTCAACACACACCATATCACTGATCTCAGCTTCAGCAAAAGTGTTTCCATCTGCGAGCATGCTCCATACAACCTTGCTAATTTTCATAGAAATTCGCATGGCGCAAGAAGGGGTTTTGTTCTTTTCTTTCTCCATCAAGCGTAACTGTGCAGCTTTCTGCAGTGCTTTCCTTAAAGCAGAAGATGCAGATTTTCGAGACTTCTGGAGGTTTAGAAGGTCTATCTTCAGTCCTTCCACCTGATTACAGTATAATACCAATAAAACATTGTATGGGAACTATTCTACACTCCAATAAGGAGAAGTTTCACTCTTTTATGTGGAAGCTGATATAAACCAAGCAAAATTAACTAGAATGGCAAAATATAACTGATATTTCAATCTAATATATTCATGGTAAGAGGGACAAATACTTGATTCTAACAACAAACATTACCAAAAAAATTATTTACTTAAATAGAGTCTGACAACATGTATGAATGCCACTCTTTATGCTTCTTGTTTGTAAAAAGAATATTATTCCTTTCGTATCCAAAAAAACAATGTTAGGGGATGTGTGTAGACACTGTTTCAATTTCAATCACTAGTATATCCAAAGTATCTATGTTGGTCACATGAAAATTATATGAGTAGATTTGTTGTCAAAAATACTTTTATGTTATTATAATATTATAACCTTTAGTAACATTGTTGTAGAAATCAATGCTCAAAGTAGTTTACTGAACACTGAATTAAAAAAACATCATTTATTTAGATACAGCCCGTACAAAGTTAAAATGCTTACCAGTAAAGTTTTCCTACTGTTGATCATCCATAAGCAATCATCCTTCTCTGCAGAAAGACAGTGATCAGTATGATTGTCACCAGTTCCAGCAAGGGACCTTATATCATCAAGCAGTAACTTCCTCTCCCTTTCCCTCTGCTCGAGATTAATTTTTGCAAGCTCCACCTCTTCTACTCCATCAGGAACCACCTCATCAGCCTCTTCTTCAACATCTTCATCATCTGATGGATATTGGAGACTGTTTTTTCGAGGCCTGTACCAGGAAGATTAATGAGGAATGGAGGATGATTTTCAGATACTACTAATTAGTTTAATAGGTTCCGGTTTAAATGATTATGTGAGAACCTTAGGCATTGTAAAGGCACAAACGAAGTGTTCTAAAAATCGGTAAGCGGTATTCATTTAGTCACCCCACCTTGTGGCGATTATACGGAAATCAGCCTTGTAATCGGTTTTGAGGTCACCTTATTTTACATTTTAGATTTTTTTATATATGTACACTCATACAGCAGCAAAAAGACATCTAATGCATCTTTTTAATGAATATAGGCTTGAAAGCAAAGCTAGTGTCAATATAATCATGCAACTCAGCAATCTAATACAGTAGCAGCAGAAATATTGGCAATAAAGAAGTTCATGATTCATATATTATAAATTGTTCCAAGTTCCAACAATGTCATCATAGAGCATGAATTAATGGCACAGGGCCTGTTCTTCAGGCCACAAGCCGGTCGGCTTTTAACAGCCGCTACAGTACCTAACTTTTAAATGGAGTATTTTCTCAAAATGGGGCCTACAAGTTAAATGTAGTACACGTTAAAAGCTTAACATCTGTACCAGCCAAAATCGCAAATGAGTATCGATCTCTCTGTAATCTGTACCGTAAACAACCAAAATTCAAAAATTTCAGCCAAAAGCCATAAACCGCAGCCAAAAAGAACAGGCCCTATGTCTACGATACTGCAGCATCACAATTACTAGTTGTGCTACATGTACCTATACCACTGATCTAATGTGCACCTTTCACAAAAAGAAGCATTGGCATACATAGGTAATATCTTGTCACCAAACAAGTAAACCCATTTGCCACAAGTAAACCTAAAGTAGGCTGAGAGCCTAGTAAAGCCTAGTTTCTAGTGTTTTTGCAATATGTCACACTTATCCCTAATATTCGGCCTAATACACGGTAACCGGCCCGCTTATCCGCATAACCGGCCCGGTTAACCTTGTAAACCTGTTAACTTACTCGTTTTGCACTATTCTACTCGGGGAAGGGACCCAGTCCCATTATTTGGCCTAATAACAGTCCTACCAGACCCTTTTTTAGAACATACCCTTTAAACAAAAAGAGAATGATAAAAGATGTCTTTCCTACATGACATATTAAACAAACAAATGATGTGCTGTGTGTGCTAGCAACTTACAACCTTCAATGAGTAGATCCCAAGTGCAAAATAATTTTAATTTAGGCATATACAGTGTTAAGGCCTCTATCCACAAGATGCCAACAATTACTTGATTAAGGATCAGTCCTCATGTAATAATAAAAACAGTGATTTATCCAAAATTCACACCTAGAAGTTCTAATATGAAGAACAGTTCAAAGTTAAACGTACAACAGTAAATGTACTGTGTTATAAGAAAATGCTAATAGTTGATGTAAGCAACCAAAGTCACTCAAGTTCAACGTAATGTCGCGGTATTGAAACTAAAAACTTTGCAAGAGCACAAATGCTCAATTTAGATGCAAGCAGGGTTCAAAAACCTAGTGGTAACCGGCCGGTTACCACCGATAACTGGTTCTACCGGTGACTACCGGTAGAATAAAAACCAGTGGCTTTTTATTTAATTCAAATTTAAAATTTTGAATATAAAAGTTAGTTTCCTTAATGATGTTTACATTGTTTAAAACTAATGAAATGTATTAGGAAAATGCATGTAACTTGACTTCATACTTTTGCCATTAATGTATTAGGAATTTCCAATTTCAAATTTGAAAAACCGGTTTTTAGCATTTTTTTTTCTCCGGTTTTTCCGGCGGTAACCGGCCGGTTTTTCCGGTTACTGGTTTCAAATTCAAATTTCGACACTTGAAATTTGGCCCTTTTTTCTGGGTTTTCCGGTTACCGGCCACCAAGCAGTAACCCCCCGGTACTGGAATTTCTAACCTTGGATGCAAGTATTGACTGCCAGTTCCAATTCAGTGAACAATTTACAAATGCTTGTGCAAATTCAAGGAATCAGTTAATTACAGATTCAGTTGGAACCAAGCTTTTCTAGTTTATCAACAAATCTACTCCTGCATGCTACAAACGATGGTAAATATCCCCGTAATGGTTGTACAAATCAATTTTTAAAATAAATTTTTTTCAAATAATGCCTGTACAAAATGTGTTGATTCCAAAGCAGAACTAGTGTTAACTCTAGTACGTAATATCCCTCTAATGGTAAATATCAATGATCAGGCTGGAACAGTGAACTTTACAAAATCCTTGGACCAAGCTCAAGGACCATATAGTGAAGGCAACAAACATGAGTGGCTCGAAATAAGGGGAAAAAAAGAATTCATGAACCTAAAAGGAATCTCACTTGGGAAGTCTTGCAAACAGGAGATTGCTAAGCACATCCAACATGACTTGAAACTGGCGTGAAGTCATTGTTGCAGTAATGTTTGGAGAATTAAAACGTAGCTCCTTTAATGGCTTAACCTGGGGCATGCAATACAATATTCTTAACCATCAGAAGAAAAATGTTTCATGTATTTAGTTTTCTAGACTGCAACCAATCCAAACTCGTAGGCAGTGGGATTGGCTTGTTTGCTTGAACATATCTCGTTAGCTTTACCTTCAAGTCTGCAGTTCCACCCTTGTGCCTAGTGTAACGGAAGTACATCTGGCAAGGCATAAATACTCTCTCTAACAAGGCCCCTGTGCGCTTCAATTTCTCAGAGCTACCAAGAATCCGAGGAAGCCACTGCAGACCAGCACCAGGATCCACATCAGTCGGTGCAACATGAGCTTGAACATCTTCAAGAATCACTGAGAGATCAGCTTTTTTCCAGGCCATTTCAGGTTGTAACTCAGGAATGTGTAGACTGCTTGTCCCTAGTGCTTGTTCTAGCATCTCTTTCCCAACATGAACAACTGAATGAAACGAACGAGCCAACACACGCCCACTAGCTGCAGCAAGTAGAAACCTACCCTGGTACATATAGCAAATAGCTTTAGTTCCATACCAGAAAGCTATATACATATTGCAACAAAATCATTATCTACATGAGCCTGATACATAAACACCAATTTTCACAACCCCTTCAGCTTGTTTTTTTTTCAAGAAATTGCTGGATCAGGCGAGAGAATTCCTTTTTACTTTTTTTTACTTTTGAGAAAATTAGCACAATAACTTCGAGGTGAAATTAGAGAAGAAAAAACATAGCAAACACTATTTACATATAGCAAATAACACTTCTATGGATAAAATGATTTTTTTGCCCTCATGGTGTTTTGGAGGTCATTGGAGGATGCAACGGAGGAGATCACAGTGGCGGCAGAGCTCATGTCAGCACTGGAGGGGCTCGCCGCAGTGACTAGATGGGCAAACTGGCAACAGTTGGAGTTGGGGGAGGAAGAGATGAGATGAGGGTATTTGTGTAATTTTTTAAAAAATCTAAAAGGAACATTCAAAGTCTCCATGGCAACATCATTTTCCATAAATCATAATAAATGGTGATTGCGATATCATTTAGTAGTCTAAGCTCCTTTTGCAATGTTACTGGGCTAATTTCCTCTTTGGTCATACCCAACTGTTTAAAACATGAACTTTCTGAGGATACTTTTTCTTATCTATACCAACTATTGGACTTTGTTGTCCTGGTATTGTTGTTAGAACAGAAAACAGAAAATGTAACATGAAACAACATGGAGTAATCAATGAGCCTATGCAATCAATAGTTTGGAAAGATGCACCATGAGAACACGCCAAAGGAAAACATAGAACAAAGTAAAAACCCTGTGAAAAGCCGAAAACTAACATAGTGTCAAGAGAAAACTGCAATGCAGGTCCGCAAAATTGAGCGGTGGTGCCACTTAGGCCCCTAAACTTCAAAATAATCTTGGCAGGTCCCAAAACTTCGAATATTCATGTCACTTGAGTTGTTATGGGTGTTCTAATGACGAAATCTGCTGATGTGGCACGGATTTATGTGAGGCAGATGAAGCACAACTATTCTGGGGTCCTATGCCCCTACCTCACTAATTTCTTGTTTCATGTCATGCTCACACCAACCCCATGCCACATCAGCAAAGTAAGGTCATGTTCGTATTGGCTTCTAAAAGCTGATTTTCTACTGTAAATAATTTTTCTACATTACTTAGCTTTCAAACGGAGTGTCTTTTCAAGACTGGGTCTACTAGTCCATTGTAGTACACACTGTAGTGACTTCATTTATATCGGTCAAAATCGCATGCGAGTCTCTATCTACAAACTTCTATACAATGTGTTATTGTTTATAGCCAAAGCCAAAAGCTAAAACCAATATGAACGGGCCCATCATTAAAACACCCATAATGCCTACATGAGAAAAAAAACAAGTTTGAGACCGACCAACATAGTTTTGAAGTTTAGGGAATCACACCACCACTCAGATTTAGGGAATTCAACCATTCTCTAATGTGAAATACCAATGAAATATTAACAAGTACATACAGCATATCGGCATCAAGAAACTGATTGCACATAAAATTTTAATCTTAAAATACAGTGGGTTAAATGGAAGGACGTGTGCTGCGGATTAGCCTCAAATTCGCCAAAGATTGTGACATTCAAAAGCTTTCAACAAAATAAACGATATCATCCTTTATCATTAGCTACATGAAAGAATAATTTACAATTGAAAATCAAATGAGAACAAAAGAAAAAACACATTTCTTCAAAATCACTTACATTGGCTTCTTCAGAATGTAGGTTGAACTGGGGTTTAATAACATTAACCATAAAATGCAGATTCCCTCCTTTATCTGAATCATCAAAAATGCCATGCTTCACTGCAACATTGACTCAAGTGAATGGTAATTTGTAATAATTTCAACAGCTTCTAGCTTTCAACTGACTCAAGTGCACAAGCAAAATAAATGAAGCATGCAACTTTTAGTATAGCATGAGACATCTAGCAAAGATAAGCATACCAGCCATATCAGAGGAGTGGTTGGCTTTACTATGTAATGGGGAAGTAGAGCCCAGAGCCTCAACATGTTGCACCAAAGGAGAACCAACACGGATAGAAGAGGTAGCATCTTGAGTTAATCTAGAGCCCTCAGCATTCTGCCTTTCCTCAATCATCTTTCTTTGTGCATATTGCCGCGAAGGAGAGGGTTTCGGAGGTTCAAACGCTTTGGAAATTCCTCCAACCCATGACCAAACCGCATCTCTGTTCTCAATAGTCCATAAAAGCCTAAGACCGTACACAAATACCCGTTGGCAATTGTCCGCCAGCACCACATTGAAACCATCATCATCATCACTAGGCTCAGATAGAGTATGGTCGCTTTCATTACCATTCTCAAACTCAGACCTAACATATGTTATCTCAAGATTCCTACCAGCATCTTGCCATTCCATAAGTCTTGCAGGATCTGCCTTAGGAGCTTGTCTTCTTATTGTGAAATAATCAGAAGACAAGAGGAAGCCATCCTCATGTTTTTCTTGGAAATTGCTCATGTTGCATTTGTCATTAGGAACTTTGCCCAGTGACTGCTGGCTCTTATTCTTTAATTTGGATACATTTTCGGCCAAAGACAAGTTAACATCTCGCACTAGATAAACATCTGGCCTGTAAAGGTCAAGACCACGATAAACAAGATCCAGAGATTCACGTTTACAATCAAATGTGTATTTCTGTTTACCTCGACTGTAACACAACTCATACTTCAAACTTGACATTTTAAAGGTCAAGCCACTTGCAGGATCATCCTCAGTTAAAGTTGCATGTCTTATGCAACAGGGAGTAGCATCAACCCGGAAAAAGAACTCAACCAAAACTTTATCCAATGAGAGGTTACCAGATCTAGCAGCTCGAGGAATTTTATAACGAGGCCATCTAGAGAAAGAACGCAGTTTGTGAGGGGGGCTGTAATTTAAACTCCACCATTTGAAAACCCAAGCAAGGTCATGGGCTCCCAGGTTCATGGTGGGGAATTCAACATCAGCCATTTTGGACCAATTACCGGAGATGGTTCCACATAGCATTGAACTGTTTCCATAACAGGAAGATGATGCGCCATCATCACACTGTACTTGCGAAGGTCTAAGTGAGAAGTTCCACCTAAGAGAGAGGTAAGTAGATCGAAATGGATCGTAAACTTTCTTCCTTGGCTCACCCTCAATTGGGAGCGCATGCAAATAATGATTCAATGGGCTGCCAGATTCACACTGCCAATCAATAATCACATTAAGGGAGAACAAAGGAGCATAAATAAAAGGTCTGGGCACGCCAGATGGAACTTTTAAGCTGCAATTCTTCATCATACTCTCTAAACTGCTGATGTACATCCTGAATTCCTTTGCAGAAATATCCACATGCCCATCCGTTTGCTGTATCTCCATGTTTTCAGAAACAATTTGGAGTCTGTCTACCTTCTCATAAGGATTAGTTGTTGCCAGGAACTTCCATGTGGTCTCACTGAAATATAAAGCTATCTTTCCATGGACGTAGTATCTCATGTCATCCCACCATGGCAAGCTGCGCTCCTTTTTAGGTGGTTGGTTCACTGGACCAGAATTTCTATCTCTGGTGCTAAGATTAACTCTCCGTAGGGCTACTTGAAATGCATAACTTATATCAGCAAAAGATGGCTCATAACCAACTCCAAAAGAAATATCTCCCCTCTGGAAATAAATAGGTAAATTATTGTACATTTTCATTGCTGGTGTGGTACCACTGGCAGAACGTAGCATCGTGACCTTGTGCCATCTTCCAATATATATGTCTTGGTGTATTTGGGGTTGAAAACATGTTGCCTGCAAGTAGACACAATGAGAATAAAAAAAACTCTGAAGAGACTCACATCCAACTATGTAATAACCAGATCTAAATTTTCCAACAACTACTCTTATCTTGCAGGAATTTGTAGAGTTCAAGCTACCAGCAGTGGGCTGGATTTGCCTTTGTATAAAAATCAGGACTGCAGTCAGATCATGAATTTGCATCCAAGCAGCTAATGTTCTAAAATCAGTGGTCTAGAAGGAATGGAGCTAATGCGATGAATTATCAGTCTACAGTTCTTAGATGTTAAATAGGAAATAAGGCGAATGAGTCGTTGATTCCCAAATTCACACGAAGAGCCAAATGAAGATAATACTAAAATAAAAAAATAGAGTGATCCAATGATTAGCGTAAACAAGTTTCATCAGGCCTTTTAGATCACAATGCAGAAGCCTACTCTGGGCCAACATGCACAGTAAAGGGCTTCAAATAGATAATATAGAAATAGAAAAGAAACAACAGATCCACAGATCATCGAATTTACCATCAGGGTTCAAAATCCCGCTGGTTAACCAGCCAGTTACAAGAAATCCCAGGAGGGAGCCGGATTTTAAAAACTACCTGATTTTTTATTTAACTCGTATTTGAATTTTTAAATTCAGACTTAAAGTTCTGTTCCCACTGTAACTTGTGTTGACCAAGAACTGGTTTTCGTTTGAAAATTGCAATTGAATTTGAGTTAGCAAACCATTCGGGTTTTTCTCAGTTCCTGGTGAGAAACGGTACAGATCTAGGTCCAGGATTTGTCTCGTAACTGGTATGCTGAACCTTCTGTGTGTGATACAGTTCTTAGTAAATATCTTATTGCAAACTGACATCAATACTAGCTAACAGGATCTCCCTCACATAGAAATCGTCAAATCGGCCAAACCGAGTATAAAGCTTCATCCTTCCATCATCACAAGTTTGATGGTCCATTAATTGTATATATCTTAAGTCCCATCTGACAAAGACAGAACGACAAGGATGACTGTTTCCATCAACTATACATTTTAGGAAGGCTGGTAACCAAGTACCAGAACTCCGGTACCGGACTGGTTACTATTGGGTAGCCAGTACTAGTTGCTAGTTATAGCAGTAACCAGTCCACTGCCAACTGGGTGACTGTCACAACAGAGGGAGCCCACATGTAGCAACTGGATTGATATGCAATGCATAATAATACATGCAAGTAAAAACTGGATTGATATGCATAATAATACGTGTAAGTGAACATATATAGATAAATCCGGCTCAAATCATGTGCCTGTGGTAAGCGTTAATGTAGTGTAATAGTGCTGTGGTAGGCTGGCAGAAATACAAGGTACCGCCCCTAGCTGCGATGCGCCGATGCTTAGTTAAGTCTGTGTTACACTGCCAATTACCACAAGTTTTCAGAACACGCGTACTCATAATCCTCTCAATGTGCTACATATCTTTAACAACTCATTAGTTCTATGTTTCTACATACATTGAAAATCTCAAAGCACAAAAAAGGAGGGAAAGAATTATGAGTTACAGCCAAGGTTGTCACGGCGTCGCCTAGGCGACGCCTAGGCGACGCCAAGTCGTCCCGGCGGCCGACGGTGGACGCCATGCTTCGTCGCCCAATTGCAGCCGAGTTAGACGAAGCAAGTCGACGCCGCGGCGTCCAGGCGACGCCTAGCGCGCTGCGGCGGCCGCCTGGGAGAGCCGTGGGGAGGGGGGGGCTCACATAAGAGATAAGACACAACTTACCCCGACCGACCGTGGGCGCATCGAGCCAGTTTCACCGCCTCCTCCTGCCGCCGGGTCGCCACCGCCAATCCGCCGCCGGGTAGCCACCGCCAATCCGCCGCCGGTTTCCTCTCCAGGACCCCAGGTGAGTCCTCTGCTCCTCTGCTTTCTTCTTGCTTTCTTCTCCGGAGACGGCGAGACGCTACACTTCTCCTCGGGTGGCCTGGGCGGCCGGCCACCGGGAGCCGGGACCTCCATGAGCTTGAGCTCTTGGGCGACATGACGACTTCTCCGCTCCTCTCGCCGCCGACGCCGGTAGTGGTAGCTCGATTTCTCCGCTCCTCTCTCCGCCGGCGACGCTGGAGCTCGATTCCTCCTCTCTCTCCGCCAGGCACACAGTGGAATGATGGAGGAGGAGGCGAGGAGGGAGGCGGCAGGGGAGGAGGCGGCGGGGAGGGAGGCGGGCGGCGGAGGGAGCGGAGAGACGAGATGGGGAGAGGCGGTGATTCTGGCGACGCGTGCAGCTACGGCCAGATATTTGTTTGGTGTTTTTGCGATTAGGTCCTCAAACTTTCTAAAAATTACAATCTGACCTCTTCTTTAATATATTACTTCTGATTTAGACCTCCTGAGACATGGTTATTTGAATTATTTGTGATATTTTCTGTCATATAATGTATTATTTATCGTCTAACTACTATTGTCTAACTATCGCCATGGCGGGCGCCTAGTCGACTAGGCGTCCAGGCGCTCCGAGCTCGCCTCGACTTGCCAGAGCGCCGTGACAACCTTGGTTACAGCTTTACAGGAAAGGAAAGGAAATGAGCACAAAAACCAGATATGAGATAACATTATAACAAGCTATAAGCATGGATACACAACTTTGGAATACGCATGTGCAGCACAAAAGAAAGAATTTGATGGACCTGACCTGCTGGGCTAGCACAACACGACCTTGACATTTCCCACTGGTTGCAGAAAAGAGAGGAGAAGTATAGTCTCTCAGTTGTATGACCAAGGACCCTGCAAGGACAGAAATATCACTCCCGTACAAACGAGAGAATGGTATGTCCTTCTCCTGACAAACAGGGTCAACACCCTTTATAAATTCAACCATTTCTATCTCTCCACCATCTATCCTGGTCAAAGTAACATCCAGTTCAGAAGCAGAAAGTGAAAGCAGTGAAG
Organism: Bonia amplexicaulis; assembly: GCA_036346245.1. NCBI lineage: Eukaryota > Viridiplantae > Streptophyta > Magnoliopsida > Poales > Poaceae > Bonia > Bonia amplexicaulis. Next base: position 25,853,060 of record CM070741.1, on the reverse strand, counting down.
CTCTACATGAACTTGGTTTGAATCCAGCTTGAAAACCTTCTGAACACGCTCCTGACCCTTCTGCAAACACCATTTTCTGACAAGCCATATAATACGATCGAAATGCTTGCTTATGGATTTCTTCCCGCAACCTTTGAAGAGCTGCAGTGTCATGCATGTCAACCTCAATGCCATCATAGAGAACTTTCCTCTCAGAGCTGCAATGGTTAGGATCTACACTTCCTGATATAGCCTCATCAAGAAATTTCAACCTAACTCCCAATTCACAAATTTTGTTCCTCATCAAATGGTAATGTTCATCGAGCCAACCCTGTATGGGCTCCTCCTCTATTTCTGCTGTCAGTTTTCGTAACACAAACTTTACAGATCCAAAATTAGCGGTCCCAGACTTAACCTTTTTCAAGCTGTCTTTCCCGTCAGGAAACAATATACTTTTTTTGGCAGCAGAGACAAGCTTTAGGGCACGAATCATATCTTCAACAGTATCCTCTATGGCACGCAACGGCAACCTGTATGGCATGCAAATATGGACATCTAGCCCTTGAACGACCCAATCTCTTTTGGATGATGGCTCAACCTTTGCATCAAGCAAACTTCCAGTTCCAAAAGGAATACAGGAGATCTGTGTGCGTGTGCTCTTTAGAACTCTGGCACCATTAAGACTGAGAGAAAGGCCCTCGGACAGTACACCTATCTTGGCATTTTCAGTAAAGATAGATTGTACATGCATGTTTGCTTCAACACCATCTGCAAGATCAGCGGATATTCTCAACACCTCCACATCAATGGCAAAAATTGACCCTCTTCTATCAGACTTCTGAGGTTTAACTGAACCAGCAGTTATTTTACCATGCTCATTCTCTTTGATATCGCCAACTTCAGGATTGATCAGCTTCTCAGAACTCTGAAACTTGTTATGATGTAGGAAATGCTTAAAGCGGATCAAGGTCTCAAATAGCGCTAAATGAGCATCAGGTTCCCATCTGAGATTAATGTCTGTTGCACTAAAGAGGGAACAAACAGCAACATCTGTAAGGTTACCGGATCGGCGAACAATTTTAGCATTCTGCACATCTAGCAAAGTCACTTTGACACCAGAGTTATGATCCTCCTCATAGATTGTCTTCACCCGTTCCAATTCTGCTTGTGTTGACTTTTTCTCCTTGTCTACACACATAGAGAGATGAGAGATAACTAAAGATACAGAGAACCTCAAGTTGCGGCCACTGCCTGGTAGTTCCGAAGTTATACTTGCCCTACGTGGTGTGCCATCAGCAGAGACACTAACAATTACTTGACCGCCTTGAGAGCCATAGTTCACACGCTTTGGATCAGCAATTGGCATATTTACTATATTTACATCACCACAGTAAGTAATAGAGAATTTCTGTAGGCTTAATTTCAATATTTCCACACCTTTCGTTTTCTTTTTCCCTTTATGCTCCAAATTCTTTTCTTTGGCCCTTTCACGAGAGGATGGAAGATTCTTAAAGAGAGTCCTAAAGGACATCAAATTGAGCACAAGAGATTCCAAATGCTTGAAGCCGAATTTCACTCCTATGCCACTGACATCGATGGAAAATAAAAGAGCAAGTCTAGTAGTTTCAACCATATCTTGGACCTCAATTTCCCTGTATCCCCAATCAAGGCTCACCCGAGCAATGTGCATTAGGGAACCAGAGTAAGTATCAACACCAAATATGTTTTCCTTTAAGAATTCTCTATATTCATCTTCCATGTGCACCAGCAATTCACCAAGTTCTGTGTGTATCTGAATCCCCTTGCTTGCAATGTTATTTGCAAACAAATGTGATGACTGGGAACAGGCCTGCAAAATGAAAGGAACATATCAAATCAAAACGAAGTTAACGCTTAGACCCATCAGAAAAGGCTTACAGCATGTGTAAACAATAACCTTAAAATTAAAAATCATACCGATAAATTACTTTTGCAAGCGATAGTTCAGAGGAACTTGCATCCTATTGTGAAAACACTAAGTGCTATTAAGACATAGAAAGTAAAAGATAAAAAGAAACCCATAACTAGACCGTATATGTTGATGACCCATATTGAGAGCTCAGCCACAATACCCACACTAGCCTGCATAGACACACCTCGACCAACCTTTTCATTATGTTTTCATGGTGGACCTCCAATACAAGTATCTAAAATGAAGTAGGCGTCAGCATCTAGACAGACCAACCATTTGTCGATTAACTTTTGCCAGTATGATTATTTTTTCAAACTTCAGTATGATTAATTCTTGATACCGAACACCTGCAACATTCAGTGCTTCAACAAAGAAATGCTGTTTGTAACCCACAAAAGTCATCTACATAAAACAAGTGTCTGCTGGGACATGCCAACTCCCACACTACCGTTAATAAACAGAACAGGCCATACTCTTGTGTTGAATTGAGAGAACTTACATGGTACAATACCAATCCATCAGGACTGTAAAGCATGACAGTCATTTCTGGGGCAGAGACTGTGCAAGTCCACATAATCGCCTTGATCTCCTTTGTTTGAGAAATTTCTTGATGAGAGTTCCCCTTGGAAAGCTTCACTCCTTTGGTTTTCAAAGAACGAAGGCACATCCAGGGCATCAATCTGCTCAACATAACATTGCACTGTGTGCCACCAAGCTTGGCATCGATCTCAGCTCTGATTGGAAGAAATGGCTGAAAGAAAGCCATATTTTAGAGCTCTAAAAGGCGATTGCAAAATTATCAGCCAACTAAAGTAGGAGGATGCTTACGTCTGAAGGAATATCCAAAGAAGCTACTGCAGCAACTTTAAGAACTTCCAATAGAGAGCTAGAGCCTTCTCTTACTAACTGAAAGGCAACATAGTAAACACAACATAGTAAACACGGATGATTGAAGAATAGCTACTGATAAGCATAACAAGAGTTTAGATGAAGCGATAGAGATTTACATAAATTTCACTAAGATCAATTTGCACATCGAAGTGTGGCGTAGCGTCCTCTAAATCATCCTGTGGCAGCAACTTTGAACTAGTAAAGTGGATCCCCATAACATTGTTATCAACACTAAGCCCTTCACCCAGGTGTGTGAACTTCACACCAAGCTTCGGCACACTGAAGTTAACCTTCCAAAGAACAAATACAATACTTAGCAATACTTTTCAGGCACAGCCAAAAAAATAATTAGAGAAACAACATAAGTGGGTACAAAAATATAATTTCCAACTGCCTAAAGAAGGATAATCCATTCAATTATTTTCAACTGCCAACAGAAGGATTGTAAATCTTAATTTCACATATTGGAGAACATCAAAAACAAACAAAGTTATCGCAAAGTTATCGCAAATTCATAATAGACATAAACAACGATGCACCACATGGCCCAACACATTTTGCTGACAATTAACAAACTTGAGGACCTACTGCCTAGTCTTCACTTGCACCTCCAAAACATCAGCAAGACACGCATATCAAAACTTGTTATCTCAAGCCAAGCACTTAATTTGACAAGATAGAAGTTAAACCAATGTGGCTTTGCCATGCTTGCTATATTCCTAATCAAACTATAAAGTAGGGCAAGCTATTAGTTCTGGAACCATGATATCTAACAGAAGCACAAAGGTTACAAGCACAAATCAAATTAAGTTTTTGCAGCAAATGAACTAAAAGTTTGTCACACAGATCAACGTAATATCCACACTTCAAACCTTTAGTGCTAACAAACCTTATCCGGAAATGCAAGCATCTGTTTCTTCAATGCTGGTAGAATGGATTTGCTTTTCGATGATTGTTTGATTGATGAAGTACCCGGTTTAGCATCTCCAGCATTCTCAGAGCCACTATTATTCTCTGGACTTGTATGTTTCTTGTAAAAGAGCCTTTCATCAATGTTGGCAGTAACATCCCCACATTTCAGTTCAAGGTTAACAATTTTGACACCTCTCACCCTGACAAAAACTAACAATTTGTAAATACACACAGGAAAAATTAAGTACTATTGAAACTTCAAATATGATAACAATACAAAGCATTTCTTGGGAAATTGAAAACACAATTTTTGTCTCTCGCCTGTAATCTCTAGATTGGACAGAATTTTCTCACTGCTTTGAACCGATAAATAATTAAACAACACAAATTAATTCAAGAATAATCTACAACATCTCAGAATGTTGTTCGTAGCTTCTACAATTACTAGTGATTTATATGTTTTATTCTGATTTTGCAATCTAGAAATATCAGTAACATAATGTGCACCCAAAAATACATTTACCAAGAACAAAAGAACTTACTTTTCATGACCAAAGTCACAAGTAACCAACAGATCTTCACAAACAAATGGAGCCAAAATTTTCTCTGAATTAGCTAGAGAACCTTGATCAGACTGGAAAGCATCAAGCTGATTACAGCTGCCCATCGGATCAGCAGTCAACCCCAAATCTCCAAAGTGTACATTCAAAGGTAAAAGGTGCAACTTGACACCAAGAATATGATGAGGTCCAGCAATTTTAAATGTATCGACCTTTAGCTCTTTGATGTCGACAGCACCATTTGGCACCTACATCATTGACATAATAATAATAGTACACATCCAAGAAAATGCATCATTTCAAATGCAAGGTGCTTCCGGTCAGCAAAAAGTATATCCAGCACATCCCTATGGTTGGGTGATGCCTTCAGCCGAGATGCTTTTCAGGATAAGACTTTTACATATAGAAGACAGATCACCAAAAACAAGGAATAATAGAAAAGAGGTAAAAATTTCTATTGCATTAAGTCCCCACTGAACTAGGCAACTCAGTGTTGTGGTAACTAAGCTTTCTATCCTTCCTTTGTAATAGAATTACCAATTTGAACTAAATTTGGAAGTAAAACGGGCTGAGTTGCACAGTTTGAATGCAGAGGACCAAATTGAATGTGCAAACAAACTAGAGCAACAAAAAGGCATTTTAACATTTTAAACATGTTAATGTGGTATAGAAATTAGAAGCAAGCGAACTTCATGTGCAAATCAGATTTTGGACGGTAAGAAATTATCAGGACAAAAAAAGTTACCTTGACCATCAGATCTGTCACAGAAACTGATAAAAGTCTAGCCATACTTGATGTTACCAACCATTTCCCTTTTCCTGTGGAACGAGGCCTTGCTGACTTAATTATCTTTTTGCTTTGTGAAGATGACCTAGTTGCAATTTCAAGATCATTTATTAGCAATTGCAGCTTTGGGTCCTTGGAGATGACACCGAAACTGAGTTTGACCAGTGACTTGCGGAAGCTTAGTTTTATTTCACCAATTGAAACAGATTCAAGAGAACCCTGAGAAGAAGTGGGATAATGTGAACACATGAGTTAGCAATTAAGGAATAAAAATTTCAGAGAAACAAAAATAAAATGCATATTGTTCAACAATTATTAAATGATTTTGACTTTTAAGCACATAAGTATTTCATAACAGAAAAGAAATTACGGCCCAATTCTCCATCTCCACTAGCAGGCAGAGAGCCAACATATAAAACAATACTTAGTTACAAAACAAGTGGTTTTTTAGCAAAAGTGCAAAAGCTTTTTTTGTTACAAAATAAATATTCTACAGTTTCAAGGTAATATAGGCATCCATCGTCCTAATCTCCTTGCCCCTGTTTTACGCATGGAGCTCCTAGCATAGAGTAAATCTGCAAAGTTTGTGTCATTACTTAATCTGTGTTGACAATTGCTGATCAGTTATTTTGCAACAGGGTACGCAACATCAGCAAGTCAAATGATCGTAAGCAACCGAGCCACAATGCAAGAAAACATTTTTTAACTATTCAGAGCACAAATGTGGAAAATATTAGATAATGATAGTTGCTTGTAAAGTGCAACAGATCATGACAATTGACAAAGCCTCAACAGGGTAGCAAAAGGAATAGCACCAGATTGCATGCAAAAAAAGATGTAAAAGACACCAAAGCAAGATGCCCCAAATTAAAATGAACTGACAAACAAAGGGCAGACAATCATGAACTTCTAAAGTCAAGCAACTTGGCAGCATGAGATGAAAGACAAACCTTACTGAACTTTATTGTTACATCACGCAAGCAATTGAACCCAGCAACTCGAAACCCAACAGAAGCACATAGTACACGGCTCAAGAACCAAGCTAACAATCTCGCAGCAAATCTGCAAAAAGTGCAAAAACAGATCAATGCTCAACAGACACTTCACTACAGAAATTTATATAGCAAAATGACAAAATCTGTACATATGGAGGTATTAAAGTGATAGGACATTCAGTTTTTAATGGCATCGCATGATCTTAGAAGATAGGGAAAACGGCTTTTGATGGCATATTTCTCTCCTTTTGTCTTTGAATGAATGTTTTGTGCGAGGCTGGCGCTAAATCAGTAGGCTAGAATGAGATCTCAACAGTCAAAATGACTTTAATCCTGTTTGATGACCAGTCATTTGTTCTTTCCATTAGAAACAAGTAGTAGAAATATAAAACTCCAACCAACAGGAATAAATCATTAACCACTCCAAAATCGGAAGCCTCAGATTTACCACTACAAGTTTAACCACACTTTGACATCAGAATAGCATGTAAATGGGAATGTGAACTGAATCGGTTAGAATTTAGAAATGTTTCCATCATTAAGAAACTGGGGCTCTGAGACTTAAGTGTAGCCACGGTCAGCATATTGAATCTTGAACATACCGCTATAATTCGCTGTGCAGCATACAAAAAGCAAGACAAGCAAGCTATTCCAGTCTTGCAATACAAATCAACCATCAATACAATTTTAACTAAATGGCCAATAACACCAAATGCCAAAATTACCATTACACCATCCACCAAACAGCAATAGAACTGAGTAGACTATAGAGCACACCATAACATCTTTCTACAACCGACTGCCAACTAGGGTAAACTGGAAGAACTATGACCAAAGCACAATGAGTAGATCAAAGCACCTAACAAGTATGATCGAAGGCGAAGCAACTCCCACAGCATGTTAATAATTACCACCGCTGAGGCGCTAACTATTTCACTCTATGATTCAAACAACTGGCGACCACAAACACCAAAATTCAAATTTGGCTCCACCTGGAAAACCGATTTCCACATTGAAGCATCTCTTGAGCAGCCAAGCACAAAAGCAATCAGGCAAGGTCTTGCTCCCACTATGCAACCCGCACTACAACCGGACAAATGAGCTTTCCAGCGACCCCCCCAAACGCTTAAACCTACCATCAGAAAGCTCAATTATCACGCCACGGACACCACCAATCTCACTGAGATCTTACTAAGCAACCCATGCTGCTCCGACCAAATGTCTATCGCCTACACCCTTAAACACAAAAGACCTCAAACTTACCACTGCAAAACCCCAAACCCACAGCACGAGCAGCTCCCCAACCCCCATGAGACTCTGTTGCTGCTGCTAGTAGAGTAGTAGTAGGTTATGCAACTCAAGCGCTTCAGTTTCTACACACAAACGGGTGTCGATCACCAAACACCAAAACGCCCAGTTAACCAACCACAGAATTCAAAATCCTACTACCGACAAGCAGCACTAAGCAACCCGTGGCCTCGCGATGCTCGAACCGGAAATGCTGGATCCCTAGGCCCCAATTCCCCCACCCGCGAAGCCCAAAAACCGGCTCCGCGGGATCCCAACCCAATCCTATCGGGGTTCCAGCGTGGAGGATGGCTTACGTGAAGACGACCCAACCGACGACGGAGACAGCGAGGAAGACCGAGAAGAACTTGACCGGCGAGGACGCCATGGACCACCGCCCGCCGGCTGGGAGGCCCACCGCTCACCACTGGATCCGCGTCAGGCCGCCCGGATCCGGGCCGACGCAGGCCCCCACCATGGTCTCCACCGACGCGGCCGACGGGATCGGAAACCCTAGCTCCGGAGCGGAGGCGGGGCGGGAGGCGGCTCGCTCACGCCGCGCGGGTGGGATACGGGAGCGATCTCTCGTCGGGAGTCGCGTCGAAGAGATGCTGTGCTATTTACCTTGAGGGACGGGTCAGTCTCAGAGAGAGAGTACTGCTACTAGAAGTAACCTGGCTGATCCTTTTTTACTTTAGTTTTTGATTTTAGTTATAAATAATAAAAGTTTATACAGAAATTTATAGAGAAAGATTTACATATAATTTTAATCAATATAAATTAATTCATTATAGCATATCTTATAATCGACTAATAGACACCGTTTTAAAAGACACTTTATTTAAAAGATATATATTATATAAAAATTATTTACTATAGAAAAACGGCTTTAGAAACCATTTCCAACAAAGTCTTAGACTTTTCGTCTTGGAGACTTTGAAAGACAGGCAAAGAAGTGCAATGGTCCAAGAGGCTGTCTTTTTATTTTTGGTTGTGAGATTCTTTGAAGTCAAAACATGTTAGACGGTTTCTTCAAGTGAATTTTTTAAACGGTTTTTTAGTCTAAAACTATGTATATTGTCTGTGTTGACGTCTTCACTATTTGTTATCTTAAAAAACATAGACAAAAACTATCAGATGTGGCAAAAGCCACCAGCTTTTGTCCAAAAGAACACAGCCAATTTCTTTAGCAGAATGAAAATGGATCACAATGGTTTTCGGGAGGAAAAAAAGACAAATTATGATTCGGTGTTGATCATCAGAGGTTAATGGTGGAGTCAAGCTTAAAAAAGCTATCATGAGATCGTGATCATCGTTTGGGTAGCAACATGTAGATAAGGTGGGCAGTACCATGTGTTTTCTGCGGACAATATGATTTGTCATTTCTTTTGTCTGATACTTTTTTATCAGGATTTGGTCTGATACTTGGTGGTACCATGTGTGAGATTCCAACTTTTTTTTAGCATAGGTCTACTCTTTATCTAACAATAGGTCCATTCAAAATGACTTCTTTGTTGATGGCTTTGTGTTGTGTTTATTGGCTTTTGGCCGAAATGGCAAAGGACGGTTAGTTGTTTGGTTGAGTCGTTTAATTAAATGAAAATGTAGGACAAAAGAGAGAGAGAAACCATTATTTCTCACAGACAATGCAAAGAAAAAGAAAAAAGTCACGTTAAGAAACCAACATGTTCAAAATAGCTTTCGACTTCTCAAAACTAGAAGCCAAAAGCCAGTATGGAAACAAACTGGACACCTTTTTAGCATTACATTTTGACCACCGAGTGTGGTGGGTTGAAAATTGAAACGCTGACAGTAAGTTGTCAGAATCGTAATCCAGAATTCAATCGAAGGTGCTTCAACAAGACCACAAAATCGAATGATTGATATAGAATCTAAAATCCTATCTGATTCTACAAAAGATGTAGAATCTAAGATCCTATCTAATTCTACCAAAGAAATATTTTTTAAAAAATCTACTTGTGTTTTAACACTTCTATTTTTAAATTGTACTTTTAGAACTTTTGTTTACAAAAATATAATGTAAAGAAAATATCATTTGTTATTTATACAAATTATAATGGATATGAAGAAATAAAAAGTAAAAGTTTACAAATTAAAGGGACATATGCAAGTAATTATTTATAATAAATCACTAGAATCAATTGTATGAAAATTTTGATCACAAACCTATAATTTTTTTGTTAGAATTGTAACAAAATTAAGATTTTACCAAATTAAGACTACCACAGGATCAGTTTACCAAATTAAGACTACCACAAGATCAGATTGGTCCAATCAATATGAGTCATAGAAACATAGATCATATGACTAGAATCGGTATTCCGACAACCTTAGCCAACATTATCCAAACGACATTTAGATATAGGGTCCATTCGATCCAGCTTATGGGGCAGCTTCTGGATTCTGAAGTCAGAACAAATGGATCGGCTTAACACGTGGCTTCTCGAAGTGGCCTATGTAGGTGGCTTTTTTCCCTATCCCCACCCCAAGTTATAACGTCCCAAAATTTGTTATCTTTAAAATTTTGATTTTAAATTAATTATTTAAAAGTGTCCGGATTTTATGTGTAATTCTAGAAGGAAAACTCAAAATTCCATTTCAATTTAAATTTCCAAATTCAAAATCTAAAAATTCAAATTCAAATATCCACAAATCCGAATCTCCAGAAAAATTTCGTTCTATTTTCTTGGGTCTAACCAATTTTTCTTGCCCAATCTTATTCTTTTCTTTTTCCTTTTTCTTTCTTTCTATCTCCTCTTGGTATTGTCATCTGCGGCTACTGTTTACTGAACACTTTTGATCTTCCCGAACCGATCAGCAATAGAACGAGCAGATACAGAGGGTCATGCGCCTCTTTCCTCACCAAGCCAACTCTTCACCCATTATCTCGACATCGTGCAAAAACGAAAGATGCTTCAAATCACACAAGGAATCAATTCCTTCTAGTTTGTTTACAATCTGTTTCATTCATTTGCCTTTTATCCCGTCCATTTCTAAACTAACTCAAAACTGCGCGCCTAATCCAGCCATCCTTCGGCCAAACCAATCGCACTATCATATTGCTTGGATTGAGGCCGTGCCCATGCTAACCTTACTTCTCTGTATTCCCTACATGTGCCTCGTTTCCTTTGCCAACCCATGCCACCATCGTTCTTGGTGCCACCGTCACCGTAGTGGCTACGTCGACCGGAGCTGCCACCGGCCAGCCGTCCTCCGATGAGCCACCATCCTATTTTATCGGTTGCCACACCACCTTGGCCCTTCCCATGCGACCATGAGTGCCATGCATGGGTGTTGTGCATCCAGTGAAGAGCTCTCTATTAGTCTTCATTGATTTGCTTTGAGTCTATGATGAGTGGGCCCCACAATTCATACTCTCCAAAATTCCAAAAATTCCGACAAAAAGAAGATGACGAGGAATATTCCCTTGTTTTGGGATTTTAGGCTTTCCTTTCCAATCGATATTCTGATCACTCATTCTCCGTTGTATGAACTTTGAATGCAGTTATTCGAGTTTCTAAATTCATGTAAAATCCTAATATACCTTACAGTATATATTATATATATTTGTGATTTTATTTGTATTTATTTGTTTATTTGTGTTTCTCATTTTGCGTATAGAACCCTACACCGTCGAAGAAGTACCCGACCAACAAAAAGAGACCCCAGCCACAGAAGGCAAGTCTTTCTTGACCATGTTCATCCAAGTTTTATCAAAGTTATTTACCTTTTTAAATCTACATGTATTGCTATTTCACATAAAATGATAACTTATCTTAAGGTCATTAATTATTCCAACATTGCTATACCCTCATTTGTTGTTGAAATCCATGTACCTTTGTCACCTTAGACTACCATTGTCTCAGTATTGAGATTATAATATTGTTTGATAATTCTAGAAATGGTAGAACTACTTAGACAAGCTAACCGGTCATTATAAACCCAGGGGTGGAAAACTATTATCATATGCTTTAATCATTTCATTTTGGTACCTTGTGGAAATAGGTACTGCTGCTAATTTTGAAGTAAAATAAAATTATAAAAATAATTTAGACTTGGGCGGATGGTAAGTTTGGGATTGTGTGCAGATTGAGCATGAGAACTTGGTTAATGAAAATGTCGTCGTAGTCAATTAAGAACCAACACTTATGATTATCCAAACTGAGTGCTACTGTACAACCACAAGTCTAAATAGGTATGAACTAGCTAATTAATTTGCACTGGCTTACTTTAGATTCCGCTAGATGGCTAAATGTAGGGTATCAGATAGCGGCATTGCTAGACAACGCAAGTGGGGGCTTCTGACTTAAATTAAACCCATTCTACGGTGAAACCTTAGTGCCGCGGAGTCAAGTTGAGTTGGCACATTGTAAGGCCTCGTGATAACCACTTTGTCGCACACCAAAGGAAGCATGTGTTGGCCGACAACATAAGTTATTTTTTCTTGTGGGTAAAGTTGTACAATCTTTATAGAGTGTAAAACTATTCGAATAGTCATGCCTACGGTTAAGAGCGGGCAATGTGTACTTTCACATAGTAGATCTTTTGTTTTAAAATAAATCTTTTGGGAACTCAGAAATGGTTGGAATTCTCGGGTGTGTGTCCTGGCAGATAAAGCCAGTGCAGGTGGATAGAACCCATATTCTTGAACCTTGACTGATAGAGCCTTAATACTAGTGTTGACAGCTAAAACCTTCACTAGAAATTATCTAATTTCAATTATTTCAATTACTTTGTTAAATTGATGCTTTGAAAATATATAATGGTAATTGAACTAAAAATACTACTTTATGCAAAAGAATCATATTATCATCACTTTGCTAAGCCTTGTATATAATTGCATTTTTTCCAAGACTGGTGGATATCCTATGTACTCACTTTGTGATCTACAAAAACATTCTAGAGGAATATGAAGATGCAGAAGGATACAAAGACTACTTCACATGCGGATTCAACGAAGGCTTTTCGAAGGTCTAGGTTGTGCTTCCCAGTCAATTGTCTGTGGCATATTAATGGGTTATCTTTGAAGTTTATTTCTTTTGCTCCCGCTTTGAGTTTTGTATTTCAATGAGGTTTTGTCGCCTCTTTGGTACTAAGTGGCTTTAATGCAGGTACTCTATTATTGTAATAAATTGTCTTTGGTAATGTAATCATCACTATTTGACTGTGTGCACTAGTTTTGATCTAATACTAGTGCGGCAATATACAGATGGTTCGGATTTAGAGATCCGTTAATACAACGCTCTCGCTCGCTCACTCTAGGGTTTCACCTGCCATATCTCCTCATCGTTGATCTACGCCACCCACCCGGATCTGGGTATCGGCCCCTGCTCAGGCGACTTTTTCCCTTTTCTATCCTTGATCTCTCATCACTTGCACTCGCATCTGCTTGCTCGCACCCAGCTCTATGGTTTTCCTGATTGCGTTGCTGCTCCATTGAGAGATGTCGCCGCGCTAGATCTGGTCACTAGCCCCCGCTTCAGGCCATCCCTCCATCGAATCCACCCTTATCTGGCTCTGCCTTGGTCACCATCCAAGGCTTCTTGCTACACCCGCCTCCTCTATATCTAGTAAGGTCGATGCGTCGTTTGGCGTTGCCTTCGAGCTGGCACCTCTATTTGCATTTGGATCCCCGTCTGGGTATTCATCCTCCTTTGCCTCTAGATCCGCCTTGGCCATGGCCTTCAGCACCACCTCGTCCTCGGTCGCCTCCTCCATCCCTGTATCCAATTTGTTGCTGTCGTCAGACACCGCCCCCTATTGTGGGCCACCTCCCCTTGCATCATTGAGGCCATCTCCCTCGCCATCGATGGGTCCGTCGTGCACGCCGTCTCCCCCACTATCACCAAGGCCACCCTGTGCAATACCTCCCCCTCTATGGCTAAACCTCAGGTGCGCACCACCGTGATACGTCCTTTGCTTCCCATCTATGGTTAATTCCAGCATTCAATGAACAAGCTCATGATGCACTTAGATTTCCATGCTCGATTTCTACCACTACCTCGTGCTTGATCGGTGTTGTTATTTTGCTATGCAATACATGAGTCATGTTTCGTATTGTTGTCGCTACATTTAGATGGACAAATCAAAGTCATCCTATATCATTTGGGGTGATGCCGCACACTTAACCATGCTAGAAATTTGCCGTGAAGAGGTCGCAACAAACAACCCACCAATGTGCTATCTCAATAGGTTAGGAAGTTCAAAAAATGCACCGGTAGAGAGTACACCAAAAAAACAGTTCAAAAACTATTGGGATGCACTGAAATGTGACTATAGGCAATGAAAAACTTTGAAACTTAATGCCTCTGGGTTAGAAACTAATCATAAAACAGGTTCCATAGCTGCAAGTGACGACTGGTGGGAGCAGCAGAATACGATATGCAAATATTTGCATTGTTTATTTCAAACTTGTGTTTATGCATGCTATTTGAATCGAAGGTATATTTGTGCTTTCCTTGCAGGCATTACGTAGTTGTGTAAAGTTCAAGAATGCTTCACTGCCTAATGAGGAGTTCGTTGACTTCATCCTTTCATGACACGACATGCAGTAAAGAACATGCATTCATTCCTAGAGCCAGCTGGCTCAACCTTGTCACGAGCTCCGACGACAACACCGTCGATCAGGACATTGCTTCTGCCAGCACGTCGCACAAGAAGTCCTTACGGGAGGAGCTGCACGTCTCTGCTTGGCACACCGGACGGAAAGAAATCAAAGAGCAACCGGGTGGATGATGCAATTGAGCACCTCGTCAACCTGGATGAGAAGTCACAAGCAAAATGTACATCTATCATGGCCCCTTCTCATGTGCATCCCAATCAAGATCGAAAGGTGGCTCACGACTAGCTTGATTTGGTGAAGGCGGACGGTTGCCCCGAGGGTAGTAGCGAGAACTTGTACACATCTGTCCTATTCATGATAAATGGGTACATGGATGTGTTTCTCATGCTGACCACACCGGAGGGCTGCATTGGATGGCTTTGCAGGGTTTTGGCCCACACATAGGGCGGTTCTAAGTGTGTTCCAATCATCTCATCGCACCATGTATATTTACTACTTGTTGTGTTCTTGTCCTCTCAGAGTGCATGAGCCACTTTACTACTTGTTGTGTCCTTGTCATGTCATATTTGTGATTCATTTATATTGTTGCCTAGTTCAGTAATAATTTGTGTTACACTAGGTCATATTGCTGAAATAATTGATATTTCCATGTTATTTGTGTTGGATTTACTAATGTTATATATTCTGCATGCAATGTTCGCATATACGCAATTTTGTTGTTGCCTGATTCAATGTTTGCATTCCTTGTGCAACCTTGCTATTATATGATACATAAACATTGCACTGACTCTTGCTTCGTCTTCACATACATAGAGAACCCGTGTTGTGGCCCAAAAATGACGCAGACGACATGTCTCCTTCTTTTTTGGAAGTAGCGGTGCTTATATACTTGTGTAATAGGTCTGCATTGTCGTCGAGATGGCCTCACAGAGAACCAATAATGACAGGATTGAAGTGGGTAGATGAGCAACTGGTCTCGTCTCAGCTGTGCCATGAGATGTTCAGAATGGGAAGAACAACATTCTGTCGGCTGCACAACACTCTGGTAAAGAACTATGGTTTGCAGCCATTGTTAGGCATCTCGTCAAAAGAAGCACTAAGAATGTTTTTGTGGACGATGGGAGCGCAATCGAACATATAGGCAAAAAATTGGCTTGTACACTTTTCTTCAATTGTGAGCGCAAAGTTCCATGAAGTGCTCGAATGCGTGTGTCGTATGTCAGAGGACAACATTAGGTCAAGAGATCCTACTTTCAGTACGTTGCATCCAAGACTTATGGATGATAGATTTTGTCCATATTTCAATAAATGCATCAAGCCATCGATGGGACGAACATTCTAGTGATGGTCCAGAAGGAAGATCGACTTACGCACGGTAATCGACACGAGTCAGAATGTGCTAGCGGTGTGTGATTTCTACATGAGGTTCACATTCATGTGCATAGGTTGGCCCGAGTCAGCTCATAACACACACATTCTCGTGGACACTTTGGTGGGTTTCACGCATGTGTTCCCTTCCTCCCAAAGGTGAAACGCTACATATGTCTATTTGTGAGTAATATTTTTGTGTTGATTTTTGTTCTCATTTGTGTGTGTGTCATTTGTACAACAGGAAAGCACTACCTTGTGTACTCCGAATATCCTAAGATGACAAGTTATCTGGCACTGTATAGGAACAAATGTTATTATGTAGCAGAGTTTGCAAGTGATGGCCGACCTCAAGGTCATAAGGAGATGTTCAACTATCACTATTCATCGCTCCGCAATGTTATTGACAGGCATTCGGAATTTGGAAAATGAAGTGGCGCATACTACAGAATATCTCAAGATACAAACAGGAGGTACAAAACAAGATTATCATAGCAACACATGGATTTGCACAACTTCATAATAGATAGCAGCTCGCAGGGCTTGAATGTTGACAATCTGGCATTGCCCGGGGATTTATAAGTGAGGAAGCAAAACTTAGTTCTAACGGAAAGCACGTTCTGTCGAGCGATGTTTATACGAATCATATACGTGATGCCATCGCGGATGGTCTAGTCGTGTGAAGGCGTTTCTATTGTAGTACGGAGCATATACATGTAATGAACTTACATATGTGAGTTTGTGAGCAACAAACGCTCTAGAGGATCCGGTTGTGCATTTTAATTCAATCTATATGTGCCCACGTCCAATTTAGCGCAATACAACTCAACGTGATGGCTAAATCAACATAATCATCAAAAGCCAAAGTTTCAGCCTAAAAGAATAGCGTGGCTTCTACTATTTATCAGTCGTAATAAAAATAAATAGGACCATAATAAGCTCAAGCGATATTGTTGTGATCTAGGACTTATAGCAAAAGTGCCAAACAAATTTGTGCTTCAGATAAATCTAGTAAGTGCCAAAACTTGTCGCAATTATATCACTTTCGTAACCGAGACTTTTTAGTTAGTTAAAAGTGATAAATGGGAGTGGAGAGGGTGTGCAAAACACGTGTGCAGCGAGTCATTTCGACTGATGATCCATACTAAAATTTAGGGTAACACGATTATCCACGTCAATATTTTTAGCAGAAAAATAAATTTCAAAGAACTGAAATGAGCCAGTAATGTAGTTTTGATTTTTGACGTTTAGAGAATTAGTAGGCTAAATTTCAAGTTTAATCTAAGCAAGAGCGATACCCCCGTTACAACCCCGACACAAATTTTATCTTTTTGTAAATGTTCAACCTATATGTCCTACTTGAAATATGAATTTTGCACCGGCGACTTTGTTCATTTGCTAGCTCTCACCATCTACAAAAAGTGAAGAATCCTACACAGTTCTTGTTTCGAACTAATCTGCCAACTCGAGATGGACCGATTGACGTGCACACTCGTATGCTGTCGCCAGTTCAATGCATGCATGTAACCAGGACGACTTGGCTGATGCGTGCACGACATGGACGGTCCCCGTTCGTCAAGATCTCGAGATTAGGGGTGGCAACGGGCGAGATCCCGGGAGGCCCTGTGGCCCGCGCCTGCCCGTTAAGACTACCAAGGAAGATGCCCCTTCGTGGAGATAAAAAAATAGATTACATATTATTTAAAAATAATTATATTTATTAATTTATAATTATTTAAACATATAATTTTAAGTTTTAGTTATATATATATATATATATATATATATATATATATATATATAAACTTGATATCCAAGAAATTTTACGTGCGTAGATTTGTCCTTTTACGTGGCTGATTATAGGAGAGTAAAAGGAAAATGAGAAAAATGACAAAGAAAACAAGAAGCAAATATTTTGGATGGCATTTTTGCGAAACAAACGATTGGGAGGGTAAAGTTGCGAAGCCCACTGTTTCGGATGGCAAAAATACAATTTTCTCTACACATACTGTTTCAGGTTTGTTTAGATACATGTATGGCCATTCTCTTAGACATTAGTTCGTTTTAGGTTTGGACTTTCTTGATGATGCAGCGCCTTTTTATTTTAGAGTTTTGCTTTTACGGCCGTCCCTCAAATATGGAGGCTGCTCAAATGTTTCTTCAGATAAGAAACTGGTTTCTGCTATTCGTCCTCCTATCATAGGAGTGGTGTATGATTCATTGATTGGTCTCTGATGGTTTGTTAGACTATGGAATGCCATTAGCATAGAAGATCTAGGAGGAAGATACACAAGCTTTCACTGCTGTATACGATGTATATTTTAATTTCCGATAGTAACCAAGGAGATTGTGGGGAACTAGAAAATTTTCATACAGCTAATTGATGTGTGCATTTTACTATTACCTGTTTCAATAATTATTCTTGAAAACTAAAAGCGCATCTGATTGGCCATCTTTTGTGGTGCTGGTGGTTGAGTGCCCAATTCTTGGTATATCTGGCCTTTCGCAGTACAGACAAGCTGTAAGTGCATTTTGTTTCTCCAACTCTATTTCCAATTGTGTCAACCAATAGGTTGTCATGGTAGCTAGTTGATTATTTAACAACGTTGCTTGAAACAGTTGGTTAATGTATAGCATTGCCTCATCCTTTTTGAAATGCGTGTCCATGCTAACTGCTAAGAACTGAAAGATTTTATGTTATCAGGTTACATAGCCAGAGAAACCAAAATGTTGAAAATGAAAGTTGTGTATTTATTTTCAGATTTCTCTCGTCAAATGGTAGTAATGCATTTTTACTTCACAGCAGATTACCAATTCTGGCGATTCATCACAGTAGATTATTCATCCTTTTCTTTATTGTAAGACCTAGCTCTCTGATTGACCCATTGGAGACCATTTTTTGTGGTTCAGTTATGCATATTACAAAACTCTGTGACATTCAGCTGCTGTTCATGTATAAAATCTAGGTATATGAAATTTACTGTCAGGTAAATAAGCCTAGAGAAAAGTTCCCATTTATTTTTGGCTGTCTTAATGAACTGCTTTAAAAAAGATGATAAAGAAATCGTTTTATTTATTTATTTATTAGAAGCCATAGGTTATAAAATGAAAAGAACTTTAAAATGAGTCCATCGGTCGTCACACGGATCAACAAAATAACTCATAATAATTGACCTGAAAGATGCACCGATCGGTAGCGATGAAATCTTCCGATGGCTAATGATTAAGGGATCGGCTAGTAGCCAGAGCAAGTAGCCATGATGATGACCAGATTAGTATACAGACGAGGCCCAGGGACCAAACTACCACTGTTGCTTTTGTTTCCTTGCCCCGCGTTGCTTCTAGTGCGTGTTCTCGTGGTCTATCAGTCGCTCGTCGCTCTTCCCTTACGCGATGATCTGGCTTATTAAAACAAATCAAACGGTGTCATCATTTTTTTTGGAGATTACCAAACCCGAGGTGTTGCGGGCATCACCAATTGGTAACATATGGGCATGTAAATCTTCAATCAAGCATCAAAACGGAGGAAAACAAAGTAGAGCCGCTCCAAACAGCTTATGATTATGCCTTCTGCCTGTTAGCTGATTATGTTGTAACGGTTATTAATTTTTCTAAATTATTTAATTAAAAAATAGAAAAATATAAACATTGTTATATCTTTATAGATAATATAAAGATAAAAAGGAAAAAAAACGAAAAAGTTAAAATTAAAAACCGACGCACTCTAAGTGATTAAGCGAAAAGCCGGAGCAGAGCCTAAGTAAGGTAGTACCTAAGCAGAGTAGCTCAATTAATGGATAATTAGATAACTAACATAGCTAGTTAGTTGCAAGGCAAACCATAAGAAATTGAAAAGAACAGAGATGAGAAGCAAATTTTATTGAACGCTTTGAGAAATGTAACGGGAGTGTTATATGCACTTGAGCCGGCCATGGTAACGGAGCGTAGCGTGGATCACGAAGCCGTTTATTTTGAACTAATTAACGATGTTGTGTCGCGTAATTCGAACACTACTACGGTACTACCGTACTAAGTGTTTTTTACACGCTCGATCGCCTAATAAGAATCAATGTGTAGAACCAGGTTGGATGAAAAAAATTGACTTTTTAGCATATTTGACACTATTTGATACTGTATGTACAAAAATATCCATATATCTAGCGTATTAATAAAAATAAAGTTTTTGCCGTCTGGTGACCGGATGGTAGCGCGCGTGGGCCGACGCGTAGCCGCTGCGGTCCCGTGGTAGGACGGCAGGCGACCTGCAATCCCACCACCAGACGGTAGGTGATTAAGCCGGCTTAATTACCTGTCCTAATTTATTTTTTTGCTTACTATTTGTTTAAAATTTGAAATATAGCAAATGAGCTTAAAAAATTACAAAATTTTATATGCACTCTCCTGATATAATGTACTTAGCTCTGTAATATTTTGGTAATTTTATCCACTGAATGTTGCTAAGAAATTTATACGATTTTGATATTTGTAGGAGCTATTATGTATAGCAAACGAGGTCCAAAACTTACAAAATTTTGTGAAAAGCCTCTCGACATAGTCGTAGTAATTGTGTAATTTTTTAGAAATTTTATGTGCTCTGTATTTGCCACGTTAATTTAATTATGAAATTAACGATACTTAGACATTTTCTGCAGTGTCTGACCTCTATCCTTCGCACATATGTCGACCTGTTACTGCTATCTTTTCTTTTTCACTGTGTCCTTCGCACAATTATCACTCTATCCATATCGTCCCCCCTCGCGTGTTTCCTCGTTCGCACTAATGTCACCATGTCCGTGCCGTCCCCCCTCGCCCACTCCCTCATCTGCACATTTGTCAGTGCTACCATGCCTCCCCCTCACCTGAAGTGCTGCTCGTCGACAAGGAGTCCTTAATTTGCAGGATAAGTGCACCGAGTTCCTTTTTGCTCGTCCATAACTACAAACCTTTCGCAGTTCGTCATCGCTTATCTCAGTCGCTTATCATAGAAGCTCATTCTCGTAGTTGTCACTCAAAAGTAAGAGTGCGTAGCTCATTATTTTGGAAAGACAGTGCATAGCTCATTAAGGACGCAGCAGGAGGACGCGACAGTGTTGATTGCTTCTTCCGAAAGGTAGGTAATTTTTTATCGCATGCTTTCAATGTTATTCCTGTAATCGTAGTTAATTAGTATTATTTAGTTAGTCATGATTAATGTAGTTTGTATTTAAGTGCTAAGGACGACGGTAATGAATCACTCGTAATTTTTTCGGACGAGTAATCGAATCGTCGATAATTAATGAAGTATTTGTATGTAATTATATACATGTGATCAGTAACTTGTATTATTTTACTGTCATTGTCAATCTTTGCACTAAAATTTGGTTTATCCCATTTGTTGGAAGGTGTGGTGTTACCGGTGCTTCTCGAATAGTTCTACGATGAGAACCACTGGTGCCACTCATGGATGATGGGTTACACGGCTGACCCTCGGCCCTTCAAGCTACGGGGAGGGAGGGATTATTGGGAGCTGGACGAGCGCTATGTCCCAATCCTGCGGGCCACGGGCTTGTTGCCCCTTGTGAGGCTAATCTCCATAGAACGCCAATTCACCATCGATGACAGCCTTCTCGCTGCATTGGTGGACAGGTGGAGGCCCGCCGAGTTCATCCGCCTTGTTGAGTCTTTGGTTGACGTGGAGTTTGGGGCGATGCCTCAGCATAGTTGGGGATCAGCCGTCCTATGCGTCACATATCAGGGGTTATGTAACGCTTGCCAGCGTGGCACTGTTGATCACCCTAACCTGTGCGTGTGCGACGTGCTCCTGCAACTATGGAGTTAGGAGCACTTCCTTGTCGGGCGTCCGACCATCGTGACGCCAGTGCACCTGTTTGGCGAGTTTACCGATTTGATAGACGTGCCCACTATGGGCTTCTGGTGGACTGGTGTCCATCTGCACTGGCCAAGGGGAAACTGTCGATGTGCTACTTGGTATGGACTTCATGGTGCGTGTATCGTCGTACGGGCTGTCCCTGCATTGTCTGCAGGACGCGGTGCTATGGGGGATGACATGCCATTTGATGTTCTGATACATGGTGGAGGCTTACTAGTGCGAAATACGATAGTTCGGTTTTCTCCAGGTCATGCCACCTCCAGGCGGTACGTTTCCACCGCAAGCCGTACACTGATGAGTCAAACTCCATTCGAGTAATGTTTACACTTTGTATGTCTTGCTCTGTAATATCGATGATTCTGGAAATGCAGGCAATCAAAGGCTGATCGGCATGGTACGGACTGGTAGCCAATGCAACATGAGTGGACGATGGCATGGACGGATAGGGGGCACTGGATATCCTCACTAGCCCGAATACACCACCGGTCGTGCAGAATACTTTGAAGTACATCCTAAAGCAGGCTAAAAAAATAGTGCACAACCTGAGTTACGACTGTTCGACGGATCACACCGTACACATCGAGCACCCAGAGGGGGCACCATGCTCACCTGCCAGGTCATCGCGACCTAGCGAGTCCGACCGGCCATTGCAATCTACCGAGTCTGCCCAGCATCGTAGTACTAGTCACCGATCATCCGTGGGCTGTATCGACGAGAATGTAACTTACATACAAATCTACATTTTGCTTTCCTGTTAGGCCTTACGTTCCACTAACATCATGGCGTTCTCCTGTCGTAGGTCCGTCGTTGAGATGCACCACTTTTGACGTCTGCAACACCTACACAGACTATCGCTCCCCTGCCCACAAAGTAACATTTTCTTATTTGTTTCCAATCTCTCCCCGGACCAATCAATTGACTTAGCCATTAGTGTCTTGAGAGCCCATGTAATGCCCACAAGCTTGTCGACCTCTGCATCCTCTGCTTAGAGAAGGTTGGGGTGAGCTGCATGGTGGCGCGATAATGCATGATGTGTGGCAGCGGCGACAACAGACAGTAGTGCAGATGAGGCTACAACAGTGAATGAGTTACAGCTTCAATAGTTATGATTAAGTAATACTTCGTTATGAATGAACCATTTGATCCATTGTTGTGAACAAGCATAAGGTGTTTGAAAATAAAAAAAAACATAGAGTTCACATATCTAAAGAAATGAACAGGACTGGCATATCGTCTTCTAAAAAATGTAATCGAGTTGATAAAAGGTTGGATCACAAAGACCTTTGAACATCATAAGCAATTGATATAGGCATATAGCCTGATTGCTTCAAGATTTTATTTATTGTACCCTCTGAGCTATGCATCCTCATTGTGGCCCATCGCAAGTGCCTACATTTGGTTAGCATGTTAGCCTTGTAAGTTGTGATTCTATGGAGGTGTGATGAATTATACTTGCACGTCTACAACAAAACATGCTTACCTCATTAGTTGCATCGTGTCTGTTACAGAGTACATTGGTAATTAATCGTTGCAATTTTGCTCCTCTATGCCTCTCATCAGGTCCAACAACAGTGTGATCCACTTCGTCGTCTCCATTATTGCCAGGCAGCTTTAGTCGGCCAATCGTCATATTAAAGTATTTATTGTCACCTCTATTACGCCTGATAAAGTTATGTATAATGCAGCAGGCCATAACAATGTTACGTTGAACTTTGATAGGATACGGTGCTCCATTTCTTAAAATTTTAAATCATCTCTTAAGGATGCCAAAAGATTTCTCAACTGCATTCCTCAATTGAGCATGACGATGATTAAAATGGTCCTTTCTATTTCGATGTCTGCGATTTCTTGAACTTTGATAAGTGGACAAATGGTACCTCTCACCATGATATGGAGCAATGAATTTTTCAGTGTTTGCATAACCTGAATCCACTAAATAGTATTTGCCTATAAAACATAGTAGCAACTTAACTGAAATGGTATTAAGAAATGGTGTAAAGTTCACCGAACTACAATAAAAATAAGCAATTACCTTCTGGAATAGTAAAACTTCCCTCCTGAAGAGTCCAGCGTAAAACACACTTGTCTGCTGTAGAACCTTCCCATCTAGTGCATATATACATGAATTGGTTGTCGAAAGAGCATGCAGCCATAACATTTTGTGAAGTAAAACCTTTCCTGTTATGGTAACAAGGTTGTTTGCTCTTATGCACTATTACTGGAATATGTGTACCATCCACATCACTGATAGCATTCTGAACAAAATCAATGAGGCGTCAAGTAATAATATTTAACATGCTCTAGATCAGATATTTAACATATGAACTATGCTTAATGATACGCAAACCAACTGTACCTTGAAAGCTGGATAGAAAGGACTATCCATTACTCTGGGATGTATAGGTACATCTCCTTCTAGCATAACTATAAGGTCGTGCTTCAATGAAATAGTTGCTTTCAAAACCGAATTAAAATGCGTACTAACTGTTTCTCCTGGATGTTGGAATGTCTCAGCTACATGTCTATTACCAACACCATGACCTATTGTATACAAGAACATAGCTAATTGTTCAGTACTTATAACATTTCTCGTACTTGCTATTAGACCTCTCTGCTCTAATAAATCTCTCAAAGCTAAAAATGACGTGTTAGTCATCCTAAAATAACCATAGTCCATATTTGGATGACCACCTAATATGTCATGAGCTACTTCATGACCAGAAAAAGGTCTCGTTCCACATGGCATTCTACATATTATGTTGTCTGGAACGATAACACCATTTTGTATCAAGATGACAATGATCTCTTCCCACATGTCCTCATCCTCATCTAGCATTCTTTGCAGATCTGCTAGGATTGTTGCAGATCTGCTTGATATCGTTGCAATCTCCTCGACTTCTTTTATGACTATCCTTTGTTGGTGATGTTTGCCTTTTAGAATTGTTGCACGCTTTATCTTGGATGGCTTTTGAATGTGCATCTTGTTTTGGATAGCAAGAATTTAGCTGTGGAGATTTGTTGAACTCCCTTTTGTTTGAAGTGTCATCATCTTCTGAATCTGGTATTTCCTCCAAATTGATAAGTTTTCTACCTCGACCAACTAAGATTTTCTTGTTGAGTCTTCTATTGTGAATGCCAATGTCATCATTAGATGATGCAGAATCATTGTACCGGTCATATCCACCAACTTTTGATGAATCTCCATGCTTCCCTGATGCAACATTCTTGCCACAAATTAACTCCAAATCTTCATACTTTGGAAATGCTTTGCCCTTGCATTTCAAATATTCTGCTTTGTTCTACAAAAAAGGTACTGGATTCATCACCAGGTACTGCCATCTTCAATTCTGGGTCACAACCCCAACCACTTCTATTTGCCAAACTATGATATAGACCAAACATTCTTCATATTCTTAAATCTGTGAGCCAAGTTGTCCTTCACTAGTGTTTTTTCTTGCTTGATGGTTAAATAGTTGGACAATCCATGTCCATGCTTCAGGTGTATACGTTCCACTGATGCAATTTCCTTGCTTGTATTCATCACACAAGAATCCAAGAAAAATCATACCTAGCCTGTCATCCCAATTATTCATTCTAACATGTGATTTTCCTGATGGCTTTGTATTTCCAGATTCAAGATGTGGCTTTGCAGCATTCTTTCCCATATCTGCTACTAGCACCAAGAGCTATAGTTCAATGTATGAATGGATAGAAAGAGCCGCGTGTGTATTCTCATTAACAATCTAATAAATTTCTAATATACACAAATAAGATTGCCATAACCACAATATGTAGTTGCTCATTAATTGCAGGCTAAGAAGGGAAAGTCGTGATGTACTCGAAACACTATCAAATTGATGGAACTTGGCACTTACGATTAAGGGGAGAAGGAGATCGAAGCAGATTGTTCACCCACACGTGAAGCTTCTTTTCTTCACCACCTACCGCCGTTTTGTACTTCGTCTTAAGTGTAAATATATAAGCCTAGAATTTTGTGCAGGAAAACTACAATCACTGGTAATTTTGGCGCCATCAAAGGAGCGAATTTTTTTGGAGAGGGCGGCGCGTACCACATGATGGAAGGAGCTAGCGAAATCTTTCTGTTAGTTCGATGACCCATCTGTTCTTTCGATGGCGATCCGAGTGGGTTAAGTGTAGTTTTGATATAGAAACTTCGGGGTTTATCCACGGCAAGATTTTGATAACCACTGTTTGCATCTTGGATTGCACACCACTCGTGTTTATTAACAGATGACGCGACATGAAACAAGCTTTTGCCAACAAGATCACTCGTGTTCCTACTTCTTGAAAAAATCACTCTTTTCTTCTGTGAGTGCATTTCCTCTTTTAGGCCCGTTTACAGTATGGGGAATTTCCTAGATTTTGTATAATTGATTTGCTTCCATGAAATTCCTGCGTTCCGAATGTAACATTATTATTTTTTAATAAAATAGTGCACACGTACGAATACTCATGTTTGATATTACAATTTCCATGTTACTAGGAACCTATAGTTTTGTTTGACACTACATTCTGGCCACTCAAGATAAATCAATTTGCCGTAGTCTTTCTATCTGTTACTCTTAATTTCAGCAACAATACGAATGTCTGCGGCTACTGTTTCTCTTGCCCAAAGACATGTTAGACAAAGTTATGTCTAGCCATTTTAATCATTTATTTTACATCTTACACTAAAAACATACTACCGTAGAATGAATTGAAATATGAATGGGAGGAGATAGATGCTTGAATACACATGATGGTGCTCGGTTGGGCTGAATTTTAGTGGCTTATGACTGAATTTTCATCGAATCGGTGAAATTATATTGTGGTGATGGTGGCTTATTTGGTATAATTAAAATTAAAAAATTTAAAAATAGAAAAATGAGTTAGCCCATCACGTATAATGCAAACAAATACAAAAAGAATCAAAAAAAACTCAAAATAAACCTAAAAGTCGAAAAACAAAGTTTAGAAATAGTAAAATTAAGCTAAAATGAGGGCCCTAAATCCAAATGAGTAGGACCTATAAAAAACCCCATTACATACTGGGGCAGCTCGCGGGCGCCCCACGTCA
This sequence comes from Bonia amplexicaulis, assembly GCA_036346245.1. NCBI lineage: Eukaryota > Viridiplantae > Streptophyta > Magnoliopsida > Poales > Poaceae > Bonia > Bonia amplexicaulis. Next base: position 25,826,801 of record CM070741.1, on the reverse strand, counting down.
CCCCCGCGTGCCGCGCCGCCTCCAAGCCGGCGTGTCGCCCGTAAAATCGTGCGGTCGGGAGGTAATAACTGTGTTTTCCGAAATTGCGACAGGTCCACGGTTCTCGCGAAAAGTCCTGGATTTTTTAGCCCCTCCGTTTTTGAGATAGCCCCGCGGTTTGCGAAATTGCGCACGGGTCCCGTTTTCTCACGTCTGAGTCCTTTGTTTTTTTCACAAAAACCTTTACTTTTCCTGAAAATACTTTTGCCCCGGTTTTTACATGCCCTCGTTTTTTACGTACAAACCCTTTAACTTTTCCGAAAATACGTATTTGCCCCGGTTTTTTTAGCTCCTCACGAATTATCGCCTCTTTTATTTTGGTACGTACGGTGGTTGTTTTTTTTACAGGCCATCATTTTTTACGTACAAACCCTTTAACTTTTCCGAAAATACGTATTTGCCCCAGTTTTTTTTAGCTCCTTACGAATTATCGTCTCTTTTATTTTGGTACGTACGATGGCTGACGCGGCGTTGCGCCGCGCCTACGAGGCTAGTAATCAAGACAAGAAAGCGACTAGGAAAACCACGCATTAAATTCAGAGCGCTAGGCCGGCTAGAGGTGTCACAGTCCTGGTACCCCGTTGGTACCTCGTGTGCAATTGTCCATGCATGGTGTCAAAAAAGAAAATAAAGGAAGCAATGGCCTTCGGGTCTGAGCTCAAACAACTGACACGTCGGCACTGCACGGCGGTCGAGTGATTCTTCGCCACATAGCACGCTGAAGCCACCCAATGCAGAAAAGAAACCTCCATGACGCAACCGATCGAGCAAAAAGGTCGTAAAATACAGCACATGGTAGTTTAGTACAAGTGAGAAGAAGTAGGTAATCCATTGCCAGGTAAGCATCCAGAGAAGTCCTAAGCTAAAATTCGAAGGCTTAGAAAAGCAACCTAGCAACCTTTGGTGTTGTTTGTTTCAAATTTTTTTTTGGTGTTTGTTGTTATTGATCAACAGACGTCACTATTACATCAGCCAATACGATAGCCAAAGAAGGTCACTATTTGTACAGTAGTATACTAGATAGTAATGTTTTTTGCAAAAGCTTATGTAAAAGGTTTTTAATGATCATGCATAAAATTGCCAAAGGGATATAGTTTTTACCAAGGTGATAAATTAAGGGACAGCAGCCTGCCAAGTCAGACTAGTCACGCACGCAAATTGTTTAAACTTAACCCACTCATTTTCAATAATTTATAATCAATAGATAGGTGCTAAATTAAACAACAACTTGCAAGAAAACTTCTTTGACATGCTTCCAAGAAATCACAACAAAGAAAAGTTTATTTTCAAATATTTCCTTCCTCACAAGTCACCACGAGATTTGTCCTTCCGGTACGTTGTTTACTTGTGATATTTCCAGCTTTAAGAAAAATAGAAAATATATGTCGTCCTACGGATGGCCCCATAAACTATCTTAACATTTTCAAAAGTACATAGTTGTAGGAGTAGTACCGAAGAGAATTAAGTGATGATTTTTTAAAATAATCTATTTTTATTTCGAATTACAGTAATAACCATCCGTCGCTTCACAGTTGGGTGACACGTGTCCAAATCATCTAACGATTGGGCGACTAGTTCATGTCGCCCAACCGTACAACGATTAGAGCCCTAGTCGCCTAACGGTTGGGCGACAAGCCTCTAGTCGGCCAACTGTTGGGCGACTAGGGGGTATACCCCCATGCACACGCCGCCGGCCGAGTGCCATGCGCTCATTTCGGTTCGACCGAGAGAAAAGAGACGAAAGGGATAAGGGAAGAATAGATAGAGAGGAGAACGAGAGGAGAAAAGGAAAGGAGGAGAAGAGAGGAAAGGCGATAGGAAAGAAGGAAGAGGAAGAGGAGACGAGGAAAGCAGATGAGAGATAGGGGAAGAGAGGAGGAGATATCTGCACATCGATGATGACGAGTCTCCTATACTTCTTTGTAGATTTATTTTTAAATCATGGTAGAATAACAACTAAAATCATTAGATGTGTAGTTTCGAAACTAAGGTAGGTTAGCAATTAAAATTATTAGATGTGTAGTTGTGCTTGGTACGTCGCATATTATTAATAGTTATAAATAGTGTAGCCGTAGAACTAACGCTAATTTAGTTGTTAATAGTTGTACTTTTAAAACTGTGGTAAGTTAGCAACTAAAATCATTATACGTGCAGTTGTGTCGAGAACATCGCATATTGTTAATAGTTGTAAATAATGTAGTTGTAGAACTAATGCAAATCTAGTTGTTAATAGTTGTAATACCGCTATGCTTATACCCTAACCCCAACCCTAACCTGTTAACCCCATACCCTAACCCTAAACCCTGAAATTGGAAACCCTAAAACCCTAATACCGAAATACGGTTATGGCTATATATGTTGAGGAATATGCGGTTTATGCAAGAATGCAAGTAAATTTTTAGAATTTCTGGAGCTACGCTATAAATAATTAAACTACTAATTGTGTCATAGTTGCTAACTTCAAATTGAATTACAGGTATGGCGCGCGATCTTGGTAGTTCGGACTAACCTTTTGGCCTGCTGGATTAGCACGTTGATGCTCAGCACCGCATGAGCTGACGTGTTGGGGACGAGGCGCCCTAGTTGGGGGTGGTCTATACGCGAACACCCCAACGGGTTGGAGACTGGACCCACGTTGGAGAGATATGTTTGTTTGCAAACTGTGGTACTTCTTTTTACGATATTTTTGCTATGTACTGATTTCTTCGTGCTTTGCAGGCTAAGTGATGTTGGCCTTCTACCTCTCACGTGGATGGTGGTGGCCACCGACGAGGACGACGGTTAGGTCGACGAGGATAGGGAGGTCTAGGCTGGCCCGAAGTGGTCACGACGGTTCCCGTTTGATCGGTCACTGTTGATAGTTCTGGTGGATCAGTGGCGGCCCGAGACGCATAACTTTCACTTCCCATTCAGGGAGATGGTACCCACTCTGTAGGACGTTGTGTTGCTACTTGGCCTGCCCACCGTGGGAGATGTTGCTTCCCTGCCGGACGTGCCTGCCAACTAGCGCGATGATCTGCTGGGCAGGTTTGAGGGGTTCTTTTGGTGGAGGCCGCAGTAGCATACTACATCTTCCCGGTGCAACAAAGGTATGGCCCGCCCATGCGGTGGCTTTCGTAGTTCTGGGTACGTATGCTATCAATTTTTCCTGTTTAGCGATGCACTATCCTTGCCATATGATGGGCTTTCTAATTTTTTGTTTGTCCACAGGTCGAGTAGATGGACTCGGAGGCCAACGAGTACCGGGTGTTGCAGCACCTCAAGTCATACTTGCTGTGGCTGTTCAACTAGGTACTATTTACCAGTAGCCATAGTGACTCCGTCGAGGCCCGCCTCATGTGGTATGCGAGGACCATCGCCCATAGGGAGGATGTGGACATCAACTGGGGATCAGTCATACTTGCCACGACGTACCGCGGCATGTGCGACGCTTATTGTAGGATGAGGCCTACCTCTATCCTCATAGACTGCCCCTTTTGCTGTAGCTGTGGTCATTCGAGCTCTTCTCCGTCAAGTGGTCGATGCTGCTCGACAGCGGTCCGTACCATGATCGACTGATGGTAGGGTCCCTTTGGTGCTGTAGATGGATACATACTCTCCTAAATCTTTACTATACGTGTATTACACGTCATCTTTTGTACCCACTGTTCTAGCTCACAGGCATAGTTTGCACACCTGCAAGTCACCCGTGTGTACAACAACTTCGTCGAGCACCTCGACCGCCTCACCACTGGCAACATGCGCTGGGAAGCGTACTCAGCTCAGGAGATGGAGGCCCACGCTCACCGATATAGGCGTGCTGGCTGACACGGAAGAAGCTCATCTTCAATGTGTTTGTTGAGGATTACGCGGTGCATAGGGTGGTGCACCAGTTCAGCCTCCGCCAGGTTGTTCCAGTTGTTAGATCGAAGAGGCCGACTAGAGGGGTGAATATGTAGTCTAAAAAATCTTCTCTAATTAATTATTAATTTCTATTTGGCTAAACCAAGCAAATAATGCAGAAGCTTAACTCAAAAGATTTAGCACAAATAACGTCTAAAACATCCGGGTTCACCTTAGTGCAACAACAAGATAAGCCTATATCAAGGTTTGCAATTCTAGGATGATAAGCAATCAATTAATTCTATGAGTGTAAATTTCTTGAATGTAAATTGAGCATAAGAAAACAAATCACAATTTACACGGCTACCTTTTACCGTGGTGTTCGGAGACTTACTGGTCTCCCCTAGTCCATGTTGATGTTAGCCCAAACGAATTAGATCAGCTCCACGAATTAAACCGAAACACCTCAATCCACTAGTGGTAGCTCTTTTCCGCTCTGGGTATGTGAGCTCTAACATTCACAAATTTGCCGGGTCTTCTTACAACCTTCTTTGAGAAGATCGTTGCGCACGACGCCTTCAATGCTCTTTAGGAGTCGGCAAACTCCAAGAGTAAGAAGTCAAACCCCTAGCTTGACTCTCACCACGTGCAACGAATGCACACCGCTCAAGTAGATACACATCCACCTGTAGATTCAACACATGCAATTTAGAGCTATCCTCCTTGCTCACAAGGTGCAACATATGCACAATAGAGATGAGCACCTCACACTAGCTCAAGAGAGTGAAATGGAGTGAAGCATTTCTGTCTCTAACTGGCAACAAGGGGGTATATATCTCACACCTCGAAACTAGCTATTGAGACATAAAAATAGGATTTCCGGAAGTGCCACAGGCAAACGATCGGTACTTCCGCCCCCCTCAGCAACGGTTAGAAAACTAGCCGTTGCAGACAAATCCGGTAGTTCCGACGTGCAAAGTCTAGTACTACCAATCATTGAAAATACCTCAGCGCTCAAGCGAAACTACCAATTTCGTCAAAGATGAGAAGACTCCACACAGGTATCTCTCTAGAAAAATATACCGCTACACAAGCCGGTCGTTCCGTAAATCGAAAGTACCGCTCACACAGAGCCGGTAGTACCGCTCGCTGATCGGACCGCTCACACATAGCTGATCGGACCGTTCACACAGAGCTGGTTGAAAGTACCGATCGTCGACAACACTAGTCCCTGACTACGTCAGATGATTCGACCACCTAGGTCTCTAACCACGTTGATCTCCGACCGTGTTGCACCAAAAGTTGTATTAGCTCGGGCTAAAATTTTCAGTTCTGGAACAGGAAGTGGTCAAACCGCCTCTCTCTGGTTAAATCGGCGCCTAGCCGATGGTCTGACCACCAGAGTCTGAGGACTTTGGATTTCGGTTTCTTGAGTTGTTTGCTTTGGTGTTGACTTCTAATTTTAATTTTTATAGCTCTATATCTATTATAGTGAATAATAAGCAAATCCTTAGCAATTTTTTGAAGGTACTATTTACCGTTATGTTCTCATGCCGGTCCTACACTTCCATTAACTCTACGCTTGTCTAAATTCTCGACGTGTTAACGACAATACAACACTAAATGGAATTTATGTTGTACTATTTTCTGCAGCACAGTTTTGCACTTTTTCCGCTAACTCGGGATAGAGAGGTTAGTAAGATTCGGTTCTGACATTGAAATGAAACTTTGGTGGTGATCGGTTCGGCTGAAAGCTGAAAGCTTATGGCTGAAAACACTGTAGTTGGCTGAAAAAAATACTGTAGCTGAGAGAGGCTTATTTAACATAATTAAATTTAAAAATTGAAAATATAAAAATATGTTAGCCCATCACAGACAAGCATAACGAATACGAGAAAAAAAGAACCGACAAAAAAACTCAAAAAAAAGTCAAAAATTCAGAAAAAAATGAAATTATGAATAGTGCAAAAATAAGCTTAAACTTTAAGTCATAAGCCATATTGATCACTCCCGTCAAGCTAAATGGCTAAGTTAGTGATTCTGTCGAAGAGCCAAGGTTACACAGTTTGTTTGCATCACCGTGCGGGGTGCTTGTAGAATTTGAATTCTTACCAACGATACTTTGCAAGTTAGTATTATAGTATTAGTAGAAGATGATATATGTGACTGTTTTTTTGGCTGCGACTTATAGTTATGGTTGCGGTTATGACTTTTGACTGTTTGTGTGAGAGAGTATAAAGTAAAAAAACCCACGTGTGATTTTGACTGATATAAACAAAGTTACTATAGTGTGTACTACAATCAGCTTGTAGATTACGATTGAAAAAATATTTCATTTAAAAGTTAGTTACTATAAAAATACTAAAAAATAGTTATTAGAATATGAAAAAAATATCCTATCCCAAGAGCTAAAATAAATAAGTTGGTACACCACAAACTTAATTTTTCTTTGTACTCATCCATAGAGCAACATCATAATTGATGTTTATTCTTATGGGGGACCCATCTCATTTTTTAGCAATAAACCGGATCGAATACAATTTTGTGTAGCAAATAAAAATACTCCATGCCAATACGCGTTATCGTGAAGAAAGAAGCAACTGGAAGTTGTGGCGGACACCGCCAAATACCTCCAGCCGGCCACCAATTGAGTAGATTTAAGCTCTGCTCAACTTCTGTTTATGACTTTTTTCTAATTTTTTTCTCTGGTGATATGTTTTTTTAAAGATTTTTTACTTTTACTTTTTTTTCTTTTTTCTTTTCATTATTTATAATGATATAACATTTTTATTTTTAAATTTTTTTAGCTAAAAAGCTACCAGCAGCTATAATATATTTTAGACACTACAATACAAACTAAGTTATAAACTAGAATTTTTAAGTCAAAATGGGCACCACCTAACCACCCCACCCAATAATCCTTCTCCTTAACAGCAATAATAATTAATAAAGATGAAGAAAAGAAGGAGATTTCTTTGGGAGGCCCTTACATTATTTTATATTAGTTGTTGTTGTTAGCGGGTGGTGTTTGTTTTTTCTATTATTTTGGGGCAAGAAGAAGGAATAAGCAGCAGAGGGAGAGAGGAGAGAGAGAGAGAGAGAGGGGCTCTTTTTTTGATATCGTTATCTGGGATCTGATTTTGCTCCCAAACTAGGAGGGGCGGGATTTATTTTCTTTCTCCTCTCCTCTCGCCTCAACTTCCCCAAGGCTGAAGATCGGCTTGGGTCTGGTGACAACAATCCCTGCTCTCTTGCCCTGCCTCCCATGAGGAGCACACCCTCATGTCTCCCTCCGTTTCCTTAATATTTTATCCCCTCTGCATCATTGCCCCCCGTTGGTTGCAGTAGCAGCAGTAACAGAAGTTCTTTGGTGCATATTCCCAGGATATATGATTTGGTTTGCTCTGGTTCTTGCTCTTCCTTGCTTCTGGAATTGTGTTGTCTGATTTTGGTAGGTGCAGCCAATTCTTTTGTTTTCTGCGGTGCTGTTGTGAGCTTAATGATTGCTTGGTCTCTCTGAATTATGTATGGTGTTTGTGCGAGTGCACAGGGTTTTCTTGGTTTTTGAGGGCGGTGGTACAGCTGCTCAATCTGAATTGTGAGGTTTCTTGGTGTCTCCGGGTTCGTTAGTTGACTTGGGGATCTGGAGTTATGAAAGCACGATCGGGAGATTTTGGTGGATTGGAGGCCTTGTGATGTTGTTGGAGTTGGTTTTTTTGAGGAGCTGAAGGTATGGGGTTTTGGCAGCTTAATTGATGGTCCTTTTGACATCCTAATCTCAAGTTCTTGGTTTTCTTGTGTTGATGTTTGGAGAAATCATCCCCTGTTCATCTCTTGGGTTCAGAATCCATGGTTATTTTCTTGAATTCTGGGTTTCATGGTGGTCCTGGTAGCTAAATTATCATTTTGATGTTGGCGAGGAGTTCTGAGTTTCTAGTTGCTTCTCCAGCTACCATTAGAGTTTTTTTTTGGGGGCGGCGACGGTAGAATTGAGCTTGATTATGGTGGAGCCCTTTTTATTTGTGGCTGATGACTCGAATCTTTTCTCTTTTCTTTCCTAGGATGCCTGCATGAAAGCCAAGCTCTTAAAGCCCTGCTCCTTTTTCCTGTTGGTTTTTCCCTCTTTTTTGTGGAGGTGGCTCTTCTGTTGGATTAGCAATCTCACATTCTTTATGCAATTTAATTCTTAGCTCTTCTCATCGGAATTTAAAGTGCGCCTCTTATTCTATTGTGTGTGACAACAAATTTTGCCTTGCACATTTCATCTGTCTCCACCTCTTTCATATCATTAAAAATAGTGAAAATTTTGAGCTGCAAGCCGGTATCTTCTTCCGGTGATCTCTAGCTAGCCATCTCATGCTATTTCATCTCTTCTTTCAGATTGACTCCAAGGAAGTACGCGCCCATTTCCGCTGAACTGGTGAAGGAGCTCTGATGGTCTTGTGCATGCCTCAGTCATCAATTAATTAATCGAACAGGGTATTGCCTAAATGTAGTCACTCGCATCCCATTCAAGAGCGTCTGTTTCCAAAATCAAAATTATCCGTGCTCTTGCAGTTTTCTTGTGTGGTGTAGAATCAATTGTCTTGTTGGGTTCCTTGAATGGTCCTATTATTTTGGTGAAACAGAAGGAATTTACAACCACATTGTAATCATCTTGGTGAGGAAGGAGCAAAAAGGCAAGGACCTAGCAAAAACTCACAGATGAAGGACCACTTGTACCTTTAGCCTGCAAGCCAGCATCTTACCTTTTCGCTTTATATTCTCCTATTTCTTTGAGCATAATGTCTGTTTCTCCCCTACAAATGTAAGAAAGAAAAAACAAAAACAAAATAGAGGTAACTACTGCCAAAGCTTAGGGTCTGAGGCTCTGGGCCTCGCTCACTCGTGACTGCCCTTTGTGTCTATCCTGCCGATTCCTGCGTCCTTGCAGAAGTTACAGAGCCAGATTTTTTTTAAAAAAAAAGGGGAAAAAATGAACTGGTGATTATACCGTGGTTTAATTTCTTTCACTAATTTGTTTTACAACACACGCAGTTCTATTTCATCATGTGGCATACCATTGACTATCGAAATAATGTCCTTGTTCAACTAGTGTTTTTTCAGTGTGTTGTTCAACTGTTTCTGGTTCCCCCTTTTGCAGGCAAGTCAACTAAAATTTTGGTCTGGTGAACTGTGTAGTTGCTTCTCCAAACATATCTATGCCTTTGCAGTAATCTTGATAAGTGAGTAGTCAAAGCTGTGACATGGCTACTTATTACTCGAGCCCTGGCGATGAAAGAGACTCGCAAACCATGTACTCAGCAGACTCAGGCAATGCATCATATCCTGTGCCATCGGCCCTAGGAAACTTGCTTTATCCAAGCAATGCATCTTCTGGACCATATACGGAATTCAGTGGCATTATACAGCCTCAGCAGAGTTTCATGGAGCTGCCTGGCCATCCTTCAGCAATCTCGCAAGATTCATCAGGGGAACCTAACATGGTCACTTCGCTTACAGAGCAACGCTCCTTTGGTCCTGTCAAAGATATGAGAAATGATATGCTAATGCATTTGATGGATGGAGCACACAGCGGTGGTGGTGATCTCATCCACAATGATGCCCATAGCAGTGCGCAGCTCGAGTTTGGCCTATTGAACAACCACAATTCAACAAATGTTCCATCAGCGCCAGGCCAAGGATTGTCTCTGAGCCTCAACACGCATATGCTGGCACCTTCATACCCATACTGGTCTGCAAAGCCAGACTTACTGGCAACAAGATCTTACCAGGTTGATGACAACAGAATGAAGAATATGCAATCCGAGGACTCACGGGCAATCAGAAATTCGAAGTATCTGAAGGCAGCACAAGAATTGCTCGACGAGGTCGTCAGTGTTTGGAAGAGTATTAAGCAGAAAGCACAGAAAGACCAGGTTGAAGCAGGAAAAGCAGATGGCAAAGAGGGTGATGGGGGGTCGAAAAGTGAGGGGGTATCATCCAACCCACACGAGTCTAGTGCCAATGTGGCAGCTGAGCTTTCTGCGGCTGAGAAACAAGAGCTCCAGAATAAGATGGCGAAGCTCTTGGCAATGTTGGATGAGGTGTGTGACTCTATTGCCCCCATACTTTACTGTTGAAATCAAACTGAACTACCATGACGATTTGCTTTTGCTTGGCTAATTTCTGTAGCCATAATCTGCGTGAAGATCCACGGACTCATTTCTGAAAGATTAATTTCACTTATAATATAATAATAGAAGCAAACTTAATTTTAGATATTCCAACCTAAAGTTCCATAAACAAATACTTTATCCTGTGGCAATTGTAGCTTAGATTTCTCATATCTCAGAAGTCAACTGCATTGTTCTCTCTTTTGTTGTCTTCTTAGAAAAGTAGTGGTTGGAAATTGGAATCCCCACCCAATCAGTTTTGAGACATGGCCTTAATAATGACTACAGGAACAGCTGTGTACATCTAACATTCTAACTACTATTCTGATCAACTGGGTCACCACCAAGTTTAGAAGAAAGACACGTTTACTAGCCTATTAAAATGTCAAGCGGCTGCAAGAGATTAAAAAATTCTCCCTCAACAAGACAAACTGTCCTTAACTTAGGATCAATAAGAGGAACTGTGGGTTTACTAGCAAGCTAATGATGTTCTTATTGTTCAATTAGTACACCATATCTTTAATAAATTATTTGAAAATTAAGCTAATATTTTTCAGGTGGACCGAAAGTACAAGCACTATTATCGGCAAATGCAAATTGTAGTCTCATCTTTGGACATGGTTGCTGGGTCTGGAGCTGCCAAGCCTTACACTGCAGTTGCCCTTCAGACAATATCACGTCATTTCCGATGTCTGAAGGATGCTATCAACGATCAGATCAATGTTATCCGGAAGAAACTTGGAGAGGAGGAGAATTCATCCAGCAAAGAGGGCAAATTAACTCGCCTCCGTTACATTGATCAGCAGTTAAGGCAACATGGACCTTTCCAACAGTGTGGTATGTTACAACAAAATGCTTGGAGGCCACAGAGGGGACTGCCTGAAAACTCGGTTTCAATTCTCCGTGCTTGGTTGTTTGAACACTTCCTTCACCCGTGGGTGGCTTATTTATTTATGCACTTATTTCCACCTGCCCCTTTTTGCTTTTGTTCTCATGACACAGTCACTTTTTTTAGGTATCCAAAAGATTCTGAAAAGCTAATGCTAGCGAGGCAAACTGGTTTAACAAGAAGTCAGGTATTTTGTTATCTTACAAAGATAATTTGTTACTTTATAGCAATAACATTTGTATACATGTGGTGCAAACTTTTGATCATCCTGCAGGGCTACTGCTTATTAGCATGTTTGGTATTTACCTCAAAAAGCTCAATCGGCTTTTTGTCTAGATTAAATTTGTTAAATTCTGCTCCATCAATAAACAACTTGTAAATATACCTTGCATCATGCTATTCTGGGACAACAGACACTAACACCATGTTGGATATTTGGCTTTGAACATGTGCAAATGATTTCTGAAGGCTACATGTGTGTCTGTAGGACTTTGCATTCTGTATCAAATCAGTGGATATAATCAGTTTGCTGAAATTCATTTATATTCTTTTTACTAGATTTCGAACTGGTTCATAAATGCTCGTGTCCGCCTCTGGAAACCGATGATCGAAGACATGTATAAAGAAGAGATTGGGGAGGCAGAGCTTGACTCAAACTCCTCCGAGAACGTACCGAGAAGTAAGGACAAAGTGGCATCTTGTGAAGGAAAGGAAGATCTGAAAAGCCCTGAGAGTCAGGCTTGCCAAACCAGCCAGCTGGGTGAATCCAAAGCCAGCATTAGGATGATGAGTCTCGGTGGAGCACCATCCAGTTTCCACAATGAGGCAAACCCTGATGACAGCTTCATGAACCTAATGTTGAAGGACCAAAGACCAGGCGAAACGGACGGTGGCCTCCTCCATGATGCCGCTGCCCGTCACTCAGATGAGAACGCACAGTTCATGGCTTACCATTTGGCAGAGCTTGTGAGATATGGAAACAGCAATGTTTCGTTGACGCTTGGCTTACAGCATACCGAGAACAGTCTTTCAGTTCCAAACACTCATCAGCCAGGCTCCACCGGCGTTAGGGAAGGAGACAGTTACAACACCACTGCTCCTATCGGTGTTGCCGCTGCCTCTTCAGACTACGAGTCGACTAACCAAGTAGATCAACGGCAACGGTTCGAACCGTCGCCTCTACTGCATGATTTTGTGGCTTAAACGCTCATGTACCAGAACATTGGAAACGATTGGATGGGGAACATTTGTAATTTGTAGTGCCAGAATAACATGCCTCAAAAGCATGGAAATTGTAGCTGTAGCTACATTTGGTACAGAAGAGGAGGTATAGCATGAAATGTAATACAAGTATAGGTGGTGGGGGTGATAGGGGTAAAGAATCTTGTAAATATGAAAACACATTATACGTGTAAAAGATTACGATTTAAGGACCATGCTGTAAAAAATAATCTGTAATGACTACTTACGATCCAGGTATATATTGTGCAGCCGGTTTAACCCAAAAAAAAGAAGCGATGAAAAAAGGAAATGAATTGCAGGCAGGAGTCTTTTCAGCTTTTTATAAGATGGTGCTTCAGGCTTTATGTTACTGGAGTTGAGTACCAGCTGTTGTTGCTCTCCTTTTTATCTTGCAACAGGAGTTGAAGCATGCTGTCTGGACTGGTGATTACCTGTGGAAATGGCTTGTCAGGCAATGCACTCAAATGTGGAGATTATGTGTATGTCACCTAGTCATGTTCATGGCAATTTGACTTGGTAGGCCGTGTCGGTGCAGGGTAAGGTATTAGTACTGATGGTGCAGCGGCGCCCCAGACGCTGGGTTGTATTTGTACGAGTAAATGCGCCCTGTCCCTGTCATATGGGCCCGAGAATGATACTCCAGCTTGTTATTTGTTGGTTCGGTGACCCGAAAGGATTAGCAACCATTGGGCAGGTCAAGGAGTTAGTTATCTTTCCTTGATAAAATAAATTAGTTATCTTGTGAAATTAGGACCAATGTGATTTGTTTGGTTGCATTTGTTGGATTGAAAAGTTTTCTTATTTTAGATATCGTCAACTCTAAACTGTCAGATTATCTAAGTTAGAATTGGACGGTCCAAATGAAGGTGTATAACATAGAAGTCCTAGTTGTTGTGGATAAAGTGGATCCTGATCACGCCTATATGATAGGCTTGACTTAGAACTAAAAACTTAAATTCTCAGCTAAATTCAAGAGGTAGGTCTACCTAATCTTAATTAAAAATTAGTAGGATGCTCGTGCATTGCAACGAAATTCAATAGAGGATACATATAATCAAATAGGATCCTAGACTGTATAATAAATATCGATTTTCTTTCACACACATATCAAACGAAATATTTTTCTGTAAGATAGTAAATAAATCAAATCGTAAACAAAATCTTTATGTTTTTAGACGAACAAAGGCTTTATGTTGAATATAGTCCAACAAGAATATAGGCAATACATCTTTCGGTAGTACATAACACATCTATGACATAAGAACATCTTTATAGACAACATTCTTGGTAAATATCCTAACGAGATTGAAGCTCCTATAGTTTTCCAATGCACCAAGTATTTTTAAGATTACTCCCAGCAGCAGCTCACGAGAGCACAACGTAGAGTTGCCCATGGGAGAAAGCAAGATCAGGGAGGTAGACATCCACATTTTGAATAGTTTGACCCTGTGCCTTATCAATGATCATACAAATATGTTTCTCAAAAAATCCTTAAATCTTCTGTCAAGTATATTTAACTACTACCCATTCATAGAATAAATGATTCAGGTTCCGCAAACAAGGTGCAAGAAGGATCATCCACATGCTGACTTTTACTTTTGATTATCGCATTGAACAATTTGCTATTAACTATCAGACAAAGGAATATATGTACTTTATTAGGAGGGAAATTAACTTCAAACTTCTGGCATAATGACACCTCTAAAACTAAATAAGTATTAACAATACAAACCATTGGAAATGAGCTTTCAAACAAATTAATCTTCATCCTTATTTAGTTGCACATATTTGGCAATTCTCATAACATCATACTACATATGCATAAGCTTATCCTCTACAGCAGACATGAGAGACCAAAATCTCTATGGCAAACTGAACCAAATTTTGCTACTGCCATGAACCAATTTCATACTCTACTACTTATATGGATACAACCATGGATAGAACTATTTTTAGCTATTGCCATATATAGAACTGATTAGGTATGAGTAAATTCTGGAACTGATCTAAGATGAAATATATACAGATAGATGAATCATATAACTTGATCTTGTTGCCAGTGAACAGAAGCACATCACAGTTATAGTTCCTCCATGAGATACTCTGCTCACCATTGTAGACTAATCTACAACCAACCAAAGACTCACATCAGAATAACACAAACCCAAGAGGCCAAGAAATGCAGAGCCGATTGGCCATCATAAACCAACCAATTTTCATGCACAACGCATCAGCTCGATTGGGCTTTTGAGTTAATGTGAAACACACCTCTTGTCTTTGGCTCTTGATGTGATCTCCCCTCCTCCCCGACTTCTTTTCTTCTTTTCCCCTTTTAAAGAACTACATAAAATTCCAGCTGGAAATGCTAAATAGCTTACCATTACAATTCCAGTTTTATCACCCCCTTTCCTGGAAGTATCAGAATAGCCAAGAAAGACAGCACATATTTCCTGGATAGGCGGTTTGGATGTCAATATATGAAATGAGATAAAGAAGGATCTACGATGGTTTCTTTTCATGGTGCATCCACGACTTATTCCCTTCAAAGATTGCTATTTTATCATCAAGAAAGCTCTGAACAACAGGAACCCAATGTGCACAAGTAAAAGGCCACCTAAACATTTCTGTTGGAGATGTAAACCTCGTTGTTATACTGTCATCCCTATTTACACAACAGATTTGAATAGGAATAGTAGTAGCTAAGAAATGGAACAACGTCACACTAATAAGGATGGGTGGTATTAGATGGACACATACCTTCAGATGGCAAAAAAATTATTCAACATCCCTAGAAACGACTAATGTCAGAGGGAAGCTATCCAATTCGTGAAGTTGTATTTGATATCCAAGGTTCTCCAGGGATTCTGCTCTACACAAACAAAATGGACACACTAACTATACTCAGATATTAAAAACTCAGACATAGTTACATGACAACTTGGAACAAACTTTTCTAGGAAGTACCGTGCCAGAATTCGGAATGATCAAACTACCTTTTAAAATGATGTTTATTCCTACCTTAATAGGATTAAATGAGAAATTTACTTGTAACATCCCGCCTAATCTCTGGGCCTAGAGTGCTACCATCATTGCATAATAATACCATTTTTAAACATCTGCTAAACAGTTTAAGCAAACTCAACTTTTTCATGAAATAGCGACCACTTACCCCATACCATTTTTAAGCAACTATTCTAACTTACTAATGGAGTTAAACATACTAACAAAAGCTGGTTAACTGACGTGCTGCAAGGACGTGAAGATATTCATATGCTACACTCGCCTATGCATGTCGTCCTCAACGGCCACCTAAAAAAACAACAAAGTAAGGGCGAGTCAAAAGATTCAGCAAGTACATAAAAGAACAATAAACTCTACCAAAACATGAAAGCAATTTAACCAACCATAACATACTCCACATGCATTTTCATGTTCCAACATTACCATATCATCAATGCAATGCAACACTGCTCTACATGCACATTTGCTCATCACATTTCATATACCGGTATTGCCGAGTCAACACCCATCGATGTTCACCCAAAATCTTGGTCCCGCCCATATCGACACGGGGGTCTCTCCACTCCCGTGGAGGCCTACCGAGGTAAGTCTTACTCAAGAGCGCTCCAGATTAGTCAACTAGCTTTACTCGTAACTAGAGACTTTCTCACCGCCCTAACTCTTGAGTGCACGTGATGCAAATGCAAATGCTCATTGTCATTGTCATTTTTATCAGTATTATCATTGGTAGGGTGGCATCGCTGCTCACCCCGTTCCATTACCATTGTCATCATTAAAATAAAATATCATCATGTCATGTAAACCTTGGAATTCCATATAAGCATCATCATATCATGTAAACATCGCATATTTCATAAATTTTACGGTCTACCGTTCTACCATGCACTTGCCTGTTAACCAAGCGGAGCGAAGCGACGTGCGGATGGCGTCGACTCAGGACCTCCACCTGAACAAGCAATTAATCCGACTCAACACATCATGTCGAAACCATATCTTAAACGAGCATCGACAACTCTATGCGTATAACTCGATTCTGGCATAAAATGCCCGGGGTTAAGGACCCGTCGCGCAGGTACCAAACCCTCATTTTTTCTTTTCTTTTTCTCCTCTTTTCTTTTCTTTCTTTTCCTTTTTCCTTTATTTTCTTTTTCCTTTCTTTCTTACCTGGGCTCTCTCTCTCTCTCCTTGTTTTTCTTTTGGTCGAACGGCCTTACCCATTCCTCGTCGCCTCATTTCTTTCGGCCGAACGCCTCGGGCGACTCCTAGGCGATGGCGACGCGCGGCCAGGCTCGAGCGTCGCCGGCCCGAAGCTCACCGCCGATGGCTCCTCCGCCACCTCTCCTTCTCCACCACGGCTCTCCCTCACTCCCTCCCTCTCTCCGGATGTTTCGCAGTGTGAGGGACCTCTGCAGCGTCGGCACTGTGGTGCACCTGCCGGCCCCTCCTGCTCGGCCGACGGGGCCAAATCCGATCGTCGCCCTGCATGCTCCCCTCCTTATGGGCAAATTCCTGGCCCTTTCGCTAAGTTCCTTCAGGAAAATGGCATTGTTGTCCTGTATTCTATGCCGGGTGAACCTCAGCAAAATTGTGTGGCTAAAAGATGCAATCGTACACTTATGGATATGGTACGGAGCATACTTAGCCATTCTAATTTGCCAATTGGCTTGTGGATGGAAGCACTAAAGACAGTCGCACATATTCTTAATCGGGTTTCCAGTAAATCAGTATCTAAAACACCTTATGAATTAAGGACTGGGAGGAAATCGAGTATGAAATATTTACGTGTGTGGGGTTGCCGTACTGAAGCTAAGTTATTTAATCCACACATTAAGAAATTAGACCCTAAAACAGTAAGTTGTCATTTTATTGGGTACCCTGAAAGATCCAAATGGTATCGGTTTTATTGTCCTGATAGGATAACTAAATTTATAGAAACAAGACACGCTGTGTTCTTAGAAAATAACGAGGACCTGGAGCCCAGAAAAATAGACCTTGAGGAGAAGCGGGTTTATGTTCCTTCACCGCTCATCCCAGGGATCTTTATTCCTGTGCCTGAGGAGGTTGCACCTCCAGTAGAAAATACTGTTGTTGCACCCACTGTTGAGGTATCTGAAATTCCTAATGTTACATCTAATGATGAGCTTCAACAGTCTTCTGAAATAACTAATGAACCTCTTAGAAGATCACGGCAGGAGAGAAGGTCTGCCATCCCAAATGATTATGTTATTTATATGAATGAGGATATTAATGATATAGAGAAGGCAGATGATCCCATCTCTTATAAGGAGGCTATAATGAGTAAACATTCTTCCAAGTGGCTTGAAGCCATGGAGGATGAACTAAAGTCTATGAGCACTAATGATGTATGGGACTTAGTAGAAATTCCTGACGGAGTCAAAACAGTAGGCTGTAAATGGGTCTACAAAACCAAACATGACTCCAAGAGAAATATCGAAAGGTTCAAAGCAAGGCTTGTAGCAAAATGCTTCTCACAAGAGAGGGAATTGACTATAATGACACCTTTTCTCCTGTCTCAACTAAAGATTCATTCAGAATTGTTATGGCACTTGTAGCTCATTATGATTTAGAACTGCATCAGATGGATGTTAAAACGGTGTTTCTTAATGGCGACTTGCAAGAAAATGTTTACATGACTCAACCAGAAGGTTTTGTCGTGGAAGGCAAGGAGCATATGGGATGTCGACTTAAGAAATCCATTTATGGATTAAAACAAGCGTCGAGGCAGTGGTACCTCAAATTTGATAAAATTATAAGAAGTTTCGACTTTAAGGAAAATGAAGTTGATAACTGCATATATGTTAAGTTCAAGGGGAGTAAATTCACTATCTTAGTACTTTACGTGGATGATATCTTATTGGCCAGCAGCGATAAGGATATGTTGTTTGAGACCAAGAGATTTCTTTCATCCAATTTTGATATGAAGGATCTCGGTGATGCCTCTTATGTTCTTGGCATTGAAATTCACCGAGATAGGTAATATTAGGTTTATCTCAGAAGGCATACGTTAACAGAGTACTGAAGAAATACAATATGCATAAGTGCTCTGGTTCGCCTGCTCCTATTGTTAAGAGCGATAAGTTTGGGACATTTCAATGTCTAAGGAACCAATATGAAACTGATCAGATGAAGTCGGTTCCTTATGCTTCAGCTGTCGGAAGCATTATGTACGCTCAAGTATGTACACGCCCTGATTTAGCTTTTGTAACCGGGATGCTTGGCAGATATCAGTCAAATCCAGGACCGGACCACTGGAAAGCCGTTAAGAAAGCTTTGCGTTATATGCAAGGTACTAAGCATTTCATGCTCACATACAAGTTTTCTGATAGCCTTGATGTTATTGGTTATTCAGATTCAGACTTTGCAGGATGTGTTGATACTAAGAAATCCACGTCAGGTTATATCTTCACACTCGCTGGAGGAGCTATCTCGTGGAAAAGCTCCAAACAAACACTTACGGCATCTTCAACGATGCAAGGTGAGTTTGTGGCATGTTATGAGGCTACCGGGCAGGCTGTATGGCTTAAGAATTTTATCTCGGGACTCAAATTGGTAGACAGCATCTCTAAACCACTCACTTTATACTGCGATAATGAGCCCACAGTCTTTTATGCAAATAATAACAAGTCAAGTGGTGCTGCCAAATACATTGACATTAAGTATCATGTTGTGAAAGATAGAATCCAGGATCAAACCATAAGTATCAAGCATATTAGTACTAAGTTAATGCTTGCGGATCCGCTTACCAAAGGCTTACTACCCAGTATTTTTCGTGATCATGTTGTCGGCATGGGTTTACTGGAAAGCCTCTGATTCTAGATAAAAGGACCTTTAAACAAACCATCTCTCATTAAGTATAATGAATATCCATTTCAAGATAAGATAGTACACTATAGGTATTGAGGTTGTATGGCACTTCATTGGTCATGCAATACATTGCCTTGGTATGCTGTTCTATTGAGAATGGGCTTATGATGTTAGCCTTACGATCAAAGGGGAGAATGTTGGGTTGATCTCGACTAACCAACCCCGATATTTCAGGGAGGAGTCCTCCTCCACTCACGCACCCTGATCGGGGGCGCAGCCAACCGTTTTTGGTCACGGTCCCGGTCACCTAGCGCAAGATAAAAATAGATGGGACTCGGCAAGGCTTGGTGTGTGTTCTTGCTCTAGGCCACGACAATCCCCACAGATCCGATCTACTAACGGCGCTAAGGTGAACGAAGGCCGGCCATCCTCCGTCCCCGTCCACGGCATCAGCTTCACCGACGCCGACCGACTGTCTCTACCCCGTCGGCCACCTCTACCGTCGCCGTCTTCCTCACCGGCCGACCATCTCTACCTCACCCTCATGACAACATCCGGCTCGGGTATGTACTCACATTTCCGCTCTAATATTTTAGCTAGGTGTTCTTGATTTGATCTAGAGATTAAGCCTTATGTTGATGTTTAGACTTAGAACTAATTCTAACAGAGGGGCATGCAGTTTTTGCCAGGAGAGGTTGTTGGCTAGGGTCTATCTATTGTGCCAGTTTTCTGTGAGAGAATGATGGGACAGCAGATGAACTACCACTATTAGGGTGATGAGATATCAGATGAATCACCACCAACTCCTTTTTTAAACAGTAAAAATGCCTACTTACTACTACACTCACTGTGTCGTTCCATGTCACAAATATCCATTTATAATTAATAAATCGATCAAGAATAATTCAATGAAGAAGATAACAACATAATAGATCAAGATGGGCCAGATACAAGGAATTAATTAATTTTGGAGTACATCATACACATACACGAGAGCTAGCTTAGCTTAGCTTAATCATTATAATACTTAAGAGGGCGTGGAAAGGGAAGCGAACCGTGCCGACCACATCATCTAGAATTTCTTGGGCATTGGATCATGATCATGTGTCCAGAATCGTATGATGAGCTCCCTAACAAGAAACCCTAATCCCTATTCCCCACTCTCTCTCTCCCTCCCACTTCCTCGAGCCCTACTCTCCCTCCACCTTCTGTTTGACCCTCCACTTCCATTCTCCTCCTGCACTCTCCTCCCATCCCTTGGCTCCACATGCTCACCACCATAGGTCGACTTGGCCCATGCCCACTCCTTAAACCCCTCCCCTTCCTCTCTCCCTCCGCGCTCCTCCGCCCTCTTCCCATCACCTTCGTCCCCTTCGTCTCGACCTGAGGTGCTGAAAATGGGGGTGGAGCGATGGCTGCTGCGCGTGGGGAATAGGTCGTGTGGCCTCCGATAAGGGGAGGAGGCGGCACCCTACTCCCTCTCCCTCTCTATTTGTCTTTGTGCCCTAGCGCCACCGCCACCTAACTTCACCGTCGTTGAGCTTCGATTTCCTCGGTCAGGCGGTGGTGCAACGTCACGGGGGACCGATAGTGTGTAGCGACACTATGACTGGGGAGGCGGTCGGATCTGCCTTCTTCCTCCCCTTCGGCAGCCAGATATATTGGATCAGCCATCTCCCTCCCCTCCAGTGGCACAAACGGTAGCACAAATTCTGGATCGGGCATTGTGAGGCCTAGCTCTAGCTGCCGAGGGGAATAGGCGATGGGTGTAGTAGTGGAGCAGGAGAATCGGCAGAGGGAGGGAGGTAGCGCGATCTGAGAGAGTGGAGGTGATGTGATTTGGAAGGAGGGTTGGAGGGGCTACGCAATTGTTGGTGGCGAGTGCGGGAATAGAAGCGAGGCGCGATTAACAAAGGGCCTACATGTTGATGCCCGTTGTTTCTAGAGAGAGAGGTGAGGTAAGGGAGAGTTAGGAGAGGAGGATGAACCACTACCATCAACTTTTTCTTTTAAGTAGTAGAGATTAAAAATAGGGCAATATTGCTCAGTACCATCGCAAAGATCGTGAAACTAAAAAATATAATCTAATGTGTCACTGTAGGTTGTCTCGGGCCCCACATGCATTTCTCACAAGCGATAGAGTTTTTTAACTCCGTGATCTTTGTAATGGTAACAAAATAATTCTTAAAATATGGATCTGCCGGGAAATCTGACTGATTTTTTAACATTTAGTTGACCGTAAACAACCCCTTGGAAATAATCAACTACCCGTTGGCTCCATGTAATTGTGATAAATACCACGTTTGGAAACAAGAGTGCTGGAGCACATTTTGACATGTCTTTTCCTGTATCCTTTCGTGTGATCTTTTTTTTTTACTTCTCCGTTACTGTGTCCACATAGCAATTTGACTCAAATATCTCGCCGTGTACCTTATGCAGTCTGCGCACAGCCACAACTGCACAAACATAAATCACAATTCCTTTATCCAATGGTTAACTTCACATTTGTTTACTTTGATTTTCGAGAGAGAGGATTTAGTTGCCAACAAGTCATTGCAATCCAACAATGTGTGGACAATTTCTACGAATGAAAGCATGTTAAGAGAGTCTCAAATTAGATTCATTTGATCCTCCATTTCGACGCACGGCGGTTCCTGTAACGACCCACATTGTTAATTAACCTTAAGCAACGAGTTACGGTGTTAATCATAATTAATTAGGCAACTAGTGAGCTAAAATACGGAGGAATTTAAAATTTTTCTACGCAGTTGCATAAATAAACTTGAACGATAAACAATTTCAATGCATTTAGTACTTCAACGATGAGGACGTAAACAATTTGTAATTCAACTAAATTATATTTATAAACAGTCCGTCATACAACAGTAATTGATTACAATGAATATCTGGTAAAATCAATTACATCAATTGAGTGGCAATTAGAACTGGTAGTAAGTCAAATAAAAATATTACAATTTGCATTGCATAATAGCGACAATCCGAATTACAACAAATATACAAATTCAGGTCGCAACCGAATAACCATCCTAAAAATTAAACAATTGTAATACAATGTATTCAATTAGAAATACATGATTTAATTTACACAAATGCCATCTCATACATATTCAATTACATTTGGATTAACGTAGAATAAAAATTACATTAATCCGATTACATCAATATTAAGAGAAAGCCCTAATTACAAGAATACCATTTCATACATTAGGATCTGTCGTCGAATCACCGTCATACCGATAGTTTAATTGCAGGTAAATCATTATTGCAATACCGAAAAAGACCGAACAAAAGAATGAATAGAAATAAACAAAGGAAAGAAGATAGAAATTGCCGTCGAGCCCTAGAGGTTAGTTTGAGGCGTGGTAATCCGTTCATAGAGATACACGACCGTCCGGGGCGGTCGGCACCTCTCACAACCGTAGAGTCATCACTCGGCATAAACAAACCTGTTTTACTTTAGAGACCAACCCGCGTAAACCCTCACATTTTTAAAGCCCACATAGCAACCGAAGGACTAGAATCACCATAGTCACAGTGGCTACCCCCACAGTTCAGAGAGAGAGTCATGCACAGCCACAGAGCATAACCAGCCAGCAAGCCAAGGGAGAAGCCAAACCCCATTTGGCCACCAAATATCAAGCATTCCAGTAAATATCAAGCACCTCAAGAATATCAAGCACGTTGCTTGGCATAGCAAACCGAGAGGAGAGGCAGAAACCGAACACGACATCACGATCATCCGCATCCATTCCCCAACCAAGCCCACAGAGCGGATGCAAGCAAGGCAAAGGCGATCGTGGGCATAGCGAAGACCGGTGGGCGGCCAGGAGCAGGGTGGCAACAGACAAAGCGACGGCGGCGGCGACGATCAAGGCAAGACCAGCAACAACCGCAAGCCAAGACGGCGACAACCACAATCAGCCGTAAGCGCTTCCCAAAGCAAACCACCATCAATCCACTCAGGTGACCACAAATTGTTCACAACCATAGCACAATAGCTCAGTAGCAAAATCTTGCGTAAAGGAAGTAATGAACCACCAGTAACAGTCAAGTAGTACTACTAGCATCCATGAAATCATCACATAGAACAACCACAGAGAGTAGTAGAGGTAGCAAAGAAGTAAAGGCTCACCGAAGAAGAAGGCGACGGCGCGCTACCACCGGCGTCACCACAACCGTAGCCACCACCGCGCACTCCCCGGCGTACGGGCGGCGCTACCGGTTGTGCCCCGCAAGGGCAACTCACCTCCAAAGCCTAGAAAATCCCCAGCACAAGTCGGTTAGAACCCAAAACGAAATAGAAGCCAAATCAAACATCAACCGGTCGGATCCGAAGAAGGAACCCCAGATCCGGGCCGTAGGCCACGGATCCGGCGGCGGCGGTAGGGGGGTGGCTGCCCGGCGTCGTGGAGGCCGTGATGACGAAGAGAGGTGTAGGCGGCGTGGCCGAGTGAGAGAGCAGAGTGGTGGGCGGAAGAAGCGGGGTAGGAAGAGAGAGCGGCGCGGCATCGGAAGGAGAAGCCAGGGAGGCGGCGCCGTGAGGGAGCCGAGGCGGCGGGGTGGATCCGGCGTGGGGAAAAAGGGGGATCGGGGGGAGGAGCCGAGAGAAAGAGGGAGGCGTCGGTGAAAAAGGGGGGGCCAGCGCGGCCGGTGGGAAAAAGAAAAGAAAGGAAGGAAAAGAAAGGAAAGAAAAGAGAGGAGAGAAAAAGAAAGAAAAGAGAGGAGAAAATAAAATAGGAAAAATAAAATGTTGCAGGCTAGATGTTGCTAAATTAGAATCCTTATTAAAAATTGTGCATTATAGAGGTCTCGCCGTGTAAGATTTATAACAAATAAATTAGTTAATTGGATATCCTAAGAGCTATGTAATGGAAGGGTAACTGCGTACGGATTAAATTAAGGAACTGTAATATTGGATCATTCTGTTGCGGGTTTAAGTACTCGGATAATTTAGTTAAGTCCATATAAACAGTAGAAAATCATTAATCAATATTTACAATGATTAGAATAAATTAAGTGCCCTCAGTGGGTTAAAACATAGCTGTACCAATTCAATTAAGTCATTCAAAGTTGTAACTGAATACCAAATTAACCTAGATAGTGTTAAATCATGTAATTGTCTTAGTAAATATTCTGGGTTAGAAAAAGTAAATCAAATGATGTCCCTAGGCTGGAAATTGCATGCATATGAAATAAATTATCATAGCACCATTTAGATCCCTCCATTACGCAATTAAGTGCTCAATTAAACTTTTTCTTTGCCAATTATAAATCGTATAAATCCACCTATAAATGTTCTAAGAGATAAAATAAATTCATAGCCGTTAGAAGATGCAAACGGTTTAGGATGATTAGAATAGCCACGCTGAATTAAAATAGTATACGTCAATTTAAGATTTCGCATAACGATAAAAATTACACGTGGCGATCTAAGTAGCAATTAGGCTAGAAAATTATGCAAGTGACGAAGGTAAAACTAAATAGGCATAATTACATACGCGAGATTGGCTAGGATTAGTGTTCACCGTTATAATTATTCATACCTCTAATTTAATTCTGTATAACCAAAATATTGCTAGGAACCAACAAAACGCCAGACATACCTATTAAAGAAACCTTATTTCGTGACGCTAGGGCGATGTTGTCAAACGACGAGTAGTGTACCGAGATTAATCTCAGTTACCGTGAGTAGGTTAAGTTGAGCAAAATCTATCCTTTAGGAGCACAAGCACATCACGCCTCGCTTTGTATTATATTTTCATAAATTAAGTCGTAGTCGGCATATTTAATTGCAGGCGACAATCCCTGTTTGGCCTCATTTTTACGCTAGTGAACGGACCAAGCGAGTTGGTCAACCGAAGAACTGCAAAGGCCAATGAGGAAGTGTTGAAGCTGGTTAAGAAGATCAAGAGCAACAAAAAGGAGGCAAGTCGCATATTTTTGATCATATAGAATCCCATGAAATTTACATTATTTACTTAATTATTTTCATTATTGATAATTATGAAATGATAATTGCTTAAAATAAAATGTTTAGAATGGCATGATATTTAGTTATTCCTACCACCTACAAATGCCATGTTTACTTGATGGCCATATTCACCTTGACAACCTTAGTAATTATGAATTACTACATTAAGAATAAATCATATCACATGACATTTTACACTACTAAGTGACTTTGGCTGCTGGCCATTAGAGTTGGAAAAACTTGCACCAAGGGGAAAGTCAAGAGTGGGGGCGTCACATAAGGGATGGTCGTCCACGGCTTTACCTTGGGAGAACCAAGGGGGAAGTCGGGAGTGGGGGTCATCACATAAGTGATATCAGCCACGGCTTCACCTTGGGAAAACTAGGGGGAGGGTCTGAATGTGGGGTCTTCACATAGATGATTCCATCCCACGACCAAACCCTAGGATTGGACCTGGGGTAGGGAGGTTGGTGGTGATCCGGTTAACCGGATTGAGCCTACCACTTTACCCTAGGATAGAGGCTGTTTGGTTTGGCGATGGCTGAAGCTTAGGAGTTCAGCAGGAGTTGTGGTTGGTGCCTCAGTGGAAAAATGTAAGAAGAAGAACCTTGTGCCAAGTAAAGAACATAGTGATCGCTTAAACCACAGGAGTTGACTTGTCAACACTGGTTTAGTAGCTGCTCAATTCGATTGAACCTCTACAGGCTGAGGTGTGTTGATGCTGTGGGAGTTAGGTATGCTGCGGGTACCTAACAATGGTAGTGTTGGCTTAAAACGGCAGGGGAGGTTCGGAAGGAACATGTGGCCGTGACTGAGCGATGCTACCAGGTAGAGTCTATATAAAGAAGCGAGCAGTGAAACGACCTGGCTTTCTTAACTCTGTCGCGGGAGTTAAGGAATCGTGTGGGTAAAGTTAAGCAAACTCTGCAGAGTTAAATAATGGTATTCGAATACGCCGTGCTTCCGGTTAATGAAGCTGTGTTAATTGGGTGATTCCAACAATGAGGCATAAGTAGAGTTTGTGGATGTTAATTTGGATAATGATGAACTTTGTTTGATAAACCCCGATCTTAAGGAGAAAATGTTTTAACTTTGCTTGTTTGCAAATAAAACTGCATCCACCAAATATAATGAACCCCTATACACCCATCTTTGAATATCCTGGCATGTAGATATATAGTATTTTCCCATGTGATTTGCTGAGTACGGGGTCGGAGTACTCAGGCTTGCATAATTTCAGATATTGGAAGAAAAGAAGGCAGACCAAGATTGCGTATTAGGGTTACGTCCGCACTCAAACGTTCCTGTGGAGTTTTCTTCGGCTCTTCTGTATGTAAGTTCAGTTTTGGGCTTGGACGCCCGTATTGTCATTACAAATTGACCATTAGGTCTTATTTCAATCAAATTAACTTCTTTTAAATGTTTGTAGCGGTATGATATACTTTGGATCCAGAATCGAACTCACGGGTTGTTGTGGATGGTAAAACATCCCTGTTCCCAAAAATGGGGACGTTACAAAGTGGTATCAGAGCTTGTTTGACTGTAGGTTGTAACCCTAAGTATAAGTTTGGTTTCGGTAGGGATACGATTCTACAAAATCTTAATTTCTAATACAAAAGAATTACAAAAAGCATAAGTAATATTGCTGTCTCATTCTCCCTATGTCTGTCTTATCTTTCTTAGACATGCATTAAAAGTTTTTGTTTTGAATTTGTCAAAATCTCAAAAATACGAGTAGTCGTTTAGACTAACTTCTTACCGTAAGTCTTGCCCAAATGAAACGAAAGCTAACTTTAGTGGAAGTACTAAGGATGGTGTTAAGAAGATAGCACGAGTGCCCTGACCCAAAACTTTTCCTTTTGAAAGGTTGAGGTCACCGTTCGAATAGTCAGTACATAATGCCCGTTTGATTCCCTTGATATAACGGGTAAAGACCATTTGAGTAGACGAAGTTTTCTGATTGTATTAATAGCCAAATTGCACTATTAGCCCAGAGGTCGCCATACAAAGCAATTTGTGCAAAACTAAAATTCTGATTTTAAATAAAAAGTATATTAAAAGCTCTGCTTCTATCCCATTTCGTCTTGGTTCTTACCTATTCTGTTCTGTTCTCTTCTTATCTATTAAGCCAATCTCAGAAGGAATTAAGTGCAAATTTCCGATTACAACAAATAGATAAAAGTGTAACCATAAAAATTTCGAGAAGGAGTAGATAATCCATAAGGGATTAAGACGTGAGACAACAGTGATCAAAGCTATTGATGGTGGGTACAATAATGGAGCTTGTTGGATTGAATTAGTTACATAAATGAATAAATTGGGTCGTGGTAATAAGAAAATATGGTAATGACAATTAGATTTTAGGCTTGAGTAAGCGGTGTTATTCTTGGTGGAGTTTAATAATAGTAATTATTGGATTATAATTCTGATCAGAGATTTTATTCTTGGTGGATTTGTAGAATGATGAATTAATTGAGAAGTAGATGGTAAAAAGTTTAGTAGATTATTGGATGAGCAGCTGGAGATTATAAGTGATAATGAAAATAATTGGATTTTTAGGAATCATGAATACGAATGATATCGGTGGAATTAAAATAAGGATATAACAGATTTGATATGGGATTTATAGTTATGATTGAAGCTAGAATTTATATAGGATATGAATAACTGAAGGTATTAGTGAGATTACGTTTGAATACTAGAAGGAGTTAATAGTGTGATATTAGATTTTAAATTGGAAGTAAAAGTAATGTAGGGGTGAATTAATTCCCACATTAGTAAGAAATGTCAGAAGATATGTAAGTATATAGAAAGCGAGAAATAATATTTCGGGAAGTGATCAGGAAAAACATTTAATTCCCTTCCTACTTCTTGCTCTTATCTCTGTTTTCGTCTTACTTTCCCTTTGCTAAGTCCAAAAATGTTATAGAACTGATTCTTAAGTTTTGGCTACAAACAAATAGTATCACTGCATAAACTAAAGGTTTACTCGTGTAACAGATGGAAAACATAAATCAGAACGGACTATCCATTTTGTCAAAGACCTTGTCCACTACGAAAGAAGTTTTATCCAGCATGAAAGAAGCTGTATTTGTTGTGGAAAAGACCCGAATTAACGACAGACAAGAACAAAACATATAGAACCGCTGAAAGAACCAGCACGATAGAATCAAGGATTAACTAAAGGATTAAGGAGGGAAGGGGCGACACCTTAGAATAAATTAAACGATTGTCCCTACTTCAATACGAGTTATAATCTTAGTCCTAGTACTCCCAACCTCTAGTGACAATAGTCGACAACCGTAAACTGGTTATTAAATTGCAACTTTAATGCAGGAGTAGTAGGCGAGCGCTACCCACATAGGCAGTACATCTACCAAATGGACAGAATAAATAGGACTAGCTTAAAGTACATTTCGTGAGAGGGAGCGATAAGAGATCTACCCCAACCTCTCTAAGTTAGCTTCGATTTCGAGGACGAAATCATTTTTAAGGAGGGAAGTATGTAACGACCCACATTGTTAATTAACCTTAAGCAACGAGTTATGTTGTTAATCATAACTAATTAGGCAACTAGTGAGCTAAAATACGGAGGAATTTAAAATTTTTCTACGCAGTTGCATAAATAAACTTGAACGATAAACAATTTCAATGCATTTAGTACTTCAACGATGAGGACGTAAACAATTTGTAATTCAACTAAATTATATTTATAAAATCAGTCATACAACAAGAATTGATTACAATGAATATCTGGTAAAATCAATTACATCAATTGAGCGGCAATTAGAACTGGTAGTAAGTCAAATAAAAATATTACAATTTGCATTGCATAATAGCGACAATCCGAATTACAACAAATATACAAATTCAGGTCGCAACCGAATAACCATCCCAAAAATTAAACAATTGTAATACAATGTATTCAATTAGAAATACATGATTTAATTTACACAAATGCCATCTCATACATATTCAATTACATTTGGATTAACGTAGAATAAAAATTACATTTAGATAAATTACATTAATCCGATTACATCAATATTAAGAGAAAGCCCTAATTACAAGAATATCATTTCATACATTAGGATCTGTCGTCGAATCACCGTCATACCGATAGTTTAATTGCAGGTAAATCATTATTGCAATACCGAAAAAGACCGAACAAAAGAATGAATAGAAATAAACAAAGGAAAGAAGATAGAAATTGCCGTCAGAGCCCTAGAGGTTAGTTTCGGGCAGGGTAATCCGTTCATAGAGATACCTGACTGTCCGGGGCCAGTCGGCACCTCTCACAACCGTAGAGTCATCACTCGGCATAAACAAACCTGTTTTACTTTAGAGACCAACCCGCGTAAACCCTCACATTTTTAAAGCCCACATAGCAACCGAAGGACTAGAATCACCATAGTCACAGTGGCTACCCCCACAGTTCAGAGAGAGAGTCATGCACAGCCACAGAGCATAACCAGCCAGCAAGCCAAGGGAGAAGCCAAACCCCATTTGGCCACCAAATATCAAGCATTCCAGTAAATATCAAGCACCTCAGTAAATATCAAGCACAGTGCTTGGCATAGCAAACCCGAGAGGAGAGGCAGAAAACCGAACACGACATCACAGATCATCCGCATCCATTCCCCAACCAAGCCCACAGAGCCAGATGCAAGCCGAAGGCAGGCGGCGATCAGGGGCATAGCGAAGACCGGTGGGCGGCCAGGAGCAGGGTGGCAACAGACAGGCGACGGCAGCAGCGACGACCGAAGGCAGCACCAGGCAACAACCGCAAGCCAAGACGGCGACAACCACAATCAGCCGTAAGCGCTTCCCAAAGCAAACCACCATCAATCCACTCAGGTGACCACAAATTGTTCACAACCATAGCACAATAGCTCAGTAGCAAAATCTTGCGTAAAGGAAGTAATGAACCACCGAATGATCAAGTAGTACTACTAGCATCCATGAAATCATCACATAGAACAACCACAGAGAGTAGTAGAGGTAGCAAAGAAGTAAAGGCTCACCAGAAGAAGAAGGCGACGGCGCTACCACCGGCGCCACCACAACCGTAGCCACCACCAAGACTCCCGCACACGGCGGCGCTACGGTTGTGCCCGCAAGGGCAACTCACCTCCAAAGCCTAGAAAATCCCCAGCACAAGTCGGTTAGAACCCAAAACGAAATAGAAGCCAAATCAAACATCAACCGGTCGGATCCGAAGAAGGAACCCGGATCCGGTCAGAGGCCACGGATCCGCGGCGGCTGCAGTAGGGCGGCGGCGGCTGCCCGGCGTCGTGGAGGCGGTGATGACGAAGAGAGGTGTGGCGGCGTGGCCGAGTGAGAGAGCCGGTGGAGGCGGAAGAAGCGGGTAGGAAGAGAGAGGCGGCATCGGAAGGAGAAGCTGGGAGGCGGCGCGTGAGGGAGCCGAGGCGGGGTGGATCCGTGGGGAAAAGGGGATCGGGGAGGAGCCGAGAGAAAGAGGAGGCGTCGGTGAAAAGGGGGCCAGTACGGTGGGAAAAGAAAAGAAAGGAAGGAAAAGAAAGGAAAGAAAGAGAGGAGAGAAAAGAAAGAAAAGAGAGGAGAAAATAAAATAGGAAAAATAAAATGTTGCGGGCTAGATGTTGCTAAATTAGAATCCTTATTAAAAATTGTGCATTATAGAGGTCTCATGGTGTAAGATTTATAACAAATAAATTAGTTAATTGGATATCCTAAGAGCTATGTAATGGAAGGGTAGCTGCAGCACGGATTAAATTAAGGAACGTAATATTGGATCATTCTATTGCGGGTTTAAGTACTCGGATAATTTAGTTAAGTCCATATAAACAGTAGAAAATCATTAATCAATATTTACAATGATTAGAATAAATTAAGTGCCCTCAGTGGGTTAAAACATAGCTGTACCAATTCAATTAAGTCATTCAAAGTTGTAATCGAATACCAAATTAACCTAGATAGTGTTAAATCATGTAATTGTCTTAGTAAATATTCTGGGTTAGAAAAAGTAAATCAAATGATGTCCCTAGGCTGGAAATTGCATGCATATGAAATAAATTATCATAGCACCATTTAGATCCCTCCATTACGCAATTAAGTGCTCAATTAAACTTTTTCTTTGCCAATTATAAATCGTATAAATCCACCTATAAATGTTCTAAGAGATAAAATAAATTCATAGCCGTTAGAAGATGCAAAACGGTTTAGGATGATTAGAATAGCCCACGCTGAATTAAAATAGTATACGTCAATTTAAGATTTCGCATAACGATAAAAATTACACGTGGCGATCTAAGTAGCAATTAGGCTAGAAAATTATGCAAGTGACGAAGGTAAAACTAAATAGGCATAATTACATACGCGAGATTGGCTAGGATTAGTGTTCGCCGTTATAATTATTCATACCTCTAATTTAATTCTGTATAACCAAAATATTGCTAGGAACCAACAAAACGCCAGACATACCTATTAAAGAAACCTTATTTCGTGACGCTAGGGCGATGTTGTCAAACGACGAGTAGTGTACCGAGATTAATCTCAGTTACCGTGAGTAGGTTAAGTTGAGCAAAATCTATCCTTTAGGAGCACAAGCACATCACGCCTCGCTTTGTATTATATTTTCATAAATTAAGTCGTAGTCGGCATATTTAATTGCAGGCGACAATCCCTGTTTGGCCTCATTTTTACGCTAGTGAACGGACCAAGCGAGTTGGTCAACCGAAGAACTGCAAAGGCCAATGAGGAAGTGTTGAAGCTGGTTAAGAAGATCAAGAGCAACAAAAAGGAGGCAAGTCGCATAAAACGGTAGGGGAGGTTCGGAAGGAACATGTGGCCGTGACTGAGCGATGCTACCAGGTAGAGTCTATATAAAGAAGCGAGCAGTGAAACGACCTGGCTTTCTTAACTCTGTCGCGGGAGTTAAGGAATCGTGTGGGTAAAGTTAAGCAAACTCTGCAGAGTTAAATAATGGTATTCGAATCGCCGTGCTTAGGTTAATGAAGTCGTGTTAATTGGGTGATTCCAACAATGAGGCATAAGTAGAGTTTGTGGATGTTAATTTGGATAATGATGAACTTTGTTTGATAAACCCCCTGATCTTAAGGAGAAAATGTTTTATCTTTGCTTGTTTGCAAATAAAACTGCATCCACCAAATATAATGAACCCTTATACACCCATCTTTGAATATCCTGGCATGTAGATATATAGTATTTTCCCATGTGATTTCTCGAGTACGGGCCTGAGTACTCGAGCTTGCATAATTTCAGATATTGGAAGAAAAGAAGGCAGACCAAGATTGCGTATTAGGGTTACGTCCGCACTCAAACGTTCCTGTGGAGTTTTCTTGGCTCTTACGTATGTAAGTTCGTTTTGGGCTTGACGCCTGTATTGTCATTACAAATTGACCATTAGGTCTTATTTCAATCAAATTAACTTCTTTTAAATGTTCGTAAGCAGGTATGATATACTTTGGATCCGCAACTGAACTCCTGGGCTGTTGTGGATGGTAAAACGTCCCTGTTCCCAAAAATGGGGACGTTACAGTTCCTAGTTGAATTGATACTGTATTGCCAGATTATACTGTAGCATCATGTATACAACACATTTGGAAGGTGGAAAGCGTGCATTGATTAGTCAAAACGTCATCAGCTCAGAGCTCAAATCAGTGCAGAGAACTAGTCTATGGGGGAGAGCCTCAGGGTGAGACCCACATCCACAGTTGATAAGTTTTAATCAACGGTGGATGGGGGTCTCACCCTAAAGCCCTCCTACATAGAAAATCCTTACAATCAGTGTAGCTTGAGTGTCATTGTAGAGCTCGTCTGAACCAAAAAGGGCACTGTTATGGGGTGCCCAGCCTTTAGTGCCGCTAGATTTAGCTACTAGGTCTTAGAACAAGTCCAATAATATATTGTATGTCTAAGCAAATGTACCATTATACTCTTATCTTGTGCAATTATTGAGAGGTAGGATATGAAATTCTTGTCCTGCCCAATTTATATATATATAAGCCCTCCAATAGGATATGAGAGGCAGTTCCACTTATTTTCCTACTCACCGGTTCTCTCGTTCATATGATGATTTTTAGTTAGTTCATATCCTAGGGTGCCAAGTACGGCCCACCACTGCCCTAAAATAAATAGGAGCCAAAGCCACTTTTAGCACTATTTCACACCGTATTTACAAAAATAGCAGTATGTTGAGTGTAGTGACAAAAATGACGTTTCTGCCGTCCGGTGGGCGGGCGGCAGCGTGACATGACACGCGACACGCCCGGCCGGATGACACGCCTGTCGTTCGCTGAGGGGTGGCGGGGTAATTGCCGGCTAATTAGCTGACTTAATTAAGACACGTGCGGGGGATGCCATGTGCACTCTCCGGGATAGGCCGGCCGAACCGGTCCGCCAGCCTCTCCTTCTAGTTAAATTCATGATTAAGTTAACCCAAATAACCATGAAAAATTCGGACCACATAAAATTCATAAAAAATTACATAATAACTATTACTGTATCGGAAGGATTCACATAAATTTTTGTAATTTTTGGACCTCGTTTGCTATATGTAAAAACTCGTAAAAATATCGAAATTATATGAATTTTTTAGCAATATTCGCAATAGATAAAATTACCCAAAATTACACTGCAAGGTACGTTATGTCGGGAGGTTGTACATAAATTTTCGTAATTTTTTGAGCGCATTCGATATATTTAAAAATTTAAACAAACATTAAATGAAAAAAATTAGGCAGGTAATTAAGTCGGCTTAATTACCTGTCGCCCCCTCTCTGGACGATGTCTTAATTACCTGCCGCCCCCTGACTGGATGGCAGACAAGCCTGCAGTCCGTCCATCGGGCGGCAGGTTGCCTGCCGTCTAGTGAGGGGGCAGCAGGCGCCTGTCGCTGGCGGCAGCGCCACGTGTCACGTCGCGAACGCTGTCGCCCGTCCACCAGACAACAAAAACATTATTTTTGTCAATACACTTAGCATACTGCTATTTTTATAAAAACAATGCGAAACAGTGTTGAAAGTGGCTTCGGTTCAACAAACAGCGCCACCTTCTTAGGATCAGTCCAATCAATCACCGGACTACTCTGCAATGACACTGGCACCTCCCAAAAACTGTATTTTGACCGCCGTATTCGTTTGCGTTGTTTGTGATGGGCTAACATATTTTTTATATTTTTTAATTTTTTTAAATTTAATTATGTTAAATAAGCCTCATCATTCTGATGTTTTTTCACCACACTGATGCTTTTCAGCCATAAGCCACCAAAAATAAGCCAAAATGATCACCACCTTTATGTTCACCTCTCTCAGCATCTCTGGTTGGTTGGCTTGGTTTCAATAGATTCCAATGCGCCTTACTAAAATTTG
Source organism: Bonia amplexicaulis (assembly GCA_036346245.1). Lineage (NCBI taxonomy): Eukaryota > Viridiplantae > Streptophyta > Magnoliopsida > Poales > Poaceae > Bonia > Bonia amplexicaulis. The sequence goes on along the minus strand of CM070741.1, from coordinate 25,792,445 downwards.
GTAGCGTTGTTCGAATTTGATAGATATTTAGTTTGTTATCAAACTTCAGCAAGATTTCCTTCTCCCTTGTCTCTCTAGTTTATGGGCCTGTTCTTTTTGGTCATGGCTTGTGGCTTTTGGTCATGGTTTGTGACTTTTAATGTTTGCATGAGAGATTACGAGTAACAGAAATTCATGTGCGGTTTTTGCTGATATAAATGAAATCAGTAAAGTATGTACTACAATTAACTAATAAACCCTATCTTAAAAAAATATTCTATTTAGAAGCTAGTTATTGTAGAAAAGCCGAAAAGCAGCTTTTAGAAGCTGAAAAGAACATGCCCTATTTTATTGCCAATCTTCGGTCAAAACGTTGGTGGCCAATTTAGTGACCAAATTGCCAAATTTTGGCAGGGTATGGTATGGCAAATTTGTCATCAAACCAAACAACCCCTCTCTCTCTCTCTCTTATCTTTCTATGAATTGATCACTTGTTGATGTATGGAGTATCCATTTATATGCATCTCACACTTGTTCGTTGGTTACCTCATGCACGATGCAAGTACAACAGTGCAGCAAGACCAAAGTAGTGTCTGCTACTTCGCTTGGTTCCAGTCTCTACAGAAGTCATGTGCACTCCAACTCTCCAAGGCAGCAGCTATAGCTAATAGCAGCAGAAGTTGCAGGCAGCCAGAAAAGGCATTGGGTTCTGTTGCAGGCACCCAGAAAAGGCACTGGGCTTTCCATAGATTAGGACAGCTACACAAAGCAGCGCAGCACTGCTTGCCCTTTCTTGAGATTCTACATACTAGTGTATGTGTACCTTCGCAGCCAGCCAGCCAGCACACACACACACACAGAGAGCGCTTGCTAGACAGGCGTTGCATGCACTTGCACTCCCCAAGAAAAGCTACCCAGCAGTGGTTGATAGGGAGAGAGCAGACAGGACAGTGCTACTGCTGAGTAGTAAGTTAGTGACGAAGGAGCTTGCACTGAAGTTGCTAAGTTTGGAGCTTTGAACCCTTCTTGTGGTCGGTGTTGTTTCAATGTAAAATATGGTCCAAGGTCCACAGGGCAGGGGACAGGGCCACCACCCTACCACATGAGTATGAGTATGAAGTATGCGCGACTGCGGCTTATAACTTTTGATTAAAATTTTTAAATTTTAGCTGTTTACGACAGAGATAACGAAGAGAGATGCTCGCTTGTGATTTTAGTTAATACAAATGTTAGACTTTTAACGTATACTACAATTAACTTGTAGACCCCGGCTTAAAAAAATACCATGTTTGAAAGTTAAGTACTATAATAAAAACCAAAAGACGCTAGCTTCGGTCGACAAGAACACGCCTCTATATCTCTGCAGTTGTGAAGAGCTCTGTGTCTGTGGGGTATGCATGTAGGCATAGGCATTGGCTTGTTTACTACACACATTACGACCACCACTCACAGAGTCACAAGCCCAAGGGCAAAGGTATGCACATTTTAGCTAGCTACATGCATGTTAGTGCTTGTTAACTAGTTCATCACTTAATTTGTATCATCTCTGTAACACTGTTTGATCAATTGACCAATTTGTTGCTGCTGATCTGCACTGAGTGTTACAGGTAATTAACACCACCGGCCTTAAGTAACTGGTGGTACTAGTTGTTGGTAGCAAGCGTAGGATACAGATTGGCATGGTGACCAAGCACCTCCAAATGAGCAAAGGCTCACCAAAGGAAGCTCCAAAGAAACCTGTCGCCCACGACGCTAACGGCCCGTGCCGACAGGGCACCATGCCGGTGCATCTCCAGCAGTGCGCCCATTGCCCGCTCCACCGCCAGCCACCGGCGGCGGATGCTCATAACGGGGAGATCGCGGCCGCGGAGCACCACCAGCCCGATGGGTCGAGCGGTACTGGTCCATTGGTCCTGACTCTCGGCTCAGCGGCTGACCGTCGTTCGCACTGTTGCTGCTCGTGCGGAGTCGCGGCGGCGCCTGCGCCGGCGATGATGTCGGTGCTGCGCGGCTCCCGGTACCTGCGGCCGGCGCAGGAGCTCCTGCGCGAAGCGGTGTCCATGGGAGAGGCGGCTGAGGCGAGCGCAGGAGGCAACGACGAGGCAAAGAAGCACGGACAGTTCGAGGCTAGTGCTAGTGATCTCCAAGAAATGTATCTGCAGGCAGCAACGAACTGCCCGTTCCATGGCAGGGACAACGACGGCGACGGCGTCCAAACCAAGCTCCTCAGCCTTCTCAGCGAGGTCCATTCTATTACTACTCTATTGCATCACAGCATTAGCTAACCCATGGCGTTTAGTTCTTGCCAAGTGCGCACTAGAAATAGTTAACTGCAAATTAATCGAAGCTTTTCACGTAATTAATTCGTTCTTGGTGGGAGGCTGCAGCTGGAGAGCCGGCGCGAGCACTATTTCCGGGAGCTGAGCCGCGTGTCGTCGTCGTTCGAGCCGGCGCTCGGGGTCGGCGCGATGGCGGGGTACAGTTCCCTCATGGCTCAGGCGATGTCGCGCCACTTCGGCAACCTGCGGCGCGCCATACTCCGCAAGCTCAGGCTCCAAGCCGCCGCGGCGGCAAGAAGACCGGCGTCGACGCTGCGGGAGGACGAGGAAGGCGAGGACGACGAGGAGGAGGAGACCGCGCTGCCGGTCACAGAGGACATGGTGAACAAGGTGGTCCGGCGGAAGAAGCAGGCCGCGGCGGCGCGGGCGGAGCAGGTGTGGAGGCCGCTCCGGGGCCTGCCGGAGGACTCGGTGGCCGTCCTCCGGGCGTGGCTCCTCGACCATTTCCTGCATCCGTAAGTTGTTCATTAACAGTAACGAGGCTCCGTTTGGCATTGCGCGATTACTTTCACCCAGATAGCATCACCGGTAAAATACTTACCTTCTATGCTTTCCTCCCTCTCTACTAATAAGAGTAGCAGTAATCTCAAAACATATAAACAGGTAATTATCATCTATCTAGTATTTATGGTGCTTTAAAATTATGCAAATCACTATCAAGAAAAACACAGAGCATCTTCCAGAAATTGTGACAACAATATCATTTTGCTACCAGCGAAAAACTGCATACATTTTCTAGTTTATCCCACAGCGCAGCGCAACACAGCACCAAGCTCCGAAATGGAGCTCGAGCTTGACATGCTACTCAACACCCCACTCTGTTTGTAATGTGGAACATGCATGCAGGTACCCCAATGACAACGAGAAGCTCAGGCTGGCCGTGAGCACGGGTTTAAGCAGAAGCCAAGTCCGTCCCACTGTCACAATATAGTATATATATACCAGCAATGCTTTCTTACTGGGATTAATTAGTTAACTAATTAAGTAGCTACGTGCTGTGCAGATATCGAACTGGTTCATCAACGCGCGGGTGCGGCTGTGGAAGCCGATGATCGAGGAGATGTACAACGACGAGTTCTCCGAGGCCTCCGCCACCAGGGACGACATGAGCGGCGGCGCGTCCTTTTCTTCCTAAGTCTTCACAGCGTTCTTCGTCGATGGAGATCGGTGGGTCGGGTGTACTCATCTTTGGCCAGTTACATGCTCTTTCTTTTGGCTGTGCTTCCATGGAAAATTTCGACAGAGCTCGAGACTGATGTGCATGGCTGGCTGCAGTAGAGATTTGAGATAGAAATGTGCCGTGTAGTTTCTGAAGCTGCTCATGTTCTACCTGTTAATTAGCTAGAGAAGCTCTTTTTTGCCAGTTAATTAGTTAGTCTCTGATGCTAATCCAACGCAAGTACCAGTGTATCGCTACAGTACCTTATTTTGATGAATCTTTTCCCCCCTGAAGATTCTTCAACATGTGAGGTCACGGAGACTGTTTGATATGCTGGAAGAGTGCAAATACTTAGTGCTAGAATGTTGGTAGTTTGGTTGACAGCATTACGATGAACAAGCTAAACTGGTGATAATTGATAGTCCAAGTTTTGACTAAGTTCAGCTGGGCCATTTTATCATGCTCACCGTCAGCGCTATTTTTCAGCTATAGTTCGTCTGTCAGCAATTCTTCTAGGTCGTAACATTTTTTCTTTGAGAAAATAGGTGCATATGTCCAACGAATGTACAGTATGGAGGACTAACAGATTCCACAGCCCTGGGAACATTTTTGCTACCATTTGTGGAAGCTCCAGACACGATCTGGTACTTTGCCATTCCGAGCGGCGGTTAAGGTTGGAGGTTCCGCCATTTCTGGCAGTCTCTGCTGTTCCTCGTGCAACAAGACTAACGTGTGGGAATTTGGTTTAGAAAGAAAATGTAGGATCGTATGACGCAATTAGAAGGGTAAATGCTTGCTTTCATTTTGATATATAAAAATAAATCTCAAACCAGAAGAAAAGCAATCTAAATTATCAAATGTAGATTTCGACCGTAAGTAGTTTGTCTGCTCGCTTAACCTCCTTTACGCGCACTCGATGAACACTTCGATCGTTTGACTGCTCACTACGACCGCCTTTGCACGGGGTCGAAATCTCCCTTCGCTCGAAAGCTTCAGCCACTCGAACGAGAACACACCAAGGACACCACCGTACTCTGCTCGGTTGGATTGAACCGACGACCGTAGACACCAAGCTCGTGGCACACAAAATCGTGATGTGTTAGAACGCCGTTGAAGGCACAAGAAAATGATGCTCAGAAAACACGTCGCCGATGCAGACTAACTTTTCTTGAAATCGATCTGATCTATTACTTCTGGATCTTGTTTATGGCCACAAAACACACTTACGGCACCCCAAAAAATTCTAGCACAAAAAACCTCCTTGAAGCTATGGCTAAAACTCTTAGCCTTTCCTTACTTTTATATGCTAGAGCCCTAAACCGTGTTCACATCAAACACGGACACAAAATCCTATCTCTTCTAAAAATCAAGGGACCCGAAACCCTTCCAAACACATATTTTAATCAATCTCTACCTCTTCTAAGTTATGAACTCCCTCCATAACTCCTAACTCAACACATGACGAAGCATCTAAGACAGCAGCTCCCGTAACATCATCACACCTCATCAACTTCTGTGTCGCAGCCTCTAGGACCGTACCACCCATAGTTTCTCCATGAATCATCACCTCTCGTGTCGAAGCCTCCGAGACCGCACCGCCCGTAGATTCTCCACAAATCACCATATTTGATCTCCACATGCTCCAGCGTGAGCCCGACCACCTCGCGTGACATCGTCAACTGTCTAGACCTCAGATCTCCCCATCCTAGTCCCAGTCCTCCTCATTACCGACCATGATCGTCTCCACGCCCACCTGCACATGCAAAGACCAAAGAAACTTTCTCCCGGCACATGTTCTTTCTAACTTGACCAACATCAGGACACATACACACACATTTAGCCACATCAACATCACACAGGTCGTCCACGACCACACATCCCATCGCTATCCAGAAATCAACTTTAGATCACACAATACGACCGCTAGCTCATCGAGTACTCGAAAACAACAAGTACTCGAGAATTACCATCGCTCAGAACACTCAGGAATAACAAGCATCGCTCCCAACCACAAAACCATTGGGTACTGACTACCGAGTACCGATCGCTATGACTAAAACACCAGATCGCTAGGTCTACGACTGCCGATCTCCAACCATTCGCTGCACTATTGATCACCGAGTACCGCACAGACTACTATCCACGAGTACCGAAGCACCAACCACCAAACACCAGCCTAGCATGAGTATTCGAAATACTCAAAGATAGCAAGAATTGAAGCATTCGAACCGACCATGAAGTCTACGAGTACTGATCGTGAAGTCTACGGCAACCGATCGCAAAGTCTACGACTACCGAGTATCAACCAGTAAAGTCTACGACTATCGAGTATCAACCAGATACTGTAACAAATGACCTTACGATCTTTGACTGGTTCACTGTAGCTAAGACCGGTTAAATGTTGCATACGAGCGGTTACTGTTCGAGGTCAAAATCTACGATTACCTGCCATGCTCGTTCTAACGTGGTTGATTTACCGTGGTTGAATTCTTTCATGGTCAAAATCTGCCGTGGTCGAAGTCTGCTATTCAGACCTGCCGATCAGGCCATCCATCACAAGGCTGATCGGACCAACCATCACAAGGCCAATCAGACTACCGTCCGTGGTCGAAGCCAGGTGTGGCTGTTTTGCCATTATGAAAACTCAAGCACAGAAGCGCATCGACCAGAACTTTCACGAATGTAAATTCCAATAAAACCAAATGTCAATTATTCATCATCAACAAAATACACGACCATCACATGGTATAACAGAAAAAACTACATAAGTTAATGATTTGTGTAAATCAGGGTCTAAGCATTAAATTCTACTAAGTTGGTTCTGGCAAATCATTCCATAGGACGGGGCCTGAAGTTGTACTGTTGAAGGCCCTATCTCAGATTTTGACATGTGGCATTGATAATCCTAAAGCATCTCTCATCTATCTCATCCCACCAATGAAATAGGCAGCTCCCATCTCATTCCCCGCCGCCACACCCTCTCACCGCGAGATCGACGGCCACTCCCATCTCTTTCCCCACTACCCACCCTCCAATGCCACTGCCACCGCTTCCCCCTTGGTCGCTTCTTCGTCGCCTCCTCCTTCGCCTCCACGGCCGTGGATGTGGATAGCAACCGTACCCACACCCTCCCGGGACGCCATCTCCTTCGGCGAGTAAGGGACACACAGTCGCCGCCGCAAGAGAGAGGTCACGGTGAAGAGACGGGTCCCACTGACGTGGCGGAGAAGGATGAATCTATCCATCCGAGCACTCATCGCCGGTGAGGTCACCGAAATGACTTTACGAATCAAAATTTAGGGGGAGTTACGTGATGTGATGTGCGCGCTTGTGTTGATGTGGTGGCAGCCAAACTTCACTAGGGATCTCACCGCGGAGCCTGTGGGATGGCAAGGAGAGGACTTTGAGCTCGGTGAGGCGAGCCACCGCCGGTGGTAACTCCTCGACGTAGCGCCGGTCAAGTCGCGATGGCAGGGAGAGGGCGAAGATGAGAGAACACGCATCACAACTCACCCCTGACCAGGAGCAATTGTGGCCACCAGATTCCGGTGACCAGTGGTCGGGAAGCTCACCGGTGTAAGATCAAGAAGGCCGACTAGAGGGGGATGAATAGGCGGATTAAAAATCTTTCTTCAATTATGAATTGTTTCTATTTAGTTAAAACCAAGTATAGAATGCGGAAGGTTAACTCAATTTGGTTTGGCACAAATAAAACCTAAATCAATTATGTTCACTTAAGTGCACCAACAAATTAAGACTATATCAAGGTTTACAATCCTAGGATGATAAGTAATCAATTTGATTCTATGAATGTAAATTGCTTAAATGTAAATTGAGCATAAGAAAACAAACCACAAATGACACGACTGTTTTTTACTATGGTGTTCGGAGACTTGTTAGTCTCCCCAATATCATGTTGAGGTAAGCCCAAACGAATTGGATCAGCTCCATGAATTAAGCCAATCACCTCAAATCCACTAGTGGTAGCTCTTTCCTGCTCCGAGTAGGTAAGCTCCAACCTTCACACTTCGTCGGGTCTTCTCACAATCTTCTTTAAGAAGACCGCCGCGCACGATGCCTCCAATGGTGTCTAGGAGTTGGAAACCTCCAAGAGTAATAAGTCAAGCTCCTCGCTTGACTCTCACCACGTGCAATGAACACACAAGCTCGAATGGATACTCAATTCACCTCTAGATGCAACATAAACAATCTAAAGCCTTCCTCCTTACTCACAAGGTGCAACACATGCGCAATTGAGAGGAGAACCTCACATTAGTTCAAAGGAGTGAAATAGAGTGCAAAAGGTTCTACTCCAACCGGCCACAAGGGGCTATTTATATCCCATACCTCGAAACTAACCATTGGAACAAAATGTGAGGAAGTACCACATGCAAACCGCCGATAGTTCCACTCCCCTCACAAATGGTCAGAAAACTAGCCATTACAGTAGGCTGTCGGTAGTTCCGCCGTCTAAAGATCGGTACTACCGATCATCGAAAGTACCATTATACTCGTGCGGAAACATAGACTCTAAAAACTTGCAAAACACATTTGCAATGTATAGTCATATATTACAAGGATTTAACACACGAGCTTCAATTTTTTGCAAAACACATTCGTAAATATAGGTATCATGCTACAAAGAGTTAGAGAAGGTGAGGTTGAGATATCAACATATGATGAGACTCAAGCTAATAGACATGACCCCTCTTAATAGTACGAAAACATATACTAGCAATTTGGTCTTACTCAGGGATGGCAATTGTGCCCGTTTACCCGTGTACCCGTGGGTAAATACCCTAATAGAGTCGGGTATGGGATGTATTCTTTACCCACGGGTATGAAAATGGAGAGAAATCTCTGCCCATCGGGTAAACGGGTACGGGTATGGGTTAGTTCTACCCGTACCCGTCTCACCCGTTTACCCGTGAAATAAATTGACATGTGGGCCATTTCATTGCAGCCGTCGGATCCGGCTCAGCTCCACAAAACCCTAGCCCGATGCGGCACCTATATGATGCTACGCGTGTGGGGAAGAGAGCGAGCGGCGGCGCAGTCACACACAGCCGCAGCACCGGAGGAGGGAAACCGCCGCCGCCGCCATGGGTAAGCCCCCTTGGACCTCGACCACCGTTGCCGCCAACCTTACTGCTTCTCCTTCTTGTCGTGGTCGGTTCCTAATGATTGCGCTAGTTCGATGCGTTCCTCGCAGGTATCTTGCGTGACTCGATGCACAAGCGCCGCGCCACCGACAGCAAGCAAAAGGAGTGGCGCAAGAAGCGAAAGTGAGTGGTCCAGAGTCCAGATCCCCTTCCCTCCCCCTCCCTAGATTCGCCTGATGGATGCTTTACTTCTTTCTAGATTATTATTACTTGAGTATATTGGATCTTGATAGCGTTTGTATATATTTGAACGATACGTTGTTGAAACATCACTCGGCTGAGACTAGCCTGGATTCGGGCTGCTGCAGCTTGCGAGCCCGCTACTCGGATGGTTTTTGGGACGTGAGCGGACCGTGTTCCAGGGAATGCCCGCGAGAGGCTCCTGCGCGCAGTGAGTTGTTGGTGTTGGCTTTTCTTGGGCTCGTCATGGTGGATTGAGGGGGCTGGAGTTGGTTGTTCCATGAGCATGGGCGGTTCGGAGAGGACCATCGTTTGGTTCAGAAGGGACCTCCAGATCGATGACAACCCAGCCGCGGCGGCCGCGGCGAGGGACGGCTCTGTCCTCCCTGTCTTCATATGGTGCCCGATGGCGGGCGTTCTATCCCGCCGTTGCTCCGGTGGTGGCTGAAGGAGTCGCTCAGGTGTCCGCTTGTGCTGATCCGAGCTGTGGAGAGTACTCTTGCGGCTTTTCGGCAGTGCATTGATTCAGTGATTTCAGTCAATGCCACCAGAGTGGTTTATAACCATCTATATGGTATAGTTACTTGCCCATGTTGTATCATATATCAGTAGAGTTTCTTCTTTTATTGCGGCTTCTTTTTGAAAAGATCTCTCGATCGATCGATCGACTTTGCATGTCAAGAAATTTGGTGATCACATCTTCAAAAGCTTAGCCAGTCACGTCATGTGGTTTCGTGTTTTCAAAAGTTTCAGCCAATTACATTATGTAACTTTTGGTCAGAAGATGATCCGAGTGAATTAGTCTTATGGAGTTCTGTCTCGAAAGACCATAATTGACAATGAAATGTAGTACAAATGTTATTTACAAGAAAGCTTTATCAATTATCCAGTTTGTTTTGTTTCATCAATTTTTGTGATGCACTCCGTTCGCGGGTAAACGGGTATGCCCACGGGCGACGGGTATGGGCGAGGTTTTTTACCCGTCGTCCTTCGCGGGTATGCCCGCGGGCGTAAATCGGAGTCGCGGGTACCCGCCGCGCCCGATTGCCATCCCTAGTCTTACTTCACCATGGCATGATCTAGACTCAGCTATGTAGGTATGGACCTTCTTTAGGATATTGGGGCATACTTCACCATGCCACCTCTCATACTTGGTTATGTTTTCTTGGATCCTCACTATAACTCCCCTTCTAATTGCTTCTAGCATACTTATGATTGGAAAATACCTACAACTTTCCTACATCCTGCTAGGAAGCATCTCTTGCATCCCTCTAAGCAAACATAAAATCTCTTGAACATTGGTTCTTCAAAGTCCTGGTCCAGATTCATGTACTACTATTGTGCTCCTATGGTTGCTCCTCAACAATTCTAGATGGTAATCAAACACCCTGGAGTACTCACCCTTTGTGACATTGAGCATTTTCTGCATCACTATTGATTTGGCCCTCTTGCACTTGTATATGCTCACATCTGCAAACATTTCCTCCTGTACTGTAACCTTCAAGCACTCCATGCTCCATGCGGGGTTAGCTTTGATAATTTTCTCATACTTCTCTGCAATTCTTCTAGCAAATACTAATTTGTTATCTCTTCTTAGTGGGCATGTGTACACACCTATCATTGTGCTAATCTGCCAGCTACCTGTCCTGGTGTTAGTGGACAGGAGGATGACCCATGGACAACTGGGCCATGTGCACTTTACTTTTACCCTGTCACCCTCATCTTTGACAAAACTAATTATCCTTTTTTCTGCCAACCCATACTTGATTACAACTCTCTTAAACTGTTTCTTGCCTCTAAACCTCATACCCAAGGAGAAGGAAGGGATCCAAGCCTTGTTGTCATACCTGGGATACATGAATTTCTTCCTGACTACATGACCATCATTGTCTTCCTCAAAGGATTCTTCATTATCACTACTTCTTCCTCATCCATTGGAAATTCAAATTCTACATGACACTATCATGTAGATGCTACATAGATGACATCATCTAGTTCTACAGTTTGCTCTGCCTTAACCTTCTTCCTAAACTCCCTTGATTTCTTTCTGATTGCTATTGCTTCCTCATCTTCACCTGATGATGCATCATCACCTGGCACATAATCACAGTCTTCCTCTAACTCTGCATCAGCTACTTCTGCTATGTCTATATGTATAACAAGATCCATGTCTACCTGTTTCTTGAAGTGTTCTTGGAGCTTGAACCATAGATTTTCCTAAATGAAGCTATTTCATTTTATCTTTCCTCGGGAGACAATGAGATAACATACACGTCCTTGGGCTCACCACATGAGAGGTTAGGACATGTACCAGCTCTTGCTCTTCACATCGTCTTACCTTTCACTCAGTGCTTCTATCTCCTCAGAATCACCACCTTCCTCCTCATTGTTCTCACTGCCTTCCTCCTCATCTGACTCACCAACCATTGTGGCGACCTCCACATAGATGTCAGCAACACCACCATCGGTGGTACAATCGTACATGTATTGACAACCTTGTCATCTACCAGAACCCTCAGCTTATTCACCAGATCTTTGCCAAGAAATAGCCAATGAAGCAAGATCCCATCCACAACCTCATAGTGATCACCCAAATGTCCAAAAATCTCAGGCAAACAAATCTTGTCGTGCTCAAGGTACAACATTTCCTCTGAACCACCGAGGTAGTGCAACGTCTTGCCATTGTTGAAGAAGTCCCCGCCATAGTGAAATCTTATAGTTAGCTTGTCCAAAGAATCTATTACTCTACTCTATCATAACCCTACAAGCAAGTGAGATGAAAAAAATCAGTCCTACTGCCATGTGGAACTACACTAAACAAGAACAAAATTTATGATTTCCTTAAATTAAGCGCTCTACGGCACCTAAAAAACTCAATGCACACCCCACCAAGTTAAAAAAATCCATTTTGGAGTCAGATTCGAGAAGGAGGATTATCAAATTCGAACACCTACCTCTTTCTGCGTCGATCCGGCCTCCTCCTTCAGCTCTCATGCCAACACGAGTGGGGACCAACTCCTCGGTTACTGTCCACCACGAGAGCTTGCTACCGCGAGCTAAGGATTTGGAAGAGGATGCCGCATGAATGGGGAACAAGACACATGACGTTCAGTTATACCACGAGAGAGACATGTTTTTGCCAGCGAGGGGGAACATCTATGCCAGCGTGCACATCTTTGCCAGCGAGGAGACGCATGGCCGCCATGTCAGCCCAAAATCAGAGTGGTCTCGCGCAAGGGGGTAACTTGACCGGCATCAATAGTTCTGGGTTCCTGTTCAGGCAGTTTTGAAGTTCGAGGTTGATTTTCGGATGACCTCTATAGTTTAGAGTTGAAAAGTGGACTTATTTCTTTTTTTACTCCTTTGATGGGATATTCAAAGATGGTGCAGCGCCAATTCATAGACTTCATTTCATCGATATCAAACAAAACGCTCAAGAAATTGCAATTAGCAGAGTCTGTTGTGTTTGAACACAAGAATGGCAAACGACTGCGCGACCAGCATATCATCAATCAAACAGATGATGTTATCCTTAAATGTGTGAAAAACCCCGTAGTTGTTTTTTTCAGTGAACTAAGTTTCTTAGTTCAACATTGACTATTACACTGAAAGGAGAAGTGACACGGCGTGGTGTTTCTTCCGTTTGGCTTTGGCTACCGATTGCTAGAGAACAGTATCCGGGATACAATCTTACAAAGTTTTGCATTTCAGATTCTTCAGTTTTAGATCTCCGATCGACTAGGTTTTAGCATGTTTCAGCTTACAAGTTTGAACTTTCATTAACTAAGTTTCAGCATGTTTTAGTTCCAAACTTGCACTCCGTAGTACCATATGACGATTGAGCGTTCCATGGAACATCAAAGACTTGTCATCCACTGACTGAAATGAATCGGAAGTAAGCACTAAAAACATTCTAATCCTTGACATGGAAATATTCAGTGACCATAGCTCATATACGTGTACGAACTGAACGTATTCATCAGTTCCTGTCGTATGGGCAAAGGAAATTTTTTGCGGTTCAAGTGATCCGTGTTACAAAACGGCATTTTATTTTTCCTCGAGCTAGGAATGGTGACACACGTAGGCATGTTCTTTTAGCTTAGGTTTCTCTTGAATTGCCCAGGAATTTCATCCCCCTGCTTTCGCTTAGACATCATGGCTTTACCTTTACATATCGAATAATACGCTAGTGAAGCTAATGTTGAATTGGGCAAATCAAATCGTGATGTTACAGCAGCTCGTGAATTGTACGACTGTCTTTATCATTGCACCCCAAAATGTTGTAAATCATGGCATATTATGAAGTGCGGGAGTAATGGAGCATAGTTCATCAACCTGAATTCTTGCATGAGTTCACAAAAAAATACAATCCCGATGTCGGATATCAAAAGGTCAACTTCTACAGAGCTCTTGTATGTACTGTTCCAAGGATTCACAAAATCGAGTCCCTTATAAGGTCTATGCTACAACGAATTCACTTGAATAACTTGGTAGGGAGGAGTAAAAGGCAGCTGAAGTACTCTCTTGAATGGGCAGATACGGGATACAAGTCATCGAAGCATCTCTTGATCCAGAACCAACCTTAACTGTGTTCTTTTTCCAGTGTTAACAGAGGCCCAGCTTCCTTAGTTTAGTGGAATCACCATATCTTGTTCTTGACCCAAAAGAGCATTAGTACTATCCCAATCACAATGGCAACAGGAGCATACTTCCGAATCAAGGCCTGAAATCCAGAAGAATTGCGCAAGTCACAGAAATGAAATAACCAAAACAGTAAACAAAATGTACATCAACAGGATCTGCAATTCATTAAAAGACAATAAGATTGTCATACAATTTGGGATTGTATACAAATGTGGAAATCCAAGCATATTGCTGAAGGTAAACCTCCAGTTAAATGTTTGAGGACTCAAGTCAAGACAAACACCACAATTGAAAATGTTTAGCCCCCTTCCAGAATTTGATGAAAATTGACCACAGATAATGAAAATTGAGAAACATCATTTTGCTAGCTACAGGGTACAGCTGTGAACAGTCAATTTAATGAAATGTAAGTATGTAACAAATGCTAAATGTTGGAAGCAATCAACTAATTTTAGTAACTCAGACATGAAAGAGGTATCTGTGGCCTGTGGAGCACCAATGTGCAAACAAAGTACAGATTCTTAAACTAAAAGTAAGATTAACATGGTACTTCTATGCTAAACAAAGGGCAAAGTCATGCTAACAAAACTGATAATTATGTCATTTGTTCTTCAAGCAACATCTGAAGAATATTAAACAAATACGATGTTTCTAATTAGTTCAAATGCATATGCAAAACAGTATATGCATTGTGCACATGGATTACCTGGCGATTGAGATCCTTTGCCTTATTAGCATAGACTCTCGTGTCAGATGTCAATCTACTTGACATTTCACTGACCTCTGCAAAAATTGAACAGTTATTTGCCAATACAGTCAAACCTTATTATGCAATGCAATGAAAAGGAAAAGGTGGGAATAAGCCCTTAGAAGAGGGAAAGCATCGGACAGGCAAGTCCAATATGCAATAAGCATTGAGTGTGACGAAAACCAAAAGGAAGGCTAAGGCAGTGAGAATGACATTAGTGTGAATGGCTTCTTAAGACAAGTAAATCAATGCCAATTGAAAGGAAAAACTCCTTGATGATAAATCTGATGCCAATGTATGATGCAAACATCTACCAGTTTACCATGCCAGGAAATATAAATGAAACAGTAGAAGCATGAAAGATTTCCTGACTTACGATCTAGCTTTTCACCAACACCAAGAACTTCTTGAACGTTGCGAGTCATAATTTGATGCACCTCATAGAGCTCATCATTCAATTTTGCAAGGTTCCTTTGGGTTCTAGTATCCAAATACAGTTTCTTAGTCTTCTGTATGAATGCGTCTAAGTAGAAATAGACAAAAGTTATCAACCAGAAGAGCTTGAGAGGATGAATGAAATCAATGCTGATTTGCTGACAAGTGAATTAGAGATTAAAGAACCATACCAAACTTAATAAAGGCATATGGCCTTGCAGCAGTTTCAATTTGACTGCCATTGACTCTCTCAAATTCATTTTTCATATCTTCTAGGTACTGGAACGCAAGTTTCTTTGGATAAGAACGGTCACACATTGTTAGATAACATACTCGGCCTTCAATGATGTAACTGTATATCTGAATTAAGGTGCAACTATATCATATCACAAGAAATCTAACAAATGAACACATGCTAAAAAATGCATACAAGAACGTGATTAATTGGGTGCAGGATGTAGTTCTTCGATAATAGCATATGAAGTAAGCACCAGATCAAAAAAGATACTACTGAGAAAAATAGTCAAATGTAAATACCTTGCATATAAATATCTAGATCAGTAAGAGTAGCATAACATAAAATATTTGCCCGCACAAGCAGGCAGCAGGTGGAGAATAAGTGGGTGTCAGGGTTGGTTTAACTTCAGTACAAAGTTCAAAGCAGTAAATTTTAGAATAATAAATTCAAGTAGGATGGAAACCATGGCCTAGAATTACTTGGGTTAAGATACTAATCCTATTCTTTGCAATTTGCATTGCATCAATTAATTTGCCGTTTTTCATAATGAAATATAGTACACTGGCTTGTCAGTTGCACGATCTTAAAAAAGAACCGGTGTTTTGTAGAAAACAATAAAAGTAGTCCAACTATTGAATAAGTCATGGATGGTTAGTATAGCCTAGCCATCGTTACAAGGGATATTGCTTTAATATAGATATCTTTGTGATTGTTTACATGTGGTTCATGCCTAGCCAATATATGCTGACTTCTCTGTCATCAGAACTATAGAAAAGTAATTTATTGCTGAAGTAACAAGTAAAATCTAACAGCAATATATGACAACATCTTTAAATATATTTAGATATAACACCTAGGTATGGGCATATATATCATACAGTTCACATGGACATGATGAAGCAAAATTCATGAATAAGCACCTTTTCAATATAGAAAATAGATCGCAGATAGCATAAGGATACTGAAGAAAGTATGGTCCGGTCTCAATTGACATCCGTGAGGCTTCATGGTGCCCCCTTGACAAGTTCTTGAAAAGAAGTTTAGCTTGCTGCTTGTAGAAGTCAGCATCCTTCTGGTCCCGCCCATCATCCAACCCTTCTGCCAGTGGAAGGCCATCAGTGACACGTGCTATCATTGTCAGCTTTACCATTTTGTCAAGAGTGCCAGAAACCACTACAAACTATAGTAGATATCCTAAAGAGACACCTGCAAGGCAAAGCAGGGAATGGGAGCTTCAAGAGTAGTCCAACTTCAACTGTTGGACACTTGCATTAAATTATACTTCAGCACAGCACGTATCAAATTTTCAATTCATAAACAAAGCATAGCCACCATGCAAGCAATTCATGCCATTTTACAATATCACACATGCTACAATAATAATGGAACGACTTGATCATTATTTCACTGCACAACTTCATACAAGCAATCACGACCTAAGTTCTGCTAGCTTGCTAGCTTAACTAACCAGTATTTTTGCAACATGTACTGATATACCTGACAAAACCCAGTAATAAAATCCATCTGCATAGCACTGAGAAAATCCAGAATTGAATTACCTATCGGAAATTAATCACTTCACAGACAAGATATCTTCATTAATAACATGAATCTCAAAAATGAAGGTGCAACACCATTACTTAAGACCCCAACAAAAAAAACAACCATGCATAAATCCCTCCCCATTTTTCCACCGAGTACCCAAAACAGTTCATGAGCTGATAACAAGGATCTATGACGAACTATGCAACGATCCACAATCACCCGGCATGAATGCACAATTCACACACTATCAATCTGTTCAATAAAAGGGTGGGTGCAATTTTTCTAACATTACTCACACTCCAATCTGCAGTGCTGTCATGCATGACACCACACGAACAGTACAATTAAATCCAATGATTCCCCCCTACTGTGACTCAACCTGGTCAATGGGATGAAAAGGGGGGTTACTCTAGACTATAATCCACCAGGCCCTCAGAACTCGCAAACAGCTAACCCATCCAATCAGTTCAATACTCCATGCAAACTCCTAGGCCAGCAGAACCTACGCTGAAACTACGATTCAGAGCATTCATATAAAATTGGACAACCAAACAGACAACCACTATCTAAAAAGCAGTATGATCCGTAATTCATGCGAACGATCCCATCCGCGCCAAACCCTAATCAGAACAACCAACCGTACAGTTCAAATCTATAAAACATCGTAAGAACATCGACCAGATCGAATCCCGAATTCGGAAGGGGAAAAGGCAGGCGATAGTGTCAGATCTACCGGATCTGGACGCGCCAGAGACTAGGACGACACAACTGAACATCGAAAGAGGGGTGGGGAGAGGGGGGCGTACGAGGAGGAGGCGGTGGCAGCGGAAGCGGAAGCGGAGGCGATGCGGTGGCCGTCTCCGGGGAAGGAGATCGCGGGGTCACCGGAGGAGAAGTATCAGGAGCCCGTGCTGTCCTGGGCGTGTCGCTTGGGCGAATGGAGATGCGGAGATGTTTGCTCATCCGACCGGATCGGGCATGAATGGGGCAGGTTAACGGGTTTCTTCTAGGACCCGTCCAGGCGTCCACATGTGCACAACCGTCAACAGGCACGTTAATGGGTTTTGTCCTAGGATCCGTCCAGACGTCCACATGTGCACAACAGCAAGTATTTCACTAATCTAGTCATTGATCAAAAGAGAGTACCTATCGCAGATCTAGTAGCAATGTTCAGCTGTAATACGATAGCAACAGGGAATAACCATGAAAAAACTTGATCTATCAGATTCTATGGGAGGAAGATTCTATGGGAGGAAGACAGACCCAAGTTTGAGGGAGAGGAAGAAGACAAGTGGATGCCGTCGCTACCGTCGTTGACCAGCCTCCCATCATAACTGTTGTCACCGATCTCCTCACTAGCTCAGCGTTAATTGGGCGACGACGAATCACCAGTGTTCTAAAAGGCGGGTTTAGCGGCCGCTTAAGTGCCTAAGCGCTGGCGGAGCCCCGCCGCCGCCTTGGCCAAAATCGGTGAGCTAAGCGGCGAGCCGCCTAAGCGGCCGTCGGCGGTCAAAAGCGGCCGTCGGCGGTCAAAGCGGGCGAAGATGGTCCAGGCGAGCGGAAGGTGGTCTAGAGAAAGAGAGGCACCTAGAGATCTCTTGTCACCGCGCATTGTCGGCCGTCGTCGTCGCCGGATCCGCCGTCGCCGGATCCACTGCCTCCACCGTTGCCGCAACCGGATCCGCCGCCGCCGCAGCTGGATCCACCGTTGTCGCAGCTGGATCCACCGTTGTCGCAGCCGGATCCGCTGCCTCCACCGTCGCCGCAGCTGGATCCGCCGTCGCTGTAGCCGGATCCGCTGTCGATGCCGCCGGATCCACCGTCGATGCCGCCGAATCCACTGGAGTAACGCCATCGGCAGGAGCAAAGAGGCCGCTGGATCCACGGTCGCCGTAGCCGTCGCCGGATCCGTCGGATCCACGGTTGCCGTAGCCGTCGCCGGATCCGTCGGATCCACTGGAGATGGGGGAAGGAGAGAGTTGGAGAGCGGCAGGGGGCGGAGCCACGCGAAAGAACGCGGAGCCACACGAAAGAACGCAGAGCGGGCGTCGGCTAGACGCCAGATAGGGGGTTTGTGTAAGTTTGACATTTTGCAATTTAGTCCTCTTCTTTTCTAAAATTACAATAAAGTCCTTTTTTCTTTATATTTCTTCTGTTTAGACCCTTCGAAAGTGTCATCACACCACGCGATATTAATAAACTTTAGTTTTAATTCCACCGCCTAGGCCCCGTCTAGGCCCCCTAGGCGCTAGGCCCCACCTCGCCGCCCGCCTAGCGCCTAGCGCCTTCTTAAACACTCGTCACTGGCTACCCTCGACAAAGATAAGAAGAGGGAGAGGTTGCGCTGTGTCACGTGAGGTTAGGCCTAGTAATGAGCCAAGTCAAAATAGGGTCTAAAGGATAGGCTTTAATTGGGTTTAATTTGGTTAGGGGCGTAAGGCTAAATGGGTTAAGGCTAAAAAGGTTAGCGTAGAGTATGGCTTGCTTGAAGACGGGTTGGGTGGGATCAAAACTGACTCATTCTTTTGGGTTCATAATGGGTCCAACCCAAGCAGGGGCCGTGCCGTGAAATTTGGAGGCCCTGTACAAAGCTCTAAGTGAGGACTAAATCAAAGTACCAAATATAGCCAAAATAATGTATGTATTGCAGAGCAAATGCGATATATCAAGAATAGTACCTTTTGAACTCTTGGTTTGCATAATCTTTACTTGAATAACATCATTCTCTTAGTGTTCTTTGAAATAAAATCTTCAATAATATGCTCATAATTAATCTTCTCCAGCAATCCACTCTCAAGTGCTATCGTAGCCAAACTATTAAGTCTTTCTTGTGTCATTGTAGAACGCAAGTATGACTTCAATAGTTTTAATTTAGAAAAGCTTCGCTCCACTGATACCTATATGCAATAGCTGCATTGGGAAAACAATCATGTCGTTCTAGAAACTTAAGAATTTTCAGAGGACCCGAGGTAGTACATATTTACTATTGTGTGTTAGCAAACCTTCGGTACAAAGTTACTGATGTGATTCTCTCTTTCAGATATTTACTTCCTGAACATGTAAGCACGTGTCACTTGCGCATAACTTTTTCTGCGCACAAGGTTTTGAATATTAAATTTCAATCACATCGCAGCAGCAGGTATAAGAAAGTTGACACTTGCCCTGATGGGAGGATAAAGGAGCCTGAGAGCAATGTACTTTTGGCTTCAATTGAGAACATGCAGTATGGAAGCGCCACGCACTGACACACGCGAAGTCGCGCGGAATTGGGGGCCCTGTACGGACGCACGCGTCGCACGCCCATAGGCCCGGCCCTGAACCCAAGGGTCCAGCTGATGGACAGATTAAGGCTCCTTGAAACTTCACCCCGTCTTTCCATCGCTGCCATGGACGTGCTCCTCATCTTCCGTATTTACAATCTTCTCCTATGTCCCTCCATCTTCGTCAGAATGGAAGTGTCCCTCAATGTCGCTCTGCCACGTGTAACTTGGACATGCTCCTCCGTCTCAAACTCTCAATGTTAATGTCGACGAGGGCAACGAGATGCAGCGGCAAGCGCCAATGAGAAATTGTATACATGGTAAAAAAATTCGACTGATCTTAGCTTAAAAACCAGTCACATGTACTATAGCACTTCGGATTACATAAAACAAGATCAAAGCCCTCAAGAAATGGGGAAAATTGGCACCTTGCCAAAATCACAACGCAACACTACCGACTGACTCCAAAAAGGAAGGCGTCTCTCAAAGCAACAACATATCACAACGAATCAAGGTGCGTGCATAGTAATTATAATATATAAACCAACAATAAGAACCAAGAAACCTCTTTTATCCCAATCCAACTAGTACTATCAGATTACGCCAAATACATACATGAGGACTCCGCCTCGAAACACAGTCACGTCCACCATTGACCATTCCCACAACGCCCACACACAAAATGCTCAAACCACAAAGGCCTGCGCACACGCGCGCGCACGATGTCCCGGCAAGACCCAATGCCAAAACCCAGACCCTAGCAAAAAAGCAAGGCCATTTTGGGAGGGGAGATTGGAGAGGAGAGCGGGGGTTCCCACTCATGAGGCGGCTACCGTCGCAGTCCGATGACGCGATGACGCGCTTCGTCTTCTCCTCTGCTCGGAACCTGGATGCACAGCACGACGACGAGGAGCAACAACACCACACGCCATTAGAGACATCCACTAGGAGATCGAGGAGCAAACCTCCAAAACACGAAGGAAAAGAACCGGATCGGAGCTAGTAGCAGTGGCACGTACTCATGCCGGACTCCATCCAGAGCTTGGAGCCGATGTAGCTCATGCCGGCCGCGAGCTGCTGGCTGTGGCTCCCGCCTTCCCGCCCCCATCGGCCGCCGCCTCCCCTCGCCATGGAGAACAACTATAGAAAGCGAAGGGTGGTTTGGTTTGGTTCAGTTGGGATTGGGGTTTTGGTTTGGAATTGGAGTGAGGCGGACGCTTCCTTTCCGGTGGAAGCCTTGCCTGCTTTTATAGGATGGGTTGGGTGGCGGGAACGTGGGGAGAGGACGTCAGGACGACACAGGAGCGCGGGGTGCGTCGGCCGACACGTTTTGGAACTGACGGATGGGATGGAGCGGGGGGCACTTGCGGCGGGGTATTGGCTACGCGGCAGCCGGGCCGTGCACTGTATAGCGGTGGATGCTAGGGCCGGTACCATAGCTGTTTCTAATTTTTCTTTAGATAGAAGTAAAAATAATTTATAAAAGAGTTTATTTATATAGTTATCTATAGTAACCTTATATAATTAATAGATTGTCTATACAATAATATAAACAGTAGAAAGTCGTTTATAAAACTACCATCTGTTAAATAGTAGGTAATATTTTTCTCTCCTCCATATCACTTAAAATTTTACATTACATAAACTTACGGACATTTGACACATACACTTAAAAAGGATGTGTCAGTTTGGAGTGGAAAATTGGTAAGAGTACGTGTTTTTTTTATCAATGACTCGATCTGGAAGACCGGGGGATGCTGCCTACTGATTAGTTGAACCACCATGCCGACCTCCATTTTAACCACCAACGTTCATGGCACTAAGGTTATTCTTATGTTTTTAATGATATGGCCTTGTTTGGAACGCCAGAGTTTCCACTTGTAATATGTAATGTTTCTTATCGTATTCGTCCAACTAACACCGGCAACAATGAATTGAGCTATCAGCAGCAACAAATACAGCTTTGCAATAGAAATAGAGGCTATACAAGGAATCAGGGATGTACAACCTCACTATAGAGCTTTGACGCACCAGTATACTCCTTCCTCTTAAGAGTAACTTGGTAAAGTCAACGCATTTCTTAAGAGAAGGGCGGGTGAGGATGGTGGGAGGCAGCATCTCAACTTCTTAAGGATGTCGATGGATGGGCAACAGCTTAAGAAAGTGCTCAAGAAGGGCGATGACAGTTGATGCAACCACTGCCAAAACAATCGAGCGAGCAGAGGGAATGCAACAGGACGGCACAAAACGTGTCTCACCACCCACGCCGAAGTGATGGGGCGCTACCAATCCGAGAGGAATACGGTCTAGCAGGTAATTCACACATTTCTTCCTTCGACAAGGCAACTATTGAGACCTCGCGATACATAGGAAACAACAGATTGTTCGGTTCTAATTCATGCAACACTTCCTGTGCCCATCATAATATCATATCAACCACACTTGCTTAACGGGATGTACCGCTGCTGATTTTAAGTCGGGAATAGCTACATTGGACATTCAACCGAACAGCTCGGACATTCAGCTAATAGATAATATCATCTAGAATGGGAATACGATGGCACCACCATCGAAACTATCCAAAGACCATTAATTGAAGATCCGAACAGAAGAACGAACGCATGCAAGTAGCGAACTTCTAGTAATCCACCATGCTGGGCAAACCAAAGAAATCTGCAGAATATGAACATTAATTCAAGCGCACACACAAGCAGCCAGGTGCTAACAGGACCAAGGTTCCAAAAACCGAAGCCGGAAGAAATCCTGGTCGACGGCTGGTAACAGTAACCGGCCGGTTACCGGAAAAACCAGTCATGATTTGAAAATCAAATTTTGAATTTTGAAATGTTTTAAAGTCGGTAACCGGAAAAATCGGCCAAAATTCAAAAATCAAAAATTGATACCGGCCGGTTTTTTCGGTTACCAGTCTCCACCGGTAAAAACGGTAACCGGTGGTTACCAGCCGGTAACCGCCGGGATTTTGAACCCTGAACAGGACATGTAAGTAGCATTTGATGAGAAGTTACGGCAAGTAACAGTTTTTAAGGTATAGAGCACTTGCCCCCCAACCACTTGGTTGAATGTCTACACCAAAAAAGAGAACATTTCAGAGAGAACATGCATCCATCTAATTTTCTAAAGTAGGTGATACTTTTTTTCCAGGCATATCCAAAACGACAAAAGCCCATAAGAAACAACTGAAACCAGCGGGAACATGTCCAAGCCCTAATCAAATGAGCTGACACTGTGTTCAGCCAAATGTTCCTTCTTCATTGCCTCAGCTGCCTCCCTGAAAATGTCGATAAAATCATTTAGAAAACTCCAAGCTGGTTTCAAGCAACCATTGAGAAGGGACGCACAATCCATTTCAAAGTTTTGTTTTTAAGATATAGCTTGCAATCATTTTTGTGCAAAACAGTGCTACAATGAAATATGTACCATACAAAGAACTTTACACTAACACTACCATGACAGCATACAAGCACTAAGATTCATAAAATATTACCCATTTGATTAATCATGACTCACGAGCCGTAATATACATAACGTTAGGTCATTTAAGCAATCCTTGGAAGAGTTGTGCTAAAGAAAAGAAAAGCAATAGATATAAAGAATACCAAAACGCTTCTTGCATCTCCTCATTTGCAGGATCCAGTTTCACTCCAGCCATGAATGCATCACATGCTTCTTTACACCCCTGAAGTTTAAAAGCGTGGAACAGATTATCTACAAGGAGTTGATGTATAAAGCAGCAGAAGACTAGCAAATTGTAATTTCTTTCTTGACCTTGAGTGACATGAGGGCAGCTCCTTTCCGATAGTAACCTTTTGGCCACTCAGGCCGCAGCCTTATGCAAGCATTAGCATCAAGCAAGGCATCCTGTGCTTCACCACACTTCAGATGGCAAAGGCTCCTATTTGAATGCAACGCTGCATCTGCAGGATCCAGTTTGATTGCCTGCATCAAACCAAACCATAAGTAGCACAATCTGTGATCCCGGGATCAAACTAGACCAATGGAATTAGTATGTATTGATCATAATCTGTTCCATTTATGTTAAAGAAACATAGCAGTACGCTGATGCTTAATGCATAACTGAAACCGAACTAGGCTGCGAATTGAAACTGAATGCCAATGTTTCATTCCGAGATAAGTTCCTGAAGGCTCATAACTTGAACCATTTCAAAGAAAACAAGTTCAGTGAACCAGTTGAAACACCAAGTGGAATTATTAATTCATCAGTTCTCAAAAAAATTGTGAAGAGAGTAAAAAAGTGAAGAAATAATGGTTTATATGGCTAGACAAAAGATACTAAAATTAGTCAAAATGGGAAAAACCATAACTTGGTTCTATTTAGTGGGATATCAACTCCAATTCATTAAAGAAAAAAAAAGCTCGATTCATAAGAGTACAGCAAAGATTCCCAAGAATGTGGGAGGCAGCACATGGTCCTCCTTTTCAGCTTATGACTTCGGCTTATGTTATAACTTATGATTATAGCTTCTCCCGAATAAATAAACATGATGATTTCTCTATCGTTTTTTCGAAGTGGATTATCAGAATGGCCTTTTCGAAGAGATTTATATCGGCATTCGGTTCGTTCACACAAACGCTCGCGCTACGACTAAAAGTCATTAGTCGCGGTTATAAGCTATCAGCCGCAACCGAAAAGAACCCACTCATAGTGGATGACATATTAGCAATATGGAAATAACAGTGCTTTCCAATAGATAGATATGATTGGAAAACAATGTACCTCAGTGTAGAATTTTAATGCACCAGCATAGTCCTTCCCCTCAACTGCTTTAGCACCACATAATTTCAGCTGAGCCTTTCCATCTTTATCACTTGCCTTACTCTAAATTAATAAGAAAAATTAAGCCAAGAAAAATACAGATGCTGCACACCTGTAAAATGGCAGAGCTATAAATGTTTTATTCCGCGAACTAATGCAACAATAAACTTATGTTGCATTAGAAGTGCGCACCTAAGACAGCTTTCCAGTAGGAGGCTACATGTCGGAATATACAATAGGAAGATATACGCATAGATATACCTTAATATAGGGCTTTGATTCACCAGCATCCTCCTCCTTGACTGCTTTCTTGGCATGTGCTTTCAGCTGAGCTTTTCTATCTTCATCACGTTGCTTACCCTGAATTATGATGATTAAAAAGGCCATGAAAGATACAAAATATATAACATTTACAAGAGTTTGCTGTAACCACCTTACATGAAGACAAAAGGATCTCAAAAATATACAAGTACACAACCATTCAAACTAGCAAAGTTTAAGCATTTTCTTCAGAGCGACAATTTTAGCACTTGTCGCCAATAATTGACATACCAAAGTGTTTTTCCCCCTGCAAACATTTCCATTTCCAGGCCACAGTTTAAGCAAATTTTTTGCGAAGTACACCTCACTCAAAACCAATAAGGCATGCTATGGAAGCGAACAGCTCTGGTAATGAACCAAAGAAATGGACTAAAACAGGATAACACAACTAGGTCATGCAAACTGTAATAATGAATAAATCAGCTTCTTTATTTGTATGCTCCGAGGCGGCGCGGAGGAGATTGGAGCCGACCAGATCTGGCGCAGATGGCCCTGACGCGAGCACAGGTGACGGCGGGCGCGACAGCCGGGAGGCAGCGGATCCAGCGCGTCTGGGCAACGGCACGGTGGAGTTGAGCGGCAGCCGAAGAGGTGGCCGCCCCGGGAGTGGAGCACACTCCTCCGCGGGGCGGGAGCGGAGACTAGGTTCAAAACCTAGGCTCTGATACCATATTAATATGAAGAAAGCTTGAGTGTATTGCAATAACCCATAGGGCTTATATAGTACATAAGACACACACAAAGACCCAAACCCTAGACAATAGAAAATGACCTAAATACCCTTAACAAAATCATTGGACACTTTTAACTAGGTGACCTGATGATGAAGTGCCATCCATCCAACCTAGCTCCATTCTCATTCGACCACCTTTATTATTGGACACTTTTAACTAGGTGACCTGATGATGAAGTGCCCATCCATCCAACCTAGCTCCATTCTCATTCGACCACCTTTATTAGTGGCGATAAGTACTATACCAACTTCAAGAAAACAAAGTTTCCAGCAAAAACCTGACAACTTCCCAAGAGTAAATAGCTAATGATTCATTTAACTTTCAATAAAAATCCATATTATTCATGTTAAACAAGTGAATCTGTTATGAATCATCCAATGATATTATAGAAAATTTTCTGGGGAAACATGGACAGTTCTGTTTTAAAAAACACCAACAGGTGTCAGACATGACAGATCAAAAATTACTATTTGGGTCCATCCAGATGGCCTGCACCTGTCGAGTTGCGCAGCACCATTGCACAACACCTAGTATCCATCGTTTACGGCTATGAAAATTGGGTCGCTAATCTCATTTGCTCCTCTAGCTTTCATCCCTCAGTGTCACTGTCAGCCCACATGTTGAAAATGACAAAATGCACTAAAGCAGCAGTAATCAAAACATAGCTTTCCCACAGGCTCCAAGAGTTGGTAGCACATAGCATTAGTCATCACAAGTTCATCCAACAAGCGAAATGGAGAATAACACTCAACTAAGAACAGAAAGTAACAAAGAGTTACGAACTCACATGATTACTCGGAATATTGGTGTTTGCTCCAACCTCCAACAAGTACTCAACACATTCAGTTAAGCCTTTGCTAGTTGCAATTACCAATGGAGTATCAGGAATTGTACAATTTAAATCAGCACCAGCCTGTGGATAAAGATAATCTAACATAAAAAAAATGTTGTGGATATCACAATCAATATAAAACACAGGGATTTATCTTCCACATGAGATTCCCTCCAGTAATCAAGATAAAAAAGAAGGTTAACCGTGTACCATACCTTGACAAGAAGTTTCATGCACTTTAAGCAAGCAGATTCATTCAGTTTTTCAGGAGTGGCACAAAGAGTTGCAGCCAGGGGTGTACCTAAATCCGCTGAGACCTTGTTTGGCTGCATTTGTTTTGGAAAATAGGTCACTACCCATGTAAAAGCAATAGAATATTACAGATTAGTGAAGTACACACGCACACATATCAGAAGCTAACTAAGCTGATATGGGACACATGCTACTATAAAGTTGGCAAATGAAAATATATCTTCTGCATGAATTTCTAAGCCTAAAACTAAAACAGTTTCTTCACCCATTTCTGCATGAAGATAAGATGTCAAGATCGTTGCCCATTTGGCATCGCCACAATAATAATGAATATGGCACACCAGGATAAAAAGCAAAGGCAATGCTCTAGGTGGCATCATATGCAAGTCAACTAGTTGAGCATAAAAAGTAAGTAGCCTAAAACAAGTCAAACAACTAATTCCACCCAGCATGACTTTGAACATGTAGTTACAGGAGATGAATAATTAAACATAGAAGCACAAAGCATGGTAAAAGTAAGAAACATATGAAAGAAGACAACCATAGAAATGAAGTTTAATGTAGCAAATAAAAGCAAAACATAGAAAATTTGGACCCTGTTTGGGATCCTTTGAGCATCAGCCATCAGCTTATGACCGCCAAAATTGAAGTCTTCACAAAAAGGATGCAGCTGGAGCAAACATGCAAAACTAAACAAAATATGTACCAAAATATTTATGTTCCTCTTCCCCATCTTCGCTAAGAAGACCAGCACAAGAGGCTGTTGGGGGATGCTGAGCCATCCCAAACTGGTCCTTGAAATTGAATTCTACAAGAAGTGTCACACCAAGCCCAAGTAAAAAAACATTAATTTACTAATTACATCAGCATGGTGCTCCAGTAAAATCTTCACAACGCCAGACTTCCCATTAGAGGCAGCAATATGTAATGGTGTCCCTTCAGAAGAAGATGCATCAACAATAGCTCCTTTAGATAGCAACAGTCGTGCTATTCCATCATACCCTAGGAAAAAAAGGAAAACATGTAATTAAAAAAAGGAAAACATGTAATAGCATTCCATTGAAGAATAAGCATTTTAATTTGAGGAATTAGATATTATTGATCTGGTTCATAATATAGAATGGACTCTGTTAAGGTACTAAGGTGTATGTTTCAT
The DNA here is from genome assembly GCA_036346245.1 of Bonia amplexicaulis. Lineage (NCBI taxonomy): Eukaryota > Viridiplantae > Streptophyta > Magnoliopsida > Poales > Poaceae > Bonia > Bonia amplexicaulis. The sequence goes on along the minus strand of CM070741.1, from coordinate 25,764,666 downwards.
AACAATTGGTTTTTCCCCTTACTCAGTCTCATAGATCAGGAGTATAGCATTCATATCAGTGTTGAGTGAGAGCATTTTGGGCACCCCACACAAACCCGAATGCACATGACAACATTTAAGTAAAAGAAGGCAGATATGCATTTGAGCCAGTCTGTCCAATTAGAACAAACTGAGAGGTTGACTTTTGAGTCGTCTGTCCTATCAGAACACACAAAGAGGCCGGAGAAAAGTTTTTAGGACATTTATAACAAAAGTTATGTAGTGCAAGTGCAACCATCACTTAGGTATTATCACTCTTCCAATTCATGTGCGCTCCATCAAAATCATAAACACAAAGTCGGGATTGTCATCATCATATCCAGATTGGACAGCAGTTCAACAGGGAACAATGAGAGTAGAAATATAGGCATGTGCATAAAGGGATACCTTTTTTTGCAGCATCATGCAGAGGAGCAAAGCTTTCGGAGTCTTTCTTATTTGGATCAGCACCTTTGTCAAGAAAATACCTCACAGCAATTTCTTTTCCATCCGACACCGCGCAAGACAAAGGTGTCACGCCTGCCAAGAGCATTACAAACAAGCAATTTAGTCAGATTCTCAGATCATTGACACTCTACCTGATGACAACTAATGGTGGGACAAAAAAACTCATGAACCACACCATATGACAGTTACAAGTAATTTTACAAGACATGGATATCAGATGCAATAAAAGCAGAAATCGCACAGAAACACTACTTTGGAGGTGCATATAGACAAGGCACTATGATTAACATTGTAATACAAAAAATTTCATTCACAAGCATATGCACAATCCATTTACATGGGATTCTTATAATCATATTTCAATAGCACATGCTTACATTATGTAACAGAAACAGAAGAAAATCAAAGTAATAAAATGGATTGAGCTTCACAAAAGTGACCTGAGAAAATGCATGCATAAAAATGGCCTATACCTGGACACAAATTTGTCAGTCAATAGCATATTACGTCAGGTAGAAGTAGTGTAAAAAAGACAATGAAGGAGAAAAAAATTCCTATGAAAATAAGTACACAAAGGATTGAACAAATGGTGCTTACAGCAAGCAATAATCTTATAGTATTACTGGGAGTATCACCCGCACTTCGCTGCTGATTTTTTGGATGATGTTTTCTTCAACTATCAATTTTGAAGGTTGATAGTTAATAGTTTTTGTAGGTTGCGTTACAATTCCCCCACGTGTCACCTTTTTGCCTTTCTGGTGTGTTTTGTTGTCCTTGGTTTATATTCCAATTGGGCATGTAATGTGACCTAAAGCATTTGTTTTATTCTATAATGAATGGGCAGAGTACTGCCGTTCCTTTCAAAAAAAAATGTGGCACAAGGCGGATGCTGGATTAAAAGTCAATTTTGGAGTAAGGACTCCATTGTTGGCATGCCCACACTACACAATAAGAAACCATGAAGTACGAGAAACCAGAGTATCCGGTGCTCAAACAATAAGAAAATGCCTAATAAACTATTGACAATTCATGTTCCAGAGTCGTGTTCTTTGCGGCTTTTAAAAGTAACCTACTAACTTTTAAGCGGAGTATTTTCTCAAAAGAGTCTACAAGTTAATTATAGTTCATGTTAAAGGTCCAATATATGTGCTAGCCAAAATCACAAACGAGTATCTCTCCATAATCTCTGTCACGAACAATCAAAAATTTAAAAATTTCAACCATAAACCACAGCCATAAGCCAAAAAAAGAACCGACCCTAAGATTTGCAACATATATAAGCAGCTTTTATTACATGACCCACAAAAAAGAACTCAGCAAAACATGAAAGTATTTAATATAACATTTGAGAAAGCACGCACCCGAATCACGATTATTAGCATCAGCATCCACGTCAAACCCCAGCTGCTCCACCAAGTACCTGCAAATACTCATATTCCCCCTTCTTGCTGCCTCATGCAATGGCCCAAAGCCCTCCATTCTCACAGAGGCAAGCGACTCCCTATCATCCTCATCCATGCTATCCACCAGAGCTTCAATACCCAATTTTCCAAAGAACCACAGTAAGGCACAAACCTATAGAAAATTTTAATTTAAGTTTCCGCAAAAGATCTTTGCATAAAACAAGATCAAAATCACGAAGAAATGGTGGATAATCGGCATCGGTACCTTCCAAAATCACAACAGAACATTACCCAAAAAAGGGTTCTTAAATGAACAAGCACGCTTAGCACAAACGCGCACTAGCATATACACAATCAGAAAACACCATCACACAGAACCGATCAGATTGGGAACGATGAGACCAAAAACCACCTCTTAACCCCCTTTTTTGCAGCAAAAGGAAGCAGCAAACATTCACAAACACCATCCCAACACCGCTGAGACATGCAAAATGTTCAAACAAAGCAAGCACACGAGCACACTCCAACCACGCGCGCGCGAGCGCGTACGCAAAACCCTAACAAAAATCAGGGCCAAAACACCTGAAAAAAAAGCGAGGCCATCTTGGGAGAGGAAGAGGGGGACGGAGCGTGGAGCGGGGGATCTCACCCTTGAGGCGGCCGACGTCGCCATCCGCACACGCCGTGAGGAACATCACCTGCGGAGGCAAAGGCATCCCGGTACCTGGACGCACGACGACGAGGAACAACACCGGCAGGCGGCAGCCATTAGAGACCTCGGAGAGCAAAACACGCCCCTCAAAAAAAAACCAACGCAAAAACAAAGGGATCGCAGGAGCTGCACGTACCCACGGTACACTCCAACCCGAGGCGGGAGGCGACGTCGCTGATGGCCGTCGCTATTCGCTGGATATCGTTCGCGCCTACTGGCCCGGCTCTTCGACGCCTTCCCCTCGCCATGGACAACTCGAGAACACTAGAGAACTAGAAGCGAATGGATGGTTTGGTTTGCATTCGGTTTGGGGTTTGGGGCGGTTGCTTCTAGGGGAAGGAGGCCTTGGAGCCTGCTTGTATGGAATGGAAATTAATGGAGAGTGGCGAGGTGGCGGGGACGTGGGAGAGAGAAGGGGAAGGAGGCCTTGACGCCGTGTTCGGTCGACACGTGTTTGTACGGACGGATGGGATGCAGCAGGAAGCATTGCAGAGGGGTATTGGCTAGCGGCACCCGAGGGCGTGAGTTCCTGCGTGGTGGCGGAGGTGGATTTTTTTGGGCTGATTGTTTATAAGTTATGATTTAAATATTTAAATTTTGGTAATTCGTTAGAGTCAGTACGTAGAGGAAAATAACTATATATAATTTTTGTTGATACAGTTAAACTCAGTACATTTTTACTATAATTTTCCTATTGACGCTGCCTCAAAAAGCACATCATTGAAAAGCTAGTTACTGTAGACAGTACAAATATAACCAATTTTAAACCAAAAAAACCCGGTCAGAGACCCAAGATGTACGTAGAAAATGGTGTGTCCCTGAGCAGTAGCACCAAGAAGGTTGCAACGACGGTTTGGCTCTTTTCGTATGGGTTTTTAAAAGTTGTTTTTATATGGTACATAGCATTTAAATAGAGTGTCTTTGTAAGTTAAGTTTTACTACTTGATTGTAATATATATTATAATGACTTAATTTATATCGATCAAGATTACATACGGACCTCTTTCTACAAGCTTCTTTAGTGTACAGCTGACATAGAATCCGAGTCTAACAAAAAATAATGCACAGTGCATGCACACGGATGCAATTTTTCAGGAAACATATATTACAATATGTTGACTTTCTTGTGACCCCATATGTTAGGTTGAACCAGCAAACAAAGTACACGGTTGATAAAAGAAATAGTTTCATTCTAAACTACAGAAACGAAACTATTCTAGTGGTGAACCCTATAATAAAAATGATAACATAGACTAACAAAAAAATATAGTTTATTGGCACTAAAACTATCATAATGGTTAACCCTAGAATAACAATGACAATTAACAATATAATCTAAACTAGACAAAACAATCACATAAAAAAGTAGTCAAAACAATATGATTTGTGAACCCCTCAAAGACATCAACACAATATCGGCGCGTAAGAGCAGCATCTCCCTCCCGTATTCCATACTCACGAGGAGCAGCTACACGACTTAGACGGTAAAGATAAATGTGCTTATGTATGCTCAAGACGTGTGGAACGCAATCATGAATGAGGTGGTGAACGAGAGGCAGCAGAGGCTCATCTCATCGTGGCGGAGGCCGCCGACGAACCGGCGCTGATGTGAAGGAGATACAGCAAGATTAAGGGGGTAATTGTTGGGTTAATCTTATTGCATGTGTGTTTTGCTCAAGTGTGTTCGAGTAATCTCTGTGTGTGATCGTTACAACTAGTCAGTGTGGTCGATACGACCAGTCTCTGTATTGTCGTTATGACCAGTACTAAAGCTATACCGAGTATTGTAGCTCCGAGTACGTTGTGGTCATAACGCCATGGTTGATGGTCGATAGTCGTAGCCGAGAGTCGATGGTCGGTAGTCGGCAGTGAATACTCGAAGGGGTACTATGGGCGTCATACTCGGAGCAGTATTGTGAATGTCATACTCGGAGGAGTACTGTAGACATTATACTCGAAGGAGCACAGTGGACGCCATACTCAGGGTGTTTATGCATAACACGGTTATACTTCTTTTGTGCACTAGACAGGTACTTTTTTACGATGTTAGTTCTCCCGCCATGGCACCGTTTCAGCATCTCTTTCGATATCTAGTAACTAAACTTGGTTCAACGGACATTGATTTTTCCATGACTTACATGCAAAAAGAATAAGATTAGCTTCTAGTTTGGATGTTAAGCTCAATTGTATTTGGGTGTTGATGAAGGGACTGCAAAAAGTCGTTCTCAAATTGCCAAGAGTGGTTCTATGGAGGCTAAAAGCAAAGGCGATAAGTCGTTATGGTGAATACTATTGGAAGACCACGGCCAAATTTTGTGTCTATTGATCTATTATTTTTCCAGCTATCATGAGGTAGATTCATGCTGAAATCGATTTGAATATTAAGCTAATTCAGCTATGACATTCTACAAAAGGAAATACATGTCGATGCATATGGCTCCACATTTCATTTAGATGATAGCTTAGGTAGCATTTTTTATGCGGGATGATTCTGGATTAAAGGTTTGTGGATGCATTGCTGGTTAGCCCTGGTTTCCTCTGCATCAGCATAGCCTGCCTTATTTTCCTAAACTAGCGGAATTCCCGTGCGTTGCTACGAATTTTTAAAATTTGCTATACTATATGTTTTAAAACTTACGGGTGGTAAAAAATTTTAAAATATACATACAAACATGTTCTAAAAGTTTTTAGATCTGTCAAGTAAGTTGGAGACGGAGGATGCGGGGGGAGAGGAGGAGCATGGCCCACGTGTCGGCCCGATCTTTTCTACGAAGAGCAAAAGAACTACCTACATATATATCTGGACGGCTGATCTTTGATCGGATGGCTGAGAAGAGAGGAGGGAGAACGAACTGACGACCACCAACTCATATTTTTATAATCTTTACTATTATAAAAGAACGAGTTGGTGGTTGGTCCGGCCTCTCCTACCCTTCTCACAGAAAAAGATATAGCATGTGTCCCCTTCACCCGCCTCACGACGTGCGCTGCCTCCTCCCACCTTCTCCCCCGTCTCCCCACGTTCTCCCACCTTCTCCCCATTCTCCGCACCTCCTCCCTCCCTCCTCCGCCCGCCCTCCTCCTCATCCGCCTCCGCCGCCTCCTCCTCCCCACTTCTCCACTCCTCCGCCTCCTCCTCCTCCCCGCTCCGCCGCCTCCTCCCCCTCCGCCGCCTCCTCCCCGCCTCCTCCGCTCCGCCAACGCCTCCTCCCCCCCCTTCGCCTCCGCCGCCTCCTCCCCGCTCCTCCGCAACACCCCCCTCCTCCTCCCCGCTCCGCCTCCTCCTCCCCACTCCACCGCTCCACCGCCTCCCCGCTCCTCCACTCCGCCTCCTCCTCCTCCGCCTCACCTCCTCCTTGCTCCTCTCGCCGCCACCGCCGCCTCCTCCTCCCCCCCCCGCCGCCGCCTCCTCCCACATTCGATCCCCATTCTCAGTCACCACGCCGCGCCATCCAGCATTCGGCAATCCGCATCCCCTTCTTGGTTGCTTCAGTGCTTCCCTGTCCCCTCGACACGGTAGCAGGGCCACGGCCGGGGCGTAGGCGCCAGCGGCTAGCGGACAGCCAAGGGGAATGGGGTGGGGAGGCGGCAAGGGAGGGCCAAGCCGCAGTCGCCGATGGGACGGGGGAGGGGAGGCCTCCTTGGGGATGCATGCAGGTCATTGGCCGGCCACCATTTGTTTTGATTGTTTCTTGAGCTCCAAATTTGTAAGTAAGGATTCAACAGTGTAGCTAGCTTTAACACACGGATCATCAAGTAGTGGTTCCCGATATTTATTTGTCTTAATGTCTTCATGTTTGTTTCAGATTGTTTTAATCGAAGAATTCTTACTTACCTCCAAGCCGCCAACATTCAGCCGCAGCCCCAAGGTATGTGTGTGTGTTGTCACTCCTCAGTGAATCAGTGGATTAAGGATTGGTTGGGCAGGGAAAAATTTGATTTGCTTGTGAATCAGTGAATGGTATCTGTGAATTGTGATATGTGAAAGTGTGAATCAATCATAGACTCATAGATATGATATTTGTGAGCTAATTCATAGACTCATTGTCAATCATATACATGATATGCTCTTTTATTTTTCCTGCTTATGAATCAGTGAATGATTTTTGTGAATTGTGAAATGTGAATTGTGATATGTGAAAGTGTGAATCATAGAATCAGTCATAGACTCATATATATTATTCATAGACAGTGCCAATATATTTCCCTTAAATAATGAATATTTGAATTATCAATTTTAAAAAACGATGAGGTTTTTGGTTGATACGAAAAGCCTTGCAAATGAGGGAACTTTTAGAAGTAAATACTATGCTTGGTTTACATGGGTGCAGGTTGGTTTTTGTGCTTTTTCTACTCACTGTTGAATTTGTTTCTTCTTTTCCTGGTTAGTTGCTTGGCTATTCTCCTCTCTTTTGTCATCACTGACCCAAGATTGCCTGATAATCCCATTGTAAGATTCAACTGGGACCTCTTGTACCTCTGACTCCGCTGTTCTTTTTATTGGTATAGATATGAATTTTTATTAAATCTGTATTTATTCTTTGGCCAATGTTTCAGATATTTGTGTCTGATAGTTTTCTGCAATTGACAGAATATAGCCGTGAAGAAATATTGGTACGTCGAAATAGTTTTCTGCAATCTTCTTTTCTACGTGAGTTTCCTGGTCTTCGTCAAGTAGTTTTTTCTTCATGAGAGTACTATGGTTAAATCCTGCTCAGCTTGATTGTTCTTGTTTGAACTGCAAAATGGTATGATAAAATATGGATTGCTTGCTTATGAATAACTTTATGGTCAAGAAGCACAAATTTCCATTCACTTGTACCTTTGCAGCTTCAGCTACAATTTCTGGAAGTTAATTAGCTGTAACATCATTCAAAGCAGGCAATGAATTTGCAACAAGAACTACCTGCAGAATCAGTATCTTGTTACCAGCTCACGTTAACTATCTAAATATCAGTAGAAGACCTATGACAATTGAAGTATTGAACATCTAGCAATCATTGAATGGAATATAACTGAAGGTCTGCTTCACTTCCAGGGTTATTTCACAACGCTTGGTCAAACTGCAGAAGTCATCTTTCTATCAGTTCTTTGTTATCACGAATAAAATGTTAGAGGGTATCACAAAATTAACAAAGCAGGATTGTTTGATTTGTTTCCTAATCTTGCATGCAGTCTATATTTTCCAAGAAGGAGAGCATAAATGTGAATTCAATAAATTATATTAGCAATCTAACATGCCATATATTGCCTGCTCCCATGATTCAATCTCTTGAAACAGCATCATGTCTGTTCTTTTAAATTCAAACTCTAATGTAGGCTTGCTTTGTCAAGAGTGCAAAGTATCATGAGTGAACAAAAACAACAATATTATTTGATGCAAAACTCCGCTTTTGTCCATTGCAGATTTTGTTTTCTGTAGCAACGCACGGCACTTAACTAGTAGTAAAGAAAAATATGTGCGTGTGCGTGTGTGTTTTCGTTAGAACAACAGAGTGCTTTTCTACGCTATTGCTTGTTCTTCCTTTTCAAATCTATATATAGGATGCTGACGGTTGTCTACACATTTTTTGTACGGACTAGAACAATCTGGAGGTGAGCAAACGTTCATTTTCTATGCTTTATAACCATGTAAATTTGGTGGAAAATAAGCGTATTGTGATTCTTTACCCATAGCTGTTGGTTACTTGATCCTGAAATGTATTTTTGTGTGCTTTAGGTAGCATCGGCAATAATTCTTGGCGAACAATATTCAGACAGATTGCTACGATGATACCGGCTGTATCCTGTGTGGTGAATTTGCTACGATGATACCATGTCGCGGCGGCGGCGAACGAGCGCACACGAGATGACGAGAGGCGGCACTTTCAGAGGACTCGCACGTGTGGAGGCAGAGGCAGAACAGTAGAGCAAACACAAGTTGACCGGGAAATAACACAGAATAAACTTCTAATTTAAATTCTTCCACCGGGAAATAACACATAATCTTCTTATTTAAACTGTTCCAGTAAAAACATTAAGATTGGGTTCTAAATCAGAAAGGGATACAACAGTAATACTTCACTTCAACTTGCTATATGTCATTTGACCGATCGGGCCTGTTCTTTTTAATCCCTCCAAAAGTTGTCTTTTGGTTTTTCTACAACAACTAGTTTTCAAATAGAATAACTTTTTAAGACGGAGTGTACAAGTTAATTGCAGTACACACTATAGCGACTTCATTTATATGGGACAAAGTCACATGCGAGTTTTTATTATTCCGTAATATCTCTTACGAACAACCCAAAAATTATAAGCCACAGCTAAAAGTCATAAGCCGAAACAAAAAAAATAGGCCCACAAATGTACTTCAGGTGTGATAATGGATGTGGGTTATCTGCTCTCAGCAAGGCCGGCCCTAGGTCAATGCAACAAGGGCGTCTACCTAGGGCTCAACACCAACAAAGGCCTAGTCAAGTGTGCATGTAATGATATATACATGTTGTAGCAGGCTTAAACTATTTGCTAGTATTAGATAATAACTATATGAGTAGTGTTACCACCGACGAGCAACTAAGAAAACTAGCTGAAGTATCTTCATCAAATATGCAATCAGCGAAGCGGACAGTATGCAAATCTCCTATCATAGGTTCTAAATACCTGATTATGAATGCTATCTCATAACCAGCGCATATCCCAGTCTTTCAGAGAGGACCTATTGCGGAGCTCGGGTGCCAGCGGTCGGCCTCGACTTCGGGTCGGGCGGCACTCTGCTGCCGGCGTCGGGCGGCGGAGCTGGCGGTCGGCCTTGACTTCGGGTCGGCTGAGCGGAGCATGGTGGAAGCGGCGTGGTTCGCGGAGGCCGAGGCGGCTCGTGGCGGCCGTGCGGGGCGGCGTGCGCACGGAAGCCGGCGGCTAGGGGTGGCCGTGCGGCCTCGGCGCCGGCGTGGAACCCGAGGCGACGCGGTGGTGCGCGACGGCGGCGACGCCGGGTGGTGCATGGACGGCGATGGCGCTCAGCGGCGCGGACGGCAACGGCGCCGGACGGTGCGCGGATGGCAATGGCGCTTTGGCGACCCCAGCGCGCGCTGGGGAGGCGGCGACGCAGGAGGAGGCGGCGGTCTGCCGGATGACGCACGGCGGCCCAGACGGGCCTACAGACACGGATTTTTTTTCTTTTTTTTCAATCTACAGTGCAATCAACATCTACTCTTTTATGTAATCTACCGATCGACATTGTGCCGACGACTTCAAGTCTGCTCGCGGTATATTAGAGCGTATTTGCACCATAGAAAATAATCTAGAAAGCAAAATCTGCGAATTTAGAGCGATCTAGATATAGACAATTCAATCTACTAATGCTTCGATGATTACCTTTCAATTCACCGGAGCGATTCGTGCTGATAATATGTTGAGGAACCGTCGCTGGAGACCAGTCCGGTTGATTCTTCTGCTTATGCAAAAACAGATTAATCACATAAGACAGAAGATAGTAGATTGAAACACAGAGAGGTAGAGAGATTGAAACATAGAGAGATAGAGAGAACTCCTGATCTTTCTTTATTGTTTTTTTTCTAATTTCATATACAAAATGGTCAATAATACTCCTTATTTATAGCCTAGTAGTGAGGTGCCCATAATAGACTAAGACTTCAAACTCAGACCCAGATTTCTTTAACATATACCACGTTCCCACCACACACATGCACATATGCGTCTCTGGGGCACACCCAGTTATCAAGGCTCATTATGGGCCTGCCCTGAAGGATTAATTTGATGGGGGAGGCTTGGGGGTAGGGCTCCATACCCTGCAAAAATCTTCTCCTGGACTTACTGTTGAAAAGGATACGCCTGTGGCCTAACGCCTGTTCAAGTTAGCAATTTACGATTTCCGGCTTGGCCACGATAAATCGTGGAGTATTTGGGCTAAGGCCTGGCATTTCTAACTCAAACATAACTTCCATCTTCCCCTTAAAAAAGACCGCGTCTCCAGTCCCTCTACGAAGCGGTTCCGCAACCATCATGAGAAACACGAGACAGTAAAAATCCCTGTCCATACCACGTCACCATACCATCGCCAGATCGGGTTTCGCCACCTACTACTGGTGAACGGTGATAGCTCCGGTATGACAGAATTTTACGACCTTTGAAAGGGCTCGGAGAAGATTCCCAAACGCGGCATAGCGATAGGGGGAGGCTCAGCTACAGGAACCAAAACCATCAAACAACGAAAAAGGCGTGTAGGTTCTTTTACACTGCCGTCCATATCTCGTATTTGTTTATTTTAATTATTTGTATGAACGAATCGAATATTAATAAGTAGTTTTAAAAATACTACCCTAATAAACAGTTTAAAAATATAAAAATATACTATTTATTTTTTTGTAGAAAGAAAGACGCCGAATCAGTAAAACCCGTCATACCACTTTTCACAGACCCAAGGGGCAGGGGCGTCCGCGTCACGGCTTTTGGCCCGGTTAAACCGGCCGTCCCGCTCGGTTCCACCGCCCATTGACAACCTTTCCACGTGTTCCTCTGCACCCCGCCGCCAGCAGCGCTGGCTGACTCTGACCAGAACAAAAAGCATGAAGCAAGCCCGGCTATTTATTCCGAAGCTCAGTGGAATGTCTTACGGTGCGAGCTCAAATCAACAACTTGCAGGCAGGTTCACACCAGGAGGAGGAGGAGTTCAGAGCTCTTGAGGTCGATGGACCATGGCTGCGAGAGGAGGAACGGCCACGAGGCGGCGCTGAGGGAGGTGCAGAGGCCGGCGCCCAAGCCGTGGCGCGGTGTGGGCGCCGCTCTGCCGGCGCGGCCCAAGGTGTACCTGGTGGAGCCCAGGGACTTCCGTGAGCTCGTGCAGAGGCTCACAGGCGCTGGCACGACGGCGGCGGCGGCAGGGCCGGCCATGGACGTGCGGCAGGCGGCGCCGGCTCATGCGGTTGCGCCGCACGGGCTCATGGAGGCTTCCGCGGCGGAGCAGTTTGATTACGCGTCGTGGTTCGCGCCGCTGCTCAGCCCGGCGTCCATGCCAGCCGGCTTGCACGGCCACCACGGAAATGGTGCTTTAATATAGGTCTCAGGAAATGGTTTTAGTCGCTTCGTCCTTTTTTTTCTCTTTTCAGGGGGATAATGCTTTTGTTCAAGGAATTAAAAAGTTGCGATGAATAATAAACGAATTAGTTTGCGGTGGAAAAGATAAGGAATTAACTTTAAATTTTTTGTGTTTATTTTGTACCCAATGATGGCTGTATGCTTAGCCTGTAATTATTCCCTGGGTTTTGGGTCATCAATAGCTAGGTTTTGGTAATTAGCAAGTTCAAGCCATCGTTGTCGCAATTGCAAATTTTATTTAGACGGCTAAAATTTGGCATGTGGGAACTGTGCTCCAAGGTGATGGTGGTTGGCGCCTCTCTTTTTCTTCCTCTTTCATGTTTTATTTTATTTGCTTATTGGGTGAGTACTTTTCAGCTTAGATTTATGCCTATTGTTTATGGTTTTTAGACCTATGCAAGCACTTATGTGAACGAACCTGAAGGACATTTATTGATTTGCTCTTAATTTGGTTGATTTTGATATCTGTTCTTCTCTTTTCGTGATCTTACTGTGCTAAGAACGTGTAAGAGATGAAGACAACCTTTGAGAATCTGTCTCCACCCAGCTAGCCATTTTGATAGCAAGTTTATCAAGAAAACCCGGTTTTGCTTGATTTGGCCTCAAAGTGTGATTTCTTGATCTGAGAGTTTTTAATTTGATTTCTTCTGTGTTCTAATTTACTGTGACATGTGGGAATACATGTAGACTCATCTTGATTATCATCTACTTACGAATAAGCCGTGTTCACCAATTTTGGTTTTGACTCAGTTTTGGTGTAACCTTCTAATAACTGAAAAGTGTCTTAAGTTTGGTCATGATTTTCATTATCATTTGTTGGAATATGTTCACAATACCCTAACAAAGATCCCTGCAAAGTTTCATACCGGTCGGATGTCGACTTCCATTGAACACTCGGGTTTGTGATCTCTCAGGTCATCGACTACATCAGTTTTAGACCACTCGGTGGCTTTCGACCGCGTTGATTTTTGCCACGTTGGTTTTCAACCATTCAGTTGCCGTTGACCACTCGAATCGAATTTCGACCACGTTGGTTTTCGACCATTCACTGATCATTAGCCACTCGAATCGAATTCCGACCACGTTGGTTTCAATCACATTGGTTTATGACCACGATGGCTTTCGATCGTTCATTGGTCATAGACCATTTAAGTCGAATTTCGACCACACTGTTTTTGCGATTGGTTGCTCTCAGCTTTGTAGGTCTCTGGTTTTGAAGTAGAATCCATATCCTAATTTTCATAGCTTTATAACTATCGGAGTAAAGGATAAGTGAACATTTAGGGAGAAGTTTTAAGGTATCATTCACCCCTTTGTTGCCTATCCGGTCTTACAGAGCCGAATACTGATAAGCTACTTCAAAAAAGCTATCCTGATAAATTACTTCGAAATAGTAACGAAGAAGCTGTTCCGTTTATTTATTCAAGAGAAATCATAAACTATATTGCATAAGTTAAAAAAAAACTAGGCCAAGTCATTTGGGTGGTGGATAAGGATGACATAATCGCTCTCCAAATCTGCAGCTGCTTCGATTCATCTCGTATCGAAAAAGTGACATGGGAGGAAATAAACGGAATTCTTAGAGCAATTCGAGTCAATTTTGGTTCTTGGTTTTTCTAACAGATTCGAGATGAAGTTCAGCAAGAGCTTGAGCAACCAGAGATCGTGGAGACGCTACCAGAGTAGCACAAGTTCTTATCCAAGCCCATCTAACGAGATGTCAGTTAGTCTTTCTTTTTTTGGCATGGCCACAAGCCCCACAACAATGGGAGATGCGGCAAGGACGACGGGGGGATTTTTTTAGGCTGTGATTTTTATTTAAAATTTTGAATTTTAATTGTTTGTGAGAGAGTACGGAGAGAAATACTTGTGTATGATTTTGACCGATATAGATGAAGTCGGGACTGTGTCTACTACAATTGACTTGTAAACCCTACCTTAAAAAGACACTTTGTTTAAAATCTAGTTACTATAGAAAATCAAATCATAAGTTTAAAAGAATACACTCATTGCTGTGGCATTACGTGCCAAATCATAAATCTAAAAGAACCCACATGTTGTTGTGGCGTATCAACGCAACGGTAGAGCGGCTTTCCATTTGAGCAACGGTAGAGTAGCTTTCCATTTGACCTTGTGCAGATCACAACAGCCATGTTGTAAATATTGCGGGATAAGCATGTATTTATATTTAATTCCAGTAAAATTGATAAAGACGTTGGCATGATATAAAAAGCATATAAATGACTTAACCAACATATAAACATATGAACCTTTTAAGTCATTGAAATAGAAACATATGCACAACATATATATCATGTAAGAGTCTAAAATCAGCATATTCACATGTAAACAGTATATGTTATTCCAACTGAATGCCAATTTCAACATAACATGTATGACCAACTTCAGCATGTTATCAAGCGTTTGAATGTTATATATTGCTCTCAGAATGCTAGTTGTGTAAGATTTAATCTTGACCATCTCTACCATGACAAATCTAATCTTGATTATACATGATAGTTGTAGATTAGATCTTGAGCTCTAAATCAAGCTTTACTATTGAAGAAAACTATCAGATCATGAACCAAAGATGTTGTACAGTATAAAGGGATGATATAATCAATCTAAATTCAACTAACATGAATACTATTGATCATAACAGAATTCGGCTACTGCAAGAACAACCAAAATCTACCACTGAACTGAGGCAGCATCAATCAAAGTATAGCTAAAGTAATGATCAGAGTATACACAATAGTAAAGCTAGCTGAAAGCCCAAGATCAATGTACCCTCACATTCATATATAATCTCAGGAATATGTCATTTCATCACAGTGCAAGTGAACCTAGTTTTTGGAATTTCCAATCAATGATATCACACAAATATCAGAAATATATCTAAAATTGTAAAGAGCAAACAACCGACAAACTTACAGTGCCGGTGATACTCAAAATCACCGAGAAACAACCGAAGAAGGCAAGGCAAGCAGGATGCGCCGTCCCAGAAAACCAAGCACCTCGCTATTCCGAGCAAGGAGATGATGGTAATCGGAGATACAATGCCACACTCTCACCTTGAGTCGCCGAAGTAGAAGTCGAGGGTCGGATGAACGCCGCACAAGACCGATAAGTACTCCGATCGAGAGCACCCGTGAACATCACGGTCAACCACATATCTTCCCCTTTTCAACTTGGCAACACCGAGTTCAACCCCAATGGGAAATCCCTAAAGTTTCTTCGTGACAAATCTCAAAGAAAAGTCGCAAGAAACCACATGGGAAAGCCCAGGAGAGGCGAACTGGCCTTACATAGCTGCCGACGCCAGAAAAGACCACGACGAATCGGTTGCCCCAAAGCCAAGAGATTTAGGAGATCGGAGAGGAGAAGAAAGTGAATTCACCGCTTCGGTGAAAAGGAGAAGATGAGGTCGCCTTTTAAAGGTGGAGTCGGGCGGAGGCCGGCAGGCTGTAGCCATGGCTGTCGCCGAAGCGCTCGTGACGATGGTGCCTTCGTTGTCGTCGCCGCCAGATCCAATCGGCCGTGAGATGCGATCTCCGGATGCTCCCCCGAACGCTACCACATCTACGTTCCTCACTGTGGCCCTCATTCTCACCATGAAAACTTCCATCCACGCCCACTATGAACTACGTCCTCACCGTCAACGCTTCCATCCTCTCCAACTCCGATGTGACGTGAATCGTCGACAACTTTGACATGCTCTTCCTGGGATGGTATGTTCTCAAGCGTGGATTTGCATACGCCACCTGCGTGGCGCGTGCGCACCACGATCTGATCTTCACCATGGTTGTGATGTTTGTGATCGGACACGCTCCTAGGATGGGAGAATTTGTTCTGTTCTCACCACCAGAACCTCCTTCATATCTTCCTTTTGTAGCCATGACCAGTAGCGAAGAAAAGAGCAAGCATAGTATCACTTCAATGAGAGAATCCAGTTTCTTCTTGTCAAAACACACTTGTTTCGACTCTTCCAAAATGCCCAACAAATAGCCACCAAGCTGACCACAAAGAAATCAGGGTGGATAAATGCCGTTGCAAAATGGTTTGTTGACTTTTTCTAAATTACACTATAATAATGATTAGTTTTTTTAAATTATTTAAATAAATAAATAGTAGAAAATATTGTTACATCTCTATGAATAATATATAAAAAAACCAAAAACCGTAATTAAAATGCTAACGCATTTATTCCGACTTCTCACAGGGCCATTACGCCGGGCTCATTTAAGTTCGGGCGCCGTGGAGTGCTAGAGCAGGCAAAGCCGCATAAGGCTAGTACTACGGACATGTTAGGAGGGCAGCATTTATGTTGTAAGAAGATTCGCTCAGTTTATAGCTAAAATTATATTGTAATTGATTGAAATTATACTGTAACTAAATGTGACTTATTTAACGTAATTAAATTTAAAATAGAAAAAATATGTTAGCTCATCACGGATAGGGGTGCAAACGGAGCGGATAATTTCCGTCCGTCTGACCGACCGAAGGCATACGGAACGGATACGGAAGGGATAGATGAGTATCCGTCACTATCTGTGTCCGACTCCGACTCTGAGAAAAAAAATATAGAATATGATACGAGATAAGTGATATCCGTCCGTATATATCCGTATGTCAAATGATATGAAGAAGTTTGTTGTGACTTCACCTACGAATAAAATAACATATAAGTAGATTATCACATCTAAATAATCGGGAGTACTGAGTGTTCTTCCTTCAACATCTTAATAATTAGTCTCTCCATGTTCGCTCTGATTGTACCATACTATCCAATGTCCTGTGCAAAGAAGTGGATAATTTCCGTCCGATCGACCATCCGAAAGATTATGGAACGGATACGGAATGGAGAAATAGATATCCGACATTATCCGTGTCCGACTCCGAGGAAAAAATATGGAATAGGATACAGGGTAAGCGATATCCGTCTGTATCCGCTCCGATTGCACCCCTAATCACGGACAATACAAATAAATACGGAAAAAAGAACAGGCAAAAAAGCTCAAAAAACCCAAAAGTTCAAAAAAAGACAAAAATTATGAATAGTGAAAAATAAGCTTAAAGCAGAAGCTCAAGTCGAAATAAACGGGTAGTTGATGTGCGACCACGAGAGCTTTGTAAACGTCTCTATTTATGAAGTTGTTTGATTTTTCTCGTAACTGTTTAGAATTATTCAGCTATAAATACTATAGATAAGTGTACATCATTACTATCATAAACTTAAATATAAAAGCCAACTTTATTATAAAGATAGAGCTTAATAGCCTAGTTTGATATAGCAAGGTGTGCGACTCAAAGTTATATTACAATACAAAAGAACTCTACAAGGTTGTTTAAGTGTAGAATAAACCATAACACTAGACTCTACATCGTATGAATCTTCAAAGCCTTCTTCGAGGGTTCCTTCATTATTTTCTCAAGCATCTTCTATTGATAGTTTTAGCAAGTATGAGTACAACTAACCGTACTCAACAAGTCGTATGGGAAAATGTTTTGTAACTACTTGTCAGGATTTTCCAATGATGGGGATATATGAGTTTTATCCTTTTATGTAGATGCAGTTTTATTTGTAAATATTTTTAATATAAAATGAAATAACAAGTCATATACTTCTTTAGGAATTTAGGATTTTAACATCTTGATTACTAAACTTCAACATTTTCAAACTATTTTCAAATTTACTTATGCCTCGCTATTGGAATCACCCATTAAACACAACTTCATTTACTGGAAGCACGACGTATTCGAATACCATATATAAATGACTCTACAGAGTTGTCCAACTTTACCCACAAGATTTCTTAACTCTCATGATTGAGTTAAGAAAACAAGGATTTTCATAGCTCATCTCTTTATGTAGCCTCTACACATTAGGCTATGGAACCAAACACCAGGAATACGGCGGCCTGATAGCGAGTTGAGCCTACAGTTGTGAAAATATGGTTTTATCGTTTCCATACCACGTTCTTCGTCAGTTGTTCCTTTTTCTAGAATAGTATATTATATCCTTATAGTAGATATTCAATCGATTTGAGCGGTTACTAGACCAGATTTGACAAGTCAATGCTTGTGGTTGAACGGTTACTATGTTATTTACTTTAGCATAATATTACAGTCCTTACTTTTCATCGAGGCACTTTTAAAACTCTATCGGCAAAATAACAACTCTCTTAGTAGTATAAAACAGTGAGTTCCTAGTCTACCATGATTATTTAAGTAATATATTTAGTATTACTAAGTCTTGTCAATGTGAATATGACTATCAAATTAAACATGGCTTTTCTAGTAGTAGGACATAGCTAAATATCATGTCATTCTAAACCTTTATTGTACAATAAATAAGTGTGTAAATAAGATAATAAAAATACTGGTAATTACATAATTAAAGGAATGTAGGTTCAACATTATCAAAAACATGTAACTTGCCTTGTTGTTCTATATATTCTAGTGGTTGATAATCTTCTGTGCATTGAGTTTGCTCTTGATAATCTCCTTCCTGAATGCACTGCTTTGCTTTGTCGGATGCTAGCTCAAAAACAGAAAAACTCGAATTCCGTGCTCAAAAGGACGAGCTAGGAAAAAGAGAGAAAATAAAGAAAGAAAGGAAAGAAAACAAATAAATTAGGTTTGGGATTTTTTTTGGGGTCCGATATGGAGGAATGGAGTTAAAATTTGGGTAGACGGGCTCGAAACAGACGAAATGGATATATATATGTATGTATGCATGTATGTATGTATGTATGTATGTATGTATGTATGTATGTATGTATGTATGTATTTTAGGGTTTGGATGAATAGTAACAGGAATGTACTGTTCATTGCGGGTTTCTCCTATAGTGTTGAATTTTCACTGTTGATTAACGGGTTTGGGTGAATAGAGCTAAATCCGAAATGAATAGTAATTGCTTTGGCCCGATCTGCTAAAAAGAATTAGGCTTCTACTGTTCTAGCCCGACCCAATATGAATAGTGTGTTCTTCTTCCTCCAGTTGTGCACTGTAGCGACCAGAACAGAGCAAATTCACGGCGGCAATTTCCAGGGTTGTGGCAGTTGACGATACAATCCTTGACTATGGATGGGTTTCTGGGACTATATGGGATCCATTTTAGGGCTTGATGGTGGCCGGTGAGCTTTAATTGGCCGATGGCGAGGAAGTTTCTTCTCGAGATATTTGAATGGCACAAGGGATATAGCTAGGCTAATAGGATAATAGCATTGGTGTTTGAGCATCACTGGGAGTAGGGGAGGCTTAGGGAAGTGGTGGCTCGGGTTGGGGATGGTGGAGTTGGGTTGTCCACAGGGACCTCTTTCAGTTAGGCGGCGAGCTTAGGTGCCAAAGAAGAAGAGGGTATGGGAAGCTAAGGCGATGCTGCGGTGGTGTTCCTAGGGGTGTGAGGATGCTACAGACATAAGTAGTTGAAATGAAATCGATCTAAGAAGAAGAATTGGAAACGGGCTTACTTGGGGTGCCTCTGGCGACAATGGCAGTGTGATGGCCATAGGGGTAAGTTGGGGGTGTGGGGGCTTCTTGGACTCCAATGTGGTTTATAGAAGGGCTCAGGGGTTTATATAGCGTGAATATGGCGGTTCGGCTACAAGAGGTGTTCCACTCGGTTCCTGGCGCGTGGCCATGGCGAGAAGGCTCGGGAGGCTTGGCTGGCTGTGATCATGGCACATTCTCGGGTGTTGGTGGGGTGGCAGTGAGACATGGGGCGAGGTGGTTATGGCGCTCTGCCAAATGATGGTTGTGGCAATTAAGGAGGGGTCGGCTGTCAGGGGGTCGTACGATGGTCTGGCAGAGGGGGAGGCAAGCGAGGTGATTTTGCAGAGGTTTCTAGCGACGGTGCATCGGCAGTGAAAGAGCAGGGGATGAAGTGGTGAATTCCAACCCAGGACCTTCACCCCGAGTCAAGGGGGAATTAAGGGGGCTATCAGGGCGGGAAGGGCGAGATGTACGGCGGTTTGATGGATAAGGCAGTGGCGTTGCAGTAGGGATGAACCAAGATGGCTATAAATTGCGACATGAGTGGTTAGCCGGGAAACGAAACCGACGGCGGTGGCATTTTCAGCTTGGGTGAGCTCGACAGTTGTCAGAGGGCACTAAATGGATGCTAGGGACGCTACCCTCGAGATTGTATGGAGGTTGAATCGGAGTGGTGGCGGATGGTTTGAGCGACCGGATGAAGCGACGGGGGTTGTCTGATTTTTGTCGGACGGGCAACAACTTCGATGGCCGTGATTTTGATCAAGGGGCGAAGGAGACGGTAGGATGTGTGAGTTGATTTGCCAAGGGTGGAGATGAGTGTTGATTTGGCTAAGAACCAAATGAAATTAAAATGCAAAGCAATTCAAATTTCTTTTGAAATTTTCAGTTTGTTTCAAGCTTCTCCATGGAGGCCACAAAAAAATGTATTTCCGTGTTGCTCGTCTCTTAAGTAGTATATATGGTGCGTGCTTTATCTTTGTCTATGACTGGTCTCAAAAAATTAAAAGATCTGTGTCTATGAAATGTTGTCCAACATTTGTTACATTGACCCCATTGTTCTTGGCATGTACTATGGTGTACCTTCAAAAAATAGGAGGATAGATAACCTGCACGAGAGAACATATTATTTTACAAGGAAAGATTACTTTTTTTAGAGGTACAAGCGAAATTTACTTGCTTGGTAGTTGGTACTAGGTTTGTTGGCCTTGTTAAAAAATGTTTTGATTTTTGGCTATGGCTTTTATCTTTTGGTTGAAATAGCATTATAGCGGCTGTTAGCTTTTCATGAGTTATTTAATTAAAGAAAAATAAAGAAAAGATAGAAAAAAAATGAAAAAATCGTTATATGTCCACGGATAATGTGAAGGAGAAAAGGAAAAAGGTAGAAAATCCGCGTTAAGAAGCCAACATATTTCAATGGATTTTGATTTCTAGAAGCCAGAAGCTATCATTGTTTGGAACAAGGCCTTAATGAGCTCAATCACACTTTGATCTATTTTTGGAATTGTTAGAATGTTATAAATTTGATTTAATTTTCATGTTTGTAGAATTGATTTCATTTGTAATATTAATGTATAATGGTATATGTTAAAACAAAAAATATACATTATATCTTTCGGAGGAAATACTTGTTCTTTATAATTTTTAATGGGCGGCTTCAATAATAGAGATAATAGTTATATTCATATTAATATAATTAAAAAAAATACAAATTATAAAGGATATTATAGGCAAGTTCATGTATGTGCGTGGATCGCTTGAGTTCAATTCTATCTCTAGCATCGCACGTCTTAATTTTATAGAAGAGTTACCTAACTATATGTTCATACATATCATGATGCAAAGCAACTTTATGGGCACTTTCATAGATAAAAAAATCATTGGTTATGATTTTTTTAATCATAAGAAGAGTCTACCTAATTAAAAGCTAGATGCTTATCTTTTTGTGAGAAATTCATATAGAAATCAAATTGCTATTTTTATTTTATATTTTACTCTGAAATTTAGTTATTTTGGATTGTACTTGATATGAAGTCTTTCTTTTAATTTGCTAACTTTTATTTAATTGTTATTATGAATTTTAGTTATTCATAGATGTTACTTTGGAAATCGTATGAAAATCGAATTACTTTTTTATTTGTAATTTTATATTTCTCTTGATTTGGATTGTACTTACAATGAACTTTTTCGTTTAATCTAAATCATTATTGCTCTGGTCCACCATATTGATGGCTAGATCTTTTTCTAAGTGTATAATTAGTATAAATATAGATAGACTCTTATATATCTAAGTTAACTATCAAATCTAAGTGTTTAAAATTAGGACCAATTAAATTAAGAGCTAGATATTTTTTTAGAATTTTTAGCATATTTTTCTTTTTTCTTAACAACTCTGAAAGGTCTGTCATCGATTTTTAATATATAATAGATATATACCCAATATGAATAGATTCACAATTTTGTTGATGGTTGTATAGCTCTATGCAATCGTTTCTTTGTTTAACCGTTCCACAACCCATTGTTACGGCAGTACATTATCACCACAGGAACCACAAAAGGATCATTTCGTTAGGTAATTCGTTTTTGGTGGTGCTCCCTTTTTGTGATCCTGACATCCGGTGCATGAATGATGAAATCTTGACTACTTTTTCTCTGCTGAACGATTTTAAACCACAGTCGACACCTCTTCTACTCGGAAAATAATCGACAGCGGCTTTAGCCAAACAACACAACGCCAAACCGTTGGACTAGTCATCGATTGGCATGCCCTACAGTGTTTAAGGGAGGGACTAGATGTTGATATTTATAGCCAGTCTTCGCATGACGTTTTCACCGTTACTTTGTGCCTCTGGTAAAAGTTGGTTGGTGTTCAACCAAGTCTTTACTTTTTGTTCCATCAAAAAAAAAAGTTTTTTTACTTTCGAAGGGTGGTGTTCAACCAAGTTGAATTGGTAATAGATTCATAGGGAGAAAAAAAACCTTGCATAGTTATAAACCGTTGAAAACTAGATGCAAACCAACACCATAGTCCTAGATCACGTCTAGCATGTGGTTTTATAGCCACTTATTCGCGTCGAGGTGGGAGCATGCCAAACATGTCACAGTCCACACATAATTAATCCAATGGTGACTAGTTGATATTCAAGCGAAAATTGGTTGCTCTTTGTTTTCTTAAAAGAAGGCTTGTTCTTTCACAAGCCAAATGAATTGTGCAGAGAGAGAGAGAGAGAGACAGTAAAGTCAGATGTACATCAATCGAGGAAAAAAGTCTATCTATTATATACTAAAAGCAATCATATTTTAAAAACAATAAAAACCGATAACACACATTGCAAAATGCTCTCAGAGAAAAGAGAAAAAAAACACTAGAGATCCTTCAAAAAGAGAGATCAAATCATCTATCTCTCAGTTATTGTTAGTTGCAACGTATTTGTATGAATTTCAAAACATTATGTTTCACACATTGACTCACACATCTCATTTAAGTCATATATCCTTTTTTATATATAATTATTAACCCTCCACTCTTTCCCTATTTCAATCCCTTCAGTCAAAAATAAAAAGGTGATCTCCTGGAATGTGTGCGGACCAACAACATTTGTTTACATGTTTAGATCAGACCTATGAGAATGGTACGAACATATTTATCTCGAAAAATACTTTCATATTTTATAATTTTATTCTTAAAAATAGATTGCAATGAAATTGATGGTAAAGTTTTTTTTTGCAAGGATAAAGTTGTGTATTGAAGGGACTGTGACAATTAAAGTTAATTATTCGAACTTTCTAAAAGGAATCTTTTGAAAATCCGAAGTGATCATCTTAGCTCTCTATTATTTCTATGATCTTATATGAATTCTCCATTTCCTCCTTGTCACACTTTTTTTAACGTTCGCTTTTTCACACATACTGTTTAATTAGGTTATTGCAATCTAGTCCATTCTTTTAAACTAATTACATTCATTTGGAACTTTGTAAGAGATCCCAAAAAAGGATAAATAACTTTTGTATATTAAATCACGATAGTGCGCGGGTCTTTGACTAGTCTAAACTCTAAACTAAACATGTAATGATTCTAAACCATAACATAAAACCTCGTTAAGATATATTTGAAGTCAAAATTGGAATCTGAAATATTATAAGCCTATGTGATATAGTAAACCACTCCATGAGACAATGGATCTAGTTTTGAGACAAAAATTAGAAAGCCAAGCCATTTTTATTGGATTGTCTATATAACATTTGACTAAAATATCATTGATTTCAATCAAATGTTTAGACCATTGCTACCGACGTCACCAGCCTGCATTCCACATTTTTCTCCCCTGTTGCCGCCGTCACCTTCGTCGGAAAATAATCCTATAAGCCTTTGGTCCTTTGCATGTAAGATTGAACCTTCCTAGAGCATGGCACGTAGCATTTAACTTTAATTCTATTAACAATCTCATGAACCCTCTTGTGAAATTTACACCACGTCTCATGCTTTGAAGAGGGTCCAATCTTACAGAAAATAATCCTATGAGACCCAGATCCTATACATGTGAGATTAGACTTTTCTCAGTGTATAACATGTGGTATTTAACTTTGATTTCGTTAACAATATCTCGTAAACTCTCCCATTAAATTTACGCCAGTCCTGTTCGTATTGGCTTTTGGCTTTTCTTCTACTTAGAAAAGCCAAAAGCTAATACGAACACCTGGCTTCTCTAAGTGGCTTTTCCACTTATTTCGCTATCGTCTCGCTCCGGAATAAGGCAGGGGGTCATGGGTGCATCATCTGCCCCACTCCTTTTGCTCCCATCACTTGCATGCGTCTTTCCCTCATTTTTTGCACCGCTCACTCCCTCTTTCTAAAAGCCACTTCTTTCAACCACTGCTGTTCATTTTCAGCCATAAGCTATAGGCTGGTAGACGGGGAGAAAGAGCAGTGGTGGCGGGTAGTCGGGGAGAAAGAGCAGTGGTGGATCGGGAGAAAAAGCTCGGGGTTGGAAAGGAACAACCAGAGGAGAGGGAGATTGAGGGAGCCAGCTAGGGAGCGTTAGGTTTGGGGCTTTAGGTTGCCGCTGCGCTGAGTCTGAGTGAGTGGATGGATTGAGCAAATGAGCCATTCGCGAGTGGCTCGGGCTTGGCTCGCTAGTGAAACAAGCTAGCATTGAGGATTGGCTCGCTGGCTTACATTTCGGTGCCAAGCCGGCTTTGAGCCCGAGTAGCTCACGAGACTCAAGTTTTTTTTCCAGCCCTAATAGCCAGGCCATGCTCCGACTGTGCCATGGTTTCCTTCCGAAAACATAAATATATAATGCAAAGCAAAAGTCCCTTTAAGCTACCTCCTGTTCGTTCTTGGGCCGCTGTGTTAAATGGGCTCCTCCATGGACGGTTAGGCCTTGAAATGGCAGTGTCAGGGCAAGCGTATATATGCATTTGCATAGGTGGTGGTATTTTGTCTTGTTTGGGTCGTCATGTCGCTGTGCAGTCACCACTTCCTCCTCGTGAGGTAGCTGCAAAGATGAACACGGTCCTTGAACGCAACCACAACGTGGAAATAGCTTCACCTTAATGCAAGACAACATGTTGGCCGGTTCATATCGGTGACCAGTTGAGTTGTTGACAGCTCAATTTGACGTTGAAATGGGGTGTTGATGTGAATTCTGGAGCACGTTAGAGTGGAATTCGAGATCATGATGCGTAGATTATTCCACGAAAGGCTTCGTTTAGTCCCTCTTAGATTTCTCCAAGAGGAAAAAAACAAATTTAACTTTTGGTACGGGCTACGGATCTACATGGACAAGTTGATCATGTCAGAAAATGGAAGGGCTGAAAGACGAATTCAGTAGCTCCTCAACTGCCTGAACTGTACATTGGTTGTGTTTACAATCTGCCCAATGAGATGTACTCTCAAGTTGCATTCTTGAGCAGAGTTCGCGGTAGACTTATCACTTATGTTGTTACCACGCCGAGACTTCCTCCAGCGGCGCCAGAGAGGGCTCTTCCATCTGGCCTATCCTATATATCCGGTGATGAGCGTACGTGATTTGGGAACAATATCGGTCGTGCGTGTAGGTGGGAGGGTGGCCACAAGCCTACAGTGCAATATAAACATACGTACATATCGCGTTCGCGTTGTTACTCACTAATGCAATCGCCTCACTGGCGCCACGCCCTCTAGTTCCGGCGTTTTTGCCCATGCGGCTGAGGGATTTGCACGCTGGCCGCAAGGGCGCACGCACGGCGAGCACAATCCTGAGCCGCCAAGCATGAAGCACGACAACTCTGGGCTTCCGTGTTTTCCCATCAGTCGGGACGTGGGCTACTCGAGCTCGGTTGAGGCTGCTCGGCCTCCCATTGCCCGAATCAATGAATCGACCTGCAATGGGCACGTCTCGGTTGCGATTGGCACAAACAGTCCAAACCTAGCTAGCAGGCATAAGTCTTCTTCGTGTTCATAGGTGGCCACAACTCATGCAAATCTGCTATTGCCACTTGGTCAGGTCTGACTGGCTACAAAGTTGAGCTGACTAGGCGTTTAAAACGGTCTCTAAACGCAGCCTAAACGTGGGTTCTTTTAGATTCCTTGATTTGACAGTTTGGCATTCCAACGTTTTCGAGATGTTTGACGTCGCGTGTAGAAATCGATGCTGGTTGGTACACATCACGATGAAAGTCCAGCACAAAACTTGCCACGTTCTAAACGAGACTGTAGCATATTTATATTGGTTTTTATTGATAATTTTTAATTTAATTTTATAAATATTAATAATTTATAGAGAGCTGTATAGAGAGAAACTTACGTGTGATTTTGGCTGACATAAATAAAGTCACTATAGTGTATACTTTAATCGACTAGTAGACCCTGTCTTAAAAAGACATTGTTTGAAAGCTAGATACTATAGAAAAATTATTTACTGTAAAAAATAGTTTTTAGAAGGCAATATAAACACAGTGAATTTCACAACGTTCGTAACTGGCAGAAATAGAAATGCCCAGGCATGTTTATAACATGTTCCACTAGGGCCTGGGACGGCTACGCAAAGCATCTGCTGCCATCTAGATCAAAACACAAGGTTTGACAGATTTTCAGACGTATCACGAATGGTGTGGGGGCAGTTGAATAGTTCGATTTTTTTTACAGGAATGAACAGTTAAAAAATGAACAGTTTGCTTTTAGACTTCTTCGTCTTTGGAGTGGCTTTTGATTTAAAATTTTAAATTATGACTATTCGTAAGAAAGAGTATAGAGAGATTTACATGTGATTTTAACCGATATAGATAAATTTGGTATAGTGTCTGTTACAATTAACTTATAGACTTCGTCTTAAAATATATTATTTAAAATTTATTTACTATAATAAAATAAAAATTATAAATCATAAATCGAAACTAGGTCGTAAAAAAGCTCTGAGCTCATGAGCTACTCGAGTTCGGCTCGTTCTAGGCTCGATTCGAGCTCGGTTAGAACTTTAAAGCGAGCCGAACTCGAGCTTGATCTCGAGCTCATGAGCTTCGAGCCGAGCTCGAATAGTTCATGACTCCGATTTGAGCTTAAATAGTAATACATATTAATTCTTCGAGCTTACTCGAGTAGAACTCGAGCTCGAGCTTTTCTTTTTGTTGAAAAGTAGTGTATATTTGAATTATTTTGACTGTTATCGAGCTTACTCGAGCCGAACTCGAGCTCGAGCTTTTCTTATTATTAAAAAATAGTACATAATAAATTGTTTTAATTGTTATCGAGCTTCACCGAGCCGAGCTCGAGCCCAGGTTCAAGCTTGGACCCTATCTCGAGCTCGGCTCGACCTTCTACTGAGCTCGAATCTGGAAGGCCAAGCTCGCTCGAGCTCGACTCGTTTAGAGCCCTAATCGAAACGGTCAACGGATCTCCAGGACATGGGTAAGTTGATCGTGATTCGTGAACGAGAATTCAATACTCCCCAACAGCCTGAACTGTATGCATGAGGTAAGCAGGGAGTTGCTTGGTCGGATCCTCTACGGCTTCATTTGGGTGTAACACCAGATTTTTCCAAACACCAGCACAAATTTGGTCAAATTACAATCTGCCCGATGAAATTTGCTCAGAGCTTACAACACTTTAGCGCTAACTCATTTCGTGATAGGCTTATTTAGTTCCACCACCAAATCCTTTTTTTTTATAGTTTCTGTCGCAAAGTAACACAAGCTTTTGCAACATATGCCTGAACACACATCTTATCGTAGGCCAGCCACAGCGATGTCCGAATCCAGCCTGGGTTTCACAGGATAATTCGTCTGAAGACGAAGAAATTAAGAGCAGAGCTGTCCAATTAAATGGAATGGACCAAGTCAAAAACAAGAAGAATGGTCGAGGGTCTATAAATTGCCCAAATCATCTCCCAGCTGCGCCCATCACCACAAGAATTGAGAGAGAGATCGAGGATAACGAGTGGCATACTAGCGATATCTGCCGAGCAGTGCTATCAGTATGTGCTACCAGGCGAAGTGCGGCACATGTGGCAAGTCCACGTGGGCGGGGTGCGGGCGCCACGTGGCGTCGGTGCACCGGCAGATCCCCGAGGGCCAGCACTGCGCCTGCCGCGACTGGCCGGGCGTCTCCACCGGCGCCGAGAAGGCCACTGACCCCGCCGCCAGCGCCGGGGAGGGATCTTCCACCTGCGCTATCCTGTGATGCGCGAGTGGGCAGCGGAATAGAGCATCGGCCGTGCCGACGACGGTGGCCATTCGTTGGGTTCTCCGTGTAATCAACGCGTGGCCACGGTGCATCGTGTCCAGACGTCCAGATCATATCTGTTGTATTGTGCAATTTCGGATTGAAATAAAATGGATGTTTTTTCCCATTTGGCATCTGCTTTCTGGGTTGGTTGAGGCAGACTCCGTATCTCCGACACTGTGGAGCTGCGCGTTGTCGCGCTCGCCAATTCAGCCATTTTTCGCCCTGCAGCAGAGGGGAATTCCCCCTTCCCCGCCGCCGCGGCACCGAGCGGAGCGACCCGTCTGAGAGAGAGAATTTTTTTCAACGATTGCTTTTTACAGGAACCGGTTCCGCTGAGGTTACACAAAAAAAATAGAGAATTAAATCACCAGAGTATGCAAGGCTGTAAGTTTCCAGAATTAATTGAAGAATCAAAACGTCCACATTTTTTACAGCCAAAAAGACTTGAAAATCAAGAAAACAAAATTCTACCCAAGCAACCAAACAGGTGATGATACTCTCTTCCATTTGTATGTATCTTCCTCAGTCCTCACCGTATATCTTCATGTATATAACGCATGTGCTTTCTGATATTTACATGGGTGGATGTGCTAGAGGGCTATACTGATAAGCCTCTCTTATGTAATCTGATAATAAAACCAATTGATCTCACCGCACGCTGCAGCCGATCAACAGGGAGTCCTTCCAGTGTTGGGTGACATAGGTCACTTTTGGGTTGATAGGTGCTTTCTTTGGAGCTAGATTCACCTCAACTTGCGCTTCCATCTTCATCTCTGCCAGTAGTTTTGACTCCTTCCAAAGGTGTGTCATCAGTGTCAAGGAACTGACAGTAAGCAGAATGAAGATGGCGGTGAATTTCATCCCTTCATCCTGATTGCTCATCTTCCCTGTCCATGTCAATTAAATCCTGTGCATGCCCAGCAACCAATATAGGACGAGAGAACAACTCATGATAAAATCCAGTGGAAGTAGCTAATAGTGCTTCCATAGAGTGCTTAGGTATATGCAACTATGCAGAACAACAAAAGCGCTAGTTACCAACTCAGTGAAACCCGCTTGTTTCGGTTTCAGCTTCTGACTTATTTTTTACTATTTATAGATTTCGTCTTTTTCTAAACTTTTGGTTTTTTGAGCTTTTTAGCTGGTTCTTTTTTCCCGTATTCGTTTGTGTTGTCCGTGATGAGCTAGCATTTTTGTTCTATTTAAAATTTAATTACGCCAAATAAATCACCTTCTGCTACAGTGAAATTTCAGCCACTACAGTGCAATTTCAGCCATAAGCCACAGCTTTTCAGCCAAACCGAGCAGGCCCCCGCTCGATTGGGCTGAAAAATAGTGGTTTATGGTTAAAATTGCACTGTAGTTACTGGAATTGCATTGTAGCTGAAGGTAGCTTATTTAACATAATTAAATTTAAAAATTTTAAAAAGAGAAAAAATATGTTAGCTCATCACGGACAACGCAAATGAATACAAAAAAAAAGAACTGGAAAAAAGGCTAAAAAGCTAAAAGTTCAGAAAAAGATGAAATTTATGAATAGTAAAAAATAAACCAGAAGTTCAAAGCGGTCGGGGAAAGAGGGGCCGAGGAGGAGGAGGCGGCGGGGAGGAGGGACGGGGAGGAGGGGGCCGGGAGGAGGGGCTGGGAGATCGGAAGATGAGGGAGGTGGCGAGGGAGGAGGGGATGTTAGACAGATTGTTAGTTGATTGAACATACTGGGGCATATGGCATACGCATGCATCAGAATTTCATGCTACAAATAACTACATATGGCATACGCATACAGCATACCGGTATCTGTGGGCACCTTGTGTAGGCCCATGGGGCATGTGCACATGTTGGATGAGAGTGATATGAACCAGAGGTGTGCCATGGTTTTCTTTGGGCATTGATTATTCCTATAGGGAGTTTACCCTTTAGCAAGTCCTCAGATAGGATGGGGTTTCCATGACAATGTATCTTAACTATTATCTTGTGTCCCATGTTTGGGATTAATATGTAATCTCCACCAATTTTTGTTGCTCCAGAGTTTGGGATTAATCTGCAATCCGCACCAATTTTATGTCGCTTCGGAGCTTGGGATTAATCTTTAATCTGCAGAGATGATCAGGTAAGATGTTTTTTTTTGCTATATGCCACTAATTTTGTCACCGATTTCCCGGAAGTCTAACGCCACTCATGTGATGTAATTAAGTTAAACGAACTAGTAATGTACTTGACTATGGCTTGTTCTTGATATTGGACCATGTGAGATGTTAGAGTTGTGACTTACTACGTATAGCTACTACTTACTTCACTAGACCCTATCATCTACTTGATACTTTCCTAGTAAAAACTTAGTAACTTAGTAATAACTACTTACTAATTACATGCTTAACTAGTCCCTATCATCTACTTGATACTTTTCTAGTAAAAACTTAGTAACTTACTACTTAGTAATAACTACTTGCTTAATTAGTCCCTATCATCATGTGTTATAGTTAAACACTTAAACTTGCTTGTTAAGCTACCAATGTAGTTGCATTTTGCACATGTAGTATGGTTAATTGATCTTTGTATATACTACATATATGGTTTCTGTTTTCGCGCATTATCCAACTAAATATTCGTGACCAAGACTAACCGTATTGGGAGCGATCTGTATTCGCTCCGTATTTGTGACCAAGAATATCCGTATTCGCATTCATATCCAGTACTATTCGTGTTCGATTTCGACTCTGAGAAAAAAATGGAAAATAATACGGACTGAGCAACATCCGTCCATATTCGCTCCGTTTGCGTCCCTAAATTAAGGGCATCCAACTTGAGCTTGCCTTCTGCAGTTGCTCCTGTATTATCTGATTTCGAAGCCTCTGCAGCTTGCATCGCAGCCTATGGAGATGGTGCTCATCACTGAGCCCCACACGCTTCTCTTGCATTTTACAGGGATGGGCAGAGGAGCTAGCTATTTGTGCACAGAAACTGGGCATTTGAATCGATGTGCCACTTACATTTCTCGATGTTCACCCCCAAATTCAGCCATGGCACCTGCATCACTAGCTAGGAATCACCCATATGAAGCATGAAACCACCTGCTTGAAAATTCATTGAGCGGCACGTCCGTACAGGCTGGCAAGTAGATCAGCTTGAGTTGCAACTCAAAACTCACAAGGTAGACAAAACAGCCACACAGAACAGCATGTGATTGCTTTGACTCAAAAGCTCTTCTGAGATCACAACTATTCTTGCGACATCGACCACTGAACTTGACAGATTAACTAGTGGCAACACACCTAGTCAGACTACGGTGCAGAGATGGCACTCTAAAGAAGATGCACAAAATACCTCCGATATGCTCCTCAGAAGTGCCATCTCTTGCAGGCCAAAAGACACCACGAAATGCCGCCTTCCTATCGCAGATGTTACCCTGCATCTGCAACAGTTTACAAGATTAGCAGAAAATTTACTGAGACAAATGTAAAATACAAAATGAGGGCTCAAGTGCATTAGAATAGTATTTCTTTTTACCTTAATAGCATCAAGATCAACCCTCTTCTTCTTCTTCCTCCACACCTTGCATAAAGCCCCCTCCCATCTCGCAAATCCAGTCCCAGACCTTCGCCGGTACGGGCATCACCGACAGCCGCGGCTGCCGGAGCAGCGCGAAGTCCCTCATCCCCTCCACCTCTCCCGCCGCCTTCTTGATCTCCCCGAGCGCCACCGGCTGCCGGAACTCCCCGACCGCGCGCACGTCCACGGCGCCGCCGGCCGCTGCCTCCTCACCCTCATACCACTCCCTGGCGACCTCCACGACGCCCACGACGCGGCGGGAGGCGGCGCCCGCGCCGGAGTGGTAGAAAAGGCAGCGGTCGCCGGGACGCATGGCGCGGAGGTTGTTGACGGCCTGGCGGTTGCGGACGCCGTCCCACGGCGCAACGCCGCCCGGGGCGCCGGCCTGGTCGGACCACGACCACTCGCCCGGCTCCGTCTTGAGCAGCCAGTACTTGCCGGCGGTGATGACGGTGGTTGCTGCTTTCTTCGCCATCCTGTGAGGGTTAAGGATTCTGGCGATCGCCGTAGGAGGCAAGGTTACTTTGTTTTGGAGGGAAAGTGGGCGGCTAGGGCTTGTGGATGCGCGGGGAAGTTCTACCATGGCCTCCCGTAGCCCCGTCTCCCTGCTCTCAAAGCGGACAAATGAAAGATAGGCCGGGCCGGGCCGGGCTACCTAAAAGCCCGCTTTCTCTGGGCCAAGCTCGTCAAGGCAAGGCCCAATAGCACAAGCAGACCGGGCTAGAACTAAAATTAGCAGAGCACAACTGGGTTTGATCAAATTTGCAGCTCTTTACAACGAAATAAAACCGAACATTAAAAAGGAGCATGATCGAAATGATAGTATGGATTCTAATTTATCCTGTGTATCATAAAATGATTCCTTCCTGTACAAAAGCTAGGGCAAACAATGCTGCCAAAAACTGAGGCTAGCTCATGGTAGTAACCAAGTACCTTTCACATCATCGTATTAGTTTCAGCTTTCTGAGTGTGTGACTGAAGGAAGTTTGGCAACATTGATTCAGCAAAAACTTAGAACACTTTCGTTAGGTCGAGCCAGTTTGGCCCTCTTTTGCTGCCTCTTCCTGCTGCTTCTGTGCCCAGTACTTTGCAAGTGGTGGCCCAAATATAACATTCCCAGAAATCACTCCAAACCTGCGACATTTGCCAGAGATAACGACCAAGAACATCAAAATATGCTTGACAATAACAGCAATTCTGCTTGCTATGTGAGAAGCGGGTATGTAATTGTAGCAATAATGAACTAAGAGCAAACCAAGATCAGGACTTGCTTGGGTCAAAAACAATTCAATAGCCAAAGAGAAATAGCCACACCAGCACACAAGCAATCATGAATGTCTAACAGCATCTGGCCAGTTCTAAGAAAAAAAGATGCAATTCTATAGACGCCAGATAAATTCTACATGTTACAGCCACAAAAGTACAAATACCCCTACAAACTTAACGTCATGATGTTCCAAGTTACACATTCAGATTTCACAGGCAGCTTTCCTCACACAACTTATTAAAGTTTGTGCCCACATTAGTAAAAGACACATTTCACTGTCAATAGCCACTAAACAAAGTAATGGGCAATGAATTATGCACAATTTGATTATAAATGAATGACACAAACATGGAACCAGCTTTGGAACTACTATCTACTAGACAACTGCGGGTTGAAATGACATCTCCTTATGGCTTATATGCTTGGTTGGGTATTCTTATTTGACCATAGTAGCATCACAACTTAATCCTTTTGTCAAACAAAAAATTGGCACACAAACTTTGCTTACAGATAACTATCCTCACCAAGTGCAGTGGCAATAGCTTTTCTATACCAATGATCCTTAACTTTTTATATATAAAAAAAAACACTCTAGTCAAATAGAATACACCCGCAGTTGTCTAGTAGATAGTAGTTCCTAGCTCATTTTTTTTAAGAAAAAAAAGACTTTTGTTAGAATGCCAACCCAAAAGACATTTTCATTTACTATACTATGCACTTTTTGTATTTTGGCTTCAAGTGCCTAGTGACATTTGTGAATCTGTGATCATGTTACCAAAAAGAAACAATCTTGGGTTATACCTTGAGACCAAATTAATGGAGCAATTTGGTCTTAGGAAATGTAAGTATTTGCACACATCCTTCAAAGTTTTCTTGACTCCCTCGTCAATTTTTCAGTTGAATTTAAATTCGACTTATTATTCTTCTGTTACAAAACATATCAGCTAAGAGCTTCGAAGTTTAACACTTACAGGGCTAGAGGAATAAGTTGGCCAAGAATAACTACCAGGACTTAGATGAGGTTTTATAGAGTAAAAGGATGTAGATGGACAATTTCTAAAATATAGGAACCTTATTAACTAAAATGAAGTATAACAACCGAAATGAACAATTTATTACAGTACAGGGAAAATTACTGAAGTGTTTCGTGTTATTTAGCCTATATTTGCAC
This sequence comes from Bonia amplexicaulis, assembly GCA_036346245.1. Taxonomy (NCBI): domain Eukaryota; kingdom Viridiplantae; phylum Streptophyta; class Magnoliopsida; order Poales; family Poaceae; genus Bonia; species Bonia amplexicaulis. Next base: position 25,730,780 of record CM070741.1, on the reverse strand, counting down.
ATAACATAGAAAATTTTAATGTACAACTTGGCATCTAGTTGAGTGTATGCAACATTTCAAGCATGCATCTGTCATATCTCATATTAAACAATATTGTAACATGTTGAAGTCTTGAACATGAGTATAGGTTTCGCAATTGGGTTGCAAAATACTAAAATAGTAACATACGTCCATAACACCGAAACATATGAAAATGGCAAGCTTGCAGTAACAGATGCGTATTGATGCCGGTACCATGAATAAGTCCTATTTCAGACCAACATTCATAATCAGAAAACAGAAATAACTATGCATTCGTTCCACATATCTGCAATATTCCTTTCACGATTTAAGAATGGTTCTGATATCATATTAATAGAACATAAGTATTTCTATTCATTTAAAAAAGGCACCACCATTGCTCAAACACCAAGTCTCAACCATAGCGTCTGGTTTTGCTTGCAGAACACTAGCAGCAGAATTTCAAGAAAGCACTGCTTTTGCTATGATGATAATTACCCCTGCAGCACAGAGCTTCAAGAGCAAGCCTCTCGATGGTATTTCCATCTTGCAAGCTACTGGTACGGTGCGGATATTTGCCCAGCTAAGTTTCGCACCACATTTAATCGGTGCTCGACACCCATCAATTACCCTTCACACTATACTAAGCCTGAGCAAGAACCAAGTTTAGTCCCCAATAGAACAACATGGAGATTCAGCACAGAAATAAATCCACGTAGTTAGGACTCCCCAAATCGCAACTTGCCATAGGATCAAGAAACACAAACATAGATAAAGCACTCAAGAGCGCATCTAAAGATATAATTAGTATCAAGACCGGTATGACACAGCAACGCAGCGACGGATCTATTAGGGGATGTTACAGAGAGATGAGAAATTAAGAAAAGATTGGAGAAACACGACGGCGCCGGCCACGAGGAGGAAGGAGATCCGCATCCTGCCTCCTCGTCTTCTCCCGTTTCTTTTCCCTTGCCCCTTTTCTCCACGGTCTCCGTCGCAGAGAGCAAAACCCCAAGAAAGCGAAAAGGAGCAACGCTTCCTGCACCGTCGGATCCACGATCTGACGGCTGGGAGTTTTACATCTAGCCTTTTTCTTTCGAGATACAAGGGTTTTCCACTGTAAAGATATGTATTTAAGAATTCAGCATTTATGTACCATTGATATATGATTACAGGACTTATATGTCAGTGAATCGAGTGGAAAATTCTACAATACACCTCATTAGTAAATCCTATTGCTCCTTTCTTTTCAACGCTGCTCAGATTTCAGCGTTGGTGATTTTGGCCTGGGCCGTACGAATGCAGGCAACCAGGTCCCATGCACTTTGTTTATATTTTGATTGATCTTTTGAGCAAACCATATTTTCACCAGTCGATTTTCTCTCTGAAAAAGGACTCAGGAACATTGACAGGCAGTTTACTGTCTTCACACGTTCGATCAAACTGTTCGGATTTGAAGAACGTCTGCACAAGAACTGTATTTATGAAATCCGATAACACGGACTAGCAAGCGGATCATTCAGGTACATATATTTGGATGCATAGAGAAGTAGCTTATCGGTATGACAGCATCACAAAATTCGTAGGAAAGTTTCAGTTGTAGAATCGTAGGTGCCATTTATCCCGCTCGTAGAAATACTGTGTATCTAGGAGAAAATGGTCGTTTTCGAGTGATTTCCACCGACTACGTCGTAGCTGGGTGGTTAATTTATTCGTATATATGTCTATCGCAGAGTGCTCATTTCTGTAGCTAATTGTGGGCGCCCTGCGTGTAGATGTAGTCCACATGAGCCGCGAGCGACCTCTTCACCAGGCACCCGTCCTCCTCATCGAGCCCCTCACATCCTTCCATCCTCTCCACTGGGTTTCTCCTCTCCACATTCTACAACAAATGTCAAGAACACAGGTACAAAATGATCAATCTTCCATTCACATACATCAACATCGCTAGAAGCACGAATGCAACATCCATGAAGGGATCAAACGGGCGACAAAAATCAGAGCTTTTTTTTCCCCTTCACCTCAGTGGAAACTTTGCCGGGCTCAATCCGACCACCTTGGCTTGTGGAGACGAAAAGGAGGAGTGCCACAAGAGGAATGGCGACGAGCTTTGGTGACATGGCGTTTTGGTGGTATGGTCGATTCGCTGGCGAAATCCAGAACGCTAGGATCAGAGAAACCGATGATTATGAATTGGTGTTAGAACTTACATGAGAGTGGTGTTCTTTATATAGGACTCGGAGCAGGGAGAACTTTGGAATTTAATCGTGTAGGGTTTTGCTTCCAAAAAATAACGATTGAAGAATCTTCTTGAAGGGAATTTAATGTAAGGGTGTGTCGAAAAAAGTCCAATTCGATACTGTAATTGTGTTTGCGATGGCCAGAAAGATTATGAGGGAGTCGTAAATGGCACAATCAGCTCCAATAACAATTCGGATTACAGAATACAGTTGATTAATTGTCTGACTACTAAGGCTCTGCTCGGTTAGGCTGAAAAATTGTGGCTTATGGCTAAAATTGCACTATAGCGACTGAAATTTTACTATAGCTGAAGGTGCCTTATTTTACGTAATTAAATTTTAAAAAAATTTAAAATAGAAAAATATACTAGCTTATCACGGACAACGCAAACGAATACGGGAAAAAAGAACCGGCAAAAAATCTCAAAAGCCAAAAGTTCAGAAAAAAACGAAATTTATAAATAGTAAAAAATAAGCAAGAAGTTGAAGCTGAAAGGAGCGAGCCTAATTCTCTGCTTTTGCTCTCAGGAAAAAATCCGCTCCTCAAATTGTTTTGGGTTTTCCATTCCCCACACATAGAAAAGTCACACTTTTCAAAATTGTCACCGATTTACGGGTTCATACTACGAGTCTGTTCTTTTTGGCTGTGGTATATGATTTTTGGATGAAATTTTAGAATTTTAGTTGTTTGCGACAGAGATTACAAAGAGAGAGAGGTACTCGCTTGCGATTTTGGTTGATACAGATGTTAGGCTTTTAACGTATACTACAATTAACTTGTAGATCCTGTATTGAGAAAATACTCTATTTAAAAGTTAGGTACTATAGCAAAAACCAAAAGCTGCTTTTAGAAGCCGTAAAGAATAACTCCCACATATCCCATTTGTCAATGTTACAATTAATGTTATTTTCTATACTTCTGCTTTATTCGTGCTATAAATGAAAAGAAAATCCCCGTTGTTTGGAAATGATGCACCCCATGCATTTGGCCATTTCTTTGTGTTTTACTTTGTGTTTTGTACTTCATATGCCACCTTTAGTACAGATATAGACACAGCTGCAACAACACAGAAAACGTGCCAACGGCATGTCCCAAACGTTCTTACCATGCATATATACATAAGAGCGACTATTGCACGGTATACCATCCCGATGGCATACCCCCTTGTGTTGCCCCTCTCCTCCCTCTCTCCTTTCGAAGCACCGCTCCCCTTGCCCCTCTCTTTTCTAGCTTCGGCACCGGCCATCGCCCTCCTCTCCCTCTCTCTTTTTTGCGCCAGCCGTAGCTCCACGAGCCTCCTTCGTCGCCCCCGGCCCCTCCATCACCACCCGTGGCCGGTGGCGCCATCGCCGCCTCGCCGCGCAGCCCCTCGACCTCTCTCCGTCGTGCCACCTCACTCAACCTAACTGCCACAGCTGCCGCTGCCACCGCCTTTCGGCTCCGTACACCACTCTCCTACTCTACCCATCGCCCCCATCACCGCCCACCATTGGGTCGGCGCCTTCCCCAACCTTATTCTATGCCCCAAGGGAAGGGTGAACCCGTAGCGCAGCGAGGAGGGAGGGGAGCGGCGGACGGGAGCGAGAAGGAGGGAGCGAGAAGGGCGGCTGAGAGTGAGGAGAATGAGAGAGAGAAAAAGGATGGTACACCATCAAACAGTGTAGCGTCCCCTAAATTTTCTCTATATACATACTCGCACGCGCATCTAACTCTGTATCTACCTTTTCTTGTAGAGAGTTTTTATCATTTTTAGAAGAAAACAGGAGGTGTCAGTACTCGCCATCAAATTACATACACCAAGAATTTATATGTATTTTGGTGGTGAAATACCAACATCTCTGATATCCCCGGATAACTTTTCAATAATGGTAAACACTTTCTTTCTTGTATATCTCTACACTTGTACGTTAATTTGTACTATTTACAACTAAAAACGCAGACACCCGATCGAAATTTCAGAACCAAAAGCTAGATGTGAATGACTTGCTAATATATATGTCAAGGCTAGGTCGATTTGTGGTGATTCACCGAGTGCTGGTCATTTGTGCTCCTTAGGAAGACTAAAGTTGCAATTTTGCAAGTGTTTCTTTTTTTTTTCTTCTGGAACTGATAGCGTGTTCTTTTTGACCGAAGCTAGTGGCTTTTGCTATAGTACTTAATTTTCAAACGGGGTATTTTCTCAAGACGTGGTCTACAAGTTAATTATAGTACACGTTAAAAGCCTAATATCTGTATTAACCAAAATCGCAAACGAGTATCTCTCTCCATAATCTCTATCGTAAATAGCTAAAATACAAAATTTTCAGCCGAACCAAACAGACTCTGAATCCTGATGTAATAGAGGCGAGGGATGATGCATGTAATAGCCCTTTGATCATAGGACACTAGTAGGACTGTAGGATGAAGCATGCACGCTGATTGGACGGATCACTGCCAAGACTAGTTTGCACTTGACATGGAATATAGATATTTGCATTACATAGATAGATCACTGCCAAGTATTGTTCGGTTGGACCGAAAAGTTGTGACTTATGGGTTTATTCTTTTTAGCTGTGGCTTGTGGTTTTTGGCTGCGGCTTGTGACTTTTGGACTGTTTATACGAGAGATTACAGAGTAACAGAAATTTACGTGCGATTTTTGTCGATATAAATGAAGTCAGTAAAGTATGTACTACAATTAACTAGTAGGTCCTATCTTAAAAAAATTCTATTTAAAAGCTAGTTACTGTAGAAAAGCCGAAAACATCTTTTAAAAGCTGAAAAGAACAGGGCCTATAATTAAAATTGTCTTTATGTGGTGAAATTTTCTTGTGGTGAAGGTGATTTATTTGACATAATTAAATTAAAAAAAATAAAAATAGAAAAAATATGCTAGCTCATCACGGACAACATAAACGAATACGAAAAAAAGAACCGGCAAAAATTTTCAAAAAAAACCAAAAGTTTAGAAAAAGACGAAATTTATAAATAGTGAAAAATAAGCCAGAAGCTAGAACCTGAACCCGAAACGAGCAGGGAACCCTCAAAGACTGATTCATCGGGTCTTGTTCTTTTTTGCTTCTATCTTATAATTTATACTATAGTTACTAGATTTTAAACAGTGTTTTTTAAGACGGGTCCATCACTCGATTTATAGTAGACACTGTACCGATTGCAGTTATACCAGTAAAAATCACACGCGGCTGTCTCTCTCCAGACTCTCTCTTGCGAACAGTCAGAATTCAAAGTTCATAGGCCACAGATGAAAAGTGCAGATCCCAAGATCATTTTTCTGCCTTCCTTCATGGGCGATCACATCGTTTTTCTACAATGATGAGCCGGGAACGAACAGGTGATCGAGGACAGGAACGCGAACCATTCGTTCCCTTCCCTGCAACCTGGGGAACGAGGGAAAACGACCGGCCATAATGCACTAAGCCGCAAGCGAGACGGCGGTGCTATTCGGACGGTACACAGTTTGAGTTTTGTTTCGACGCGCCTTCGCTCGCCGGCCAGTGGACGTGTCCTTGTGCCATGCAGGCGCCTAGCTGGGGTGTCGTTATTAGCGACGGCGAACGCGCGCAACCACCGAACCGCACGTACCGACGTACGTGCATTGCATGCGCATCACGGAGGCCCAGCCTTAATTCATTGGGCCGATCGACGTGACGGGACAGCAATGGCACCGATCCATCGATCGACGGCGTGCCGTCGCCGAGACGCCACTGAACATTACGGCGCACGCAGCCGGTCGCCGGCGGAGTAACTGCGCCCGGCACTGTACATACTCCAGTTAATTCGACGGATTCGATCGCGGTGTGTAAAGCGAAGTTGATTACGCCTCGCGCTGCGCAGCGAGGCGGCGACGTGACGACCGGAGAGTTTCGAGAGGCGCCGGCGGCGGGCAAGTGGTAACTGGGCTCGCATGGAGATCGGGGAGTTGGGCCAGGGCTTGGATGTTTTCGACCGCCCAGGCGAGCCCATGCGAATCGAGTTTAACCGAGCTCTCGAGGTCAGGCTCCAACTATATAAGAACCCATTACATATGGGGGAAACGCTGCGCGAGCGCTCGCCCACGTCGCCCCCCGCGTGCGCGAGCCAGCACGCCCCCGCCGTGTGGCGACCGAATAATCGTACGGTCGGCGGTGGCACTTCCCTGTGGTTTCTCGAAATTACGTTCAGGTCCTTGGTTCTCGCAAAAATGCCCTTGGATTTTTTTTGCCCCTCCGTTTTGCAGGATGCCCCCCGTGTTTTTGAAAATTGCTCATGGGTCCCGTTTTTTTTACGTACAGATCCCCCGCGGTTTTTTTATGTACAGGTCCTCGTTTTTTTGCAATAAAACCTTTATCTTTTGCGAAAATACGCACATACCTTTCGATTTTTTTAAAATATTTCCTCGCGATTACGATGCCTGGCGCGGCGTAGCGCCGCTCCTAGGAGGCTAGTAATTAGCACAGTTTGGGGGATGTAACGCTCGGGCGGCAGCAAAACACCCGCCACCCATCTTCCAGAAAAGGAAGGTCGCACAACGTGCGGTCCAGTCCCTGGCCCATAAAACGCCCACCCCTTAGCGGCATGCACTTGGCACCTGCCTTTAAATAATTATATCTTTCAAACCAATCCTCTAATTCGCCATCTATTTGATTCTTTACAACGAGATATCTAAAATAAAACCTCACTTGCATATATTTAGATCTAGTAACGATATCATTCTTAAAAAAAGTAATAATATCGTGTAGCATATATTCTAATAGATAAAAACAAAATATTCCACATATTATTTCCTGATGTTCCAGCAATTTATGGACAACGTTCTAGTGTGTATTTTTGAATTGGGCATGGGGAATGAACCGGGTAGGTATCAGATGTTCCAGTAGGTAAAATAAAATAATCTACATATTTGGTTTTGATGTTCTATAATTTGTTGGTAATGTTTAACACATTAAGTTACAAAGGATGAATGGCCAATGTTTCACGCGTTTGATTTCAATGTTCCAACCGTTCATCGGGACACTGGGTTGCACATTTTTATTAAATTTTTCTCTCCACGCTGCATGGGCCGTGATCGGTGGTGGGCAGCACTTAGAAGCTAAGTTGCGTAGTACTCCATCTCCATATGTAGATAAGATAGTACTACTAGCTTGCCAAGAGTCAAGACTTAGGCATCGTTCCAACCGGCTACGGCTTCTGGTTTCTGGCTACATGAAACACAAAGCCAGTTGGAATGGTGTGTCTTCACTTTGGCTTCCGATAAGCCACTTCGGGGCTAAAGGATAAGGACGAGGACAACACTGGCGCCTTCCACCACATGGCTCGTTTGGTTCTTTCCCGTCCATCCTTCCCTCTAGCTCTCCTGGTCGCCACCAGCTCCCTCACCCCAGCGCTCTTTGTCCGCAGCCGTCGGAGGTCTTGCTTGCCGTCTCCCCCAGGCCCCTTCCCTCAGGCATCCATGGGGACTAGCAGTCCCAACGGTGGCAGCTCTTATGGCCGTCTTTGCCTTTGATCTGCACCCCCCCCCGATCTGACGTCGACCCCAGCCTACCCGTCTCTGGCCTGTCGGTGTTCCTTAGATCTGGCGCCTAGGAGAGCTGGTCGAGTTGCTACACCCATCTCGTGGCCCTCCAGTCCGTCATCCACGCCTCCTCCTCGGGTCAGTACCGAGCGACCTCCACCTGTAGCAATAAGGTACGACTGGTGCATGGCTACTAATGTTTGCCCCATTTTTGCACTCCATTCATGCTTGAGTTCATTGGGGTTGGTCTAACTTCTGGTTTGTTGACCTTGCATGTTTCCATCCACATGTGCACCGCCTTTCCTTGTGCATTTGTTCATCACCTTGCCTCTCCCACCTCGGCCATGGCTGTAGATGGACAAGGGCTCGGCAACCTGCAGCACTGAGGCTACGCATGTTTACTTGGAGATTTGCATTGAGAAGGTCATAGCCCACAACCGGCCGTTTGCATGTTTGAATAGGATGGAGTACCCCAACCTTTGTCGCAAATCCAAAGAGTGCACTAGCCGTCTTATGTGCGCAATCAAATGAAGAACAAGTGAGAGAGGCTCAAACGGGATTATGCCACATGGAAGGCCTTGAAGCAGCACAACTTGGGCCTTGGCATCGACTCTGAGACAAGCTTCATCGCCGCTGATGCTGCATGGTGGGCACAGGCTACTGCGGTTAATACCCTATGTGGATTGTAATACTCATTCAATTAATTGCGTGCGACCATGGCGGAATGATTAATTATGCAATTTTTCTATTTTTGCAAGAACAAACTAGGGTGACGAAGTTCAAAAATGCACCCCCTCGACACAAGGACCTTATGGAGGTCATCTTCAATAACACCACCAACACGAGTGAGTATGCATTCATGCTGGGTATTAACATGTTGGACTATGACAATGAGGACAACACTGCCAACCCCTCCATTCCCATGGATGCAAAGGCCAATGGTGGACCCTCCGACACATCTGGGGGAAGAGGCCCTGGTTGTCACCGACCTCACCGAGTGATGCCTCCAAGCAATGTGTATCGACTAGGTTGCTGAGCTGAAGCATATGGTGGATATCTATGAGAAGACCCACACCACTGGCACTCGGTTGTCGAGCTCATGTGCCATGTCCCCTATGCGTGACTTGGCGAGGGAAGAGTTCATGCAGCTCATGCGTCTTGTTGAGGACTCCAGGGTCAGTAAAGAGAGCGACGAGGACTACTAAGCCACACAGCTGTTCATGAAGGTAGAGTTCTGCACTAGTTTTCTCGCCATGCAAACGAGTGAGGGCCAGCTTTGTTGGCTTAGGAGGACATGGGATAGGATGAAGAACCACCCTGCACATTCTCATTGGGTTTGGTCCTTACAATGTGCATGCACTTCAGTTCTGTGTGTTAGCTATTTTTCGCATGACCTATGCATTTCAGTCAGTGTCCTGTGTGTTCGGTTGTGTTGTTAACTTGTAGTGTTGTGTGTCCATGTTGTCATCTTGCAGAGTTACGTGTCCATGCCAGTATTTGCAACTCTCCAGTGATCCTATGAATTAATAAAGTTGCATGTGCATGCTTGAGCATCTCCATTGTCTATTCTTTGCGTTCAGAACATATGCTATTGTGGACATTAGAGTACTGAATGATGAATGGTTTGTTGTTTGCTCATGTTGTTGTGCAGTGATGAGTAAGAGGGGGCATGAGGCCAGCGATGGAGCTGAAGCTTGAATTGGCTCCATCGTCTTTCTGGCCTTCGTTGCCTTCGACTACCCTGATGATGAAGTGAGTTCAGGGTCTAGGCCACCCCTGAGAGTTTCAATAATGACCGGCTTACAATGGGTTGAGTTGCATCTTGCTAGTGATCAGCGGTGCTATGACATGTTCACGATGCACCAGGGAGTGTTCGATAGGCTGCACGACACTCTAGTTGCAAACTATGGCCTACGGTCTTCTCCAGAAGTATGCTCAAGAGGAGCACTTGCAATGTTTTTGTGGACATGTGGAGCACCGCAATCCAATAGACAGGTCATGAATCGATTTGAGAATTTAGCTGGTACGATAAGCAGGAAGTTCAATATTGTGTTAAAGTGTGTGTATAGTTTTGCAGGTGCTGTCATTGCACCATTTGATCCTACTTATCATAGTATGCATTCAAGGCTATTTCAGTGTAGGTTCTATCCGCTCTTCATGAACTGCATATGGATGATTGATGGCACACATGTACAAGTCACTGTTCCAAATGGCGAGCGCGCAAGGCATTTCAACGGGCATGGGTACACAAGTCAAAATGTGGTATGTGACTTTGATTGTAGGTTCATTTTTGTGTCTGTGGGGTAGCCTGGATCAGTGCATGACACGTGTATTCTGCACAAGACAATGACAAAATATGGAGACCAGTTCCCGCATCCACCTAAAGGTAATACGTTCACACAAATTTTAATTCTACCATGCATTGCATGAGGATGAATAACCGATATTTATATCTTATGCAAGGTAACTATGCAGGCAAGTATTACCTCATGGACTCCGGGTATCCCAATAGGCTAGGTATCTAGCTTCGTATCGCAACTAGAGGTATCACATTTCAATGTTCGAGAATAGTACTTGGCCTTCTGAGATGCAATCCATCACTCGTCCCTGAGGAACACTATTGAACGTGTATTTCACATGTGCAAGATGAAATGGCTTATATTCAACAACGATCCTAACTACAAGTCATGCACACAGAATGCGATAATTGTCAGTATGATGGTGATGCGCAACTTCACTATTGACTGCAAATGGGGTGCAGCATGTGGGTCCTTCAGGCGTGGGCGGGGCCATGGTATCGCTTCTTCTATAGGGAGCGGAGTCCGTACTGATGCACATGACATATGATTGGACAACAGCATCGTTGATGCCGAGCACGTAGGTTCTGTAGTGCCAAAGGAAACTGCGATATTTGTATGATGTAGGTGTAGTCGTGGCATATGCAATATTTGTAATGAATTCATTGTCATCTATGAATACATGGGAGCGAATGCATGTAGCTTATCAGGAATGTATCGCAAACAACGCTAAAAAAATCAGCTCAACAAAGGCCATTAAGCCATAAGCTACATTGAACACCTCAATTTAAGCCTCAACTTCTTTCGGCTGCTGCAGCACCATTTCAGCTAAAAACCAACAACTGGAAGCCAGATTGAACTGGGCCTTAGTTGTTTTGATGGCTTTTGGTGCGCATGCCGTTGCCTTTGCCCTTGGTGTGCATAGAAGCATAGGGTTATTGTTGATTGAGAGTGGTATTCGTTGTGTTGATATTCAAGGGCGACAAGGGTACACTTCATATAATCCATAAATGAGTATAATTTCTTCATTTTGTCACCCTACTATCTAAAGTTTCACACTCACATATTTCTGGTGCTGGCACCTAATTTTAAAAATGGACATGCAAAAAATCTGTTTTATTATTTTACGATCTCACTCAACTTTCAAATGTTTAGATGTGCTTAAAAATCCACACGCTACCCATTTTTGTTCCTATCTTCCATGAAGCCACTACGTGTGAGCGTTGTCTTCAGCGAAGCCTATTGCAGGCATGCACCAATCCTGCTACCTCCTACGAAGATAGTTGGCTCATTGGCCTTGTCGATTAACCTCAAACAGCCTTGCCAACACCAAATGCCTGCATGCTCCACCATAGATTCATCTTTTTTTATTTGTTACGGTGCAAGAGGTGGAAGCCGCCTTTGCCCCCGTGCTAGAGGCGATAGTGAGGGAAGCAAGGATAGGATAAGGAAGAAGTGGCACGAGGGAGGAGGGGCATGGTGCACCACTACTGGGTCTCGTCAAAGCCAGGGAGGTGCTGCATAGGAGAAAATTCGAGTGCGAGGGTCATGTGTGTCGCGTGTTGCAACCTACTAGTGGCGGTGCTAGAAGGTTGTTGTGGGAGGAAATAGAAGGATATAGGAGAGAGTGGGAAGATATCTGGAGGAAGGAGGCTGTACGATAGAAAGGAGAGGAAAAAAAGGAGGTAGTGCAGGTGGCGAGCTTGCCAACCGAAGAGGGGTGACGACAGCGGTGCGAGCAGTGGAGGTGGCGGCTGCAGCTAAAGAGGAGAGAGAGAAGCAGCAGTGAGAGGAAAGAAAAGGGAGGGGAGGAAAGAAAAGGAAAGAAAGGAGAGGAAAATAAAAGAAAGGAGAGGAAAAGAAAAAGAGGAGGGAGAAAGAAAAAGGAGAAGAAAAGAAAATTAGAGAAAAACTTGATTTTTTTATTTTTCTCCCGTGGAGATGTATTTTTTTATTTTTTCAAACCAGTTCAGCAAAAAGCCATCAGCTCCAACCAATTTGAACACATTAACATCTAAAAGCCACTTCTTCTGATTATTACTATTTATTTTCAGCCAAAAACCATCGGCTCAAAGTCGATTTAGAAGCCCCAAAAACCATAGTTTTCGCAGTCCACTGATAGCAAAAGGGCATCAGGTAGAGCACCTTTTCCTTTAGGCACCATCATGCTAGTCCAGCCATAATTTACATGCGTGACATTATTTATGTGTACCTAATGTGACCCATTCCATCACCCCCTACCTAGAAAAAGAGACAACAAAAGCCTCTCTCCAATTCGTACATGAACAAACTTTTCATAAGTGGCCACCAAATTGGATGCCGCTCCTTTTAGATTAGCAAAGGAGAGGGCAAAGAAAAAAGGCAAAATTCCAATCATGTCTTAAAATTGTACCCTCACTGACAAGAGAGGCAAGAGTTAATTTCAAATAGTTGAGCATTATCTGTCTGTACATGGACCAATAGGTGCACCTAATTCTTTTTTTTTCGAGCAAAGGTGCATCTAATTCGAGAGGCAGATTTATAATGCTTATTTACGATCGGTCTTGCAAGATTACTCAAGGTGATCATATTTGTCTATGCTCAAAGTCTACTATTCCCTGCCTCTAATCGAGTTACCTACATCGCCATGTCACAAAGTTTTACAAAGGGCAAAATAGAAAAATAAAAGATGTAGCTTTAACAATTGCCGCCAATTAAGAAGTTCCTTACGTCGCTTCCCCTTTTCTTTTTAAACGACAGCTAAAGGTCGCGAAACTAAACGGGTGCCGTCGCCATTGCAACACCTTCGCTAGCTAGCTAATGACAACCCTCACGTCGCCCGCCATTTCGTCCCCGCGGTCGTGCACCCCCTTCTCCGGCCGCTCCAGCCGGCCGCGCACGTGGCACCCGCCACCACCGTTGTCATCTAGGCAGGGCGGCTACGGGTGGCCGCTAGACCGCGTGGCCGGGTGGGTCGGCGGCGGCATCGCCGTGGCGTTCTTCGCCTCCCTGGAGCGGTGCTCGTGCATGAACGTGCGCACGCAAGATGACCTCGACGATGAGCAGAGGGACTCCGAGGCGGTGCTCATGTTCGACGACGGCAACGGCAACGGTGCCGGCGCCGGCACCGTCGGGAGGAGGAGAAGAGGAGGCAGGAGGAACGAGAAGGGCAAGAGGAGTGGTGGTGGTGTCATTGGGTGCTATGGTGATTTTCATGTATGATGAATGATGTCAATATTTTGTAGCTCAACTTTTGTTTATGTTCTTGATGTTGCGTGTTAAGCTTGTGGATGCATGCTTTAAGTTCATGTCTAGTTTTGATCTTGCAAAGGGATCGAACTTTCTTGGATGCATGGACATTTAATTGTACCCAAGTACCTTATAAGTTTAATTAATGGCTGTGAATTAAATTTCTTCTTTGTGTTCAAAATGTTATTCTTCAATTGTGAACTGTTCTACTGTCAAAAAGAAAAAAAGGGAAGCTGATCTAACTACCCAACTACAAGTCAGTACAGGCTTACAACCCCCTCCATACTGGACGTTTAATTTGTTATTTTTTTCGTTGGCCATGTACTCATTACTCTGTGGCTAAGTTTGAGTTAGAAAATTGAATCAAGCATCTCTCAATTCTCATGAATCATTATGATTGTTGAGGAGCTCAAGTAGATATGATTCTAGGTAGCTAGAAGATTAAACTCAGTTTAAGAGAGAATGGTGCTGCTGAAGGACCATGTGAAAAGATCAATGATACTATTGTGATGAACCATTGCAAGATTTGTGGAGTGGTTAAATGATTTTGCAAAGATTGCATTTGATTTGGACTATTTTCTGGAAGTGTCAGGAAAATTGGAAGTACCGCAGGTGTTTATGCGATAGTACCGTGGAGCGGTAGTACCGACGTTGTGAGAGCGGTCATACCGCAATAACGGTAGTTCTGCTCTGAGCCGCGGAATATTTTTTCAGAGAGGTCCAGTTTAGGTTTGAAAGGTACAAAAGTATCGGCTTGGGGGCACGGTAGCACAATAGTGCGATAGTACTGGTATTGTAGGTGCGGCACTACTGATCTTCCTAGAAAAATAGGGTTTTAGGATTTGAGTCATGGATTGAGTTAGGACGACCTAGGTCATTGCATTATGGTTGCATGATGTATGTTTTGAATAATGTAGATCAAATTATGAAGAACTTGTGCCTGTAAACGAATTCTTTGTCTTGGATGTGCAGGGTCGCTTAGAGTCAACTATGGTCAATAGCGATGATCAGAGCTAAGCTCATGGAGGAGTCGAGGATCAGAACGATCGAGGATGCCAGGTGACACGGTGAGCTTAAGCATGGCACGAGAAAGGTGGAAAATATTGAAGGCGAGTTTGAACGACGGGATGGCGCCATGTGGCTTGCACAGGCCGAGTGAGCCATTGTTCGGTGGAACCAGAACGGGAGAGACTTAGAGACGCGTGGCTAACTAGTGGTGCACCTGCACGTGGCAAGCATGGCTATTGCTTACAGTGGTTGTGATGACTGGGTCAAGGAAAGATATTTTGGTAGTTTGACCAAAATACCGAAAACTATCTTGGATCAAAACTACGACGCATGTGTGATGCATTGGAGAGCGGTTTAGGTCAAGATGTAGTTGGTTTGATGAAGGTGGATCAAGGCATAAGATACGCACTTATGCACTTTGAAAAGCGTGTATAAGTGAACTTGTGTGAGTAAAATCCATGTGTATGGGGTTAACGGGTTCCCCCATTGTAATAGTGGATAATATCCACTAAGGTGAATAGGTGGTTGGTTGCCCACCTATAAAAGGGGATTGATATGGAGACATGTGTTAACCATCCAACCCATCTATTGTGTTATCTTCTCTAGGGTTAGGGTTTGAGAGTGAGTGTATTGAGTGTTTTTGGTCCTACAAGGTGCAGTGACTGTAAAATCTACATTCTCAAGTAAGTAATACATCAATCTTCGATCAGCTCCATGGATCTCTAATGTTTTGATTGATTTGCTCTTGATTTGGGTGTTTTTTGTCTCCCCTCTTCTCTTTCTTGATCTTGCTATGTCAAGAACATGTAAGAGATGGAGATAACCTTTAAGAACACTAATGCTTAATTACACTAAAGTTCCACTAGCTACTAGTATATTATATGTATGATATATAATCTTTCTTTCTTTTTCTAAAACGGCAAAGTAAATTAATAAGTGGCTGTCCTTTATTATTTCTAAATAAGCAGATCATCATGCATCCAAATCACCTCTTGTTTATGGATCTTTTGTAAATAAATTCCAGTTGAAATTGTTTCGTGCCTCTACTTGAACCGTTCGCAGCATGCACAAAGATTGCTTCTTGCTTTGCCGTTGCTAGCATTTTTATAGAGAATTGGATATACATTATAGGACAATATTGCTCAGTACCATTACAAAGATCATGGAGTTGAAAACACCATCTGATATGTTACTGACAGATGGTCTCAGGCCCCATATGGCATTCTCACAAGCGATGATATTTTTTAACTCCATAATCTTCATAACGGTACTAGACAAAATAATTCTAGAACATATGCAACCTTGCCCAGGAAATAGGATATTTTACTTGTACTCAAAGCGAAGCAAAATGAACTATTGCTAAGGAAACGGAAACAAGTGTATGAACAGTATAGGGTTTTGATGAGGAGCGTTGATAGATGAAAGTCCACACTACTAACATGATCAGACAATTACTCGATATACGTATCAGCATGACAGTTTCACAGGCAGGACCGTTATGTCATTGAGATTGAGACATGATATGTCGAATTTCCGATGAGGTGGATTGGACGATCTCGTGCCAAATGAGCACATCCTCTGTAAGAAATAGGGCTGTTTGATGTGGCTAAGATTTGTCCCTTATAGTTGAGGCTTATAATTTATGTCTGAAATATGGAGAGAAGGACAATTACGTACTGTTTTAGTTAATATAAATAAAATTAGTATAATGGCTTATGATTTATGTCTGAAATATGGAGAGAATGATAGTTACGTACGGTTTTAGTTAATATAAATGAAATTAGTATAATGTGTATTATAATAAACTATTAGACTATTTAAAAATACTTTATTTGAAATCTTGTTGAAAATCTAAGCCGAAGCGGTAGAAGTGGTTTTGCCGAACAGGCCATAGACTGGACAGCCTCGAGGGGAAAAAAGGCCATAGCTATGTCGCATTGAACGACGTATTCCATTAGACCTTGGCACATAGCCCACCAGTGCAAATATGCCCATTTTGAGGCCCGCGTTTGATTGCATACAAGTAGAGAGTGACTAATTACTATGGAACATATATATGTAAGTTATACATTTTTTCATTATTTACTAATTATTCTACAGGTGGGATTCATGGAGAGTGGGAAAAAAATGTTGGGAGAGGAAAATTTCAAAAACCTTCTGTAACCCAGAAATTTTTTTTGAACCCAACAAAAACCTTCTGTAACAAAAAATCGTACGTAACATAGCAATCCCCTGCTTGTATCATGTAAGCTTTAGTGCTAACTTATAGCTAGCTTTTCGTATATACATACATACATACATACATACATACATACATACATACATACATACATACATACATACATACATACATACATACATACATACATACATACATGCATACTGTAGGTATGAGTAGCCAATTACCCATTTACATTTGTTGTATGCGTTATTAACAAAATAGGAATGGAAAAAAAAGAATAGCAGGCAAAGGGGCAAAGGAGAAATCTAAAGCTGCCCAAAAGGCCAAAACTATGCCCCTTAATTGGACACCTGTTCCAATCTCCTAAGTGCATGCCCCATATCTCACGGACAGACCAAAACCGCTCACATGCGGCCCTGGAAAGCTCAATTGCTATCTAATTTCGAAAGTACCAACATGCATGTTTTTATCCCCCCAAAAAAATGCATCTTTATGCCCGAATCTTGACGCATCACATGTGTTTGGCTACATTGCACACACCTCCCCCCTAAAACTACATAAAGCCATGGACCAGTAACTGTTAGAAAACAGTGCACTTTAGTGACTAATTTAAATCGATAAACAGAAAGAAATACAAATTTGCATATTACAAATAAATGTGTACTATTGGTTCTCAATAAATTACCAAACAACAAGAACAATAGCATGATAATCTTGCATACATCAGATAACTCACGAAGTAAAAATAACATCTCACTCACAGCAACTTGGCCTAGCGATAAATTTGCATTTTTGACCGCATGTCGCCACACGGTTGGGCGACTTGGCTTAGTCGCCCAACCATTGGGCAACACGTGTCCAAATCACCGAGCCGTTGGGTGACTTTGGCCCTAGTCACTCAACAGTTAGCCGACTAGGGGTATATACCCAAAACCATGCGGCCGGCCGAGCACGCCGTGCCTCATTCGCCCAAGAGAAAGAAAGGAAGGGGGAGAAGGGGAGAAGAGAAGGAGAGGAGAGAAGGAGTGGAGGAAAGAAAAGGAGGAGAAGAAGAGAGGAGGAGGAGGAGGAGGAGAGAAGAGGAGGGGGAAGACAAGAGGAGGAGGAGGAAGAGGGGAGGAAGATAGGAGGGGAGGAGGGATCTGCACATCGATGACAGTGAGTTTTCTGTCTTTTTTCTACAATTATTTTTGAAACATGACAGGATAGCAATTGAAATCATTAAATTTGTAGTTTAGAAACTAACAGTAATTTAGTTGTTACTAATTGTATTGCCGTTTAAATCGCTCTATTGTGCATTTGAAGGCCCAGTTAATTTTGTTAGTTGCTTATAAATTGTAGAAACCCCGTAATAAGTATTATTAATTATTAGAATAACTAATAGACATCGAAAGATTTAAAACTGTTCGTGACGATTAGAATAGGATGCACCGATTTAAAATAGTACACGATGATTTAAGATTACACGTAGCGATTAAAATTATACGCGACGATTTAAATAGCATTTGAGTTGTAAAAATACATAAATGACTAAAACAAAATTCAGGGATCCCGCAGAGACGCCTTAGTATAATTCATTTAATTATTATATTTAAGATTTACTTTATATTATATCTTTAAGTAATTGTGTTGTAATTGCTAGCTTAAAATCGATTTGCAGATATGGCTCGCGTTCTTGGTGGTTCGGACTGGTCTTTCGGCTTGTAGGACCAGCACGTTGACGCACAGCACCGCACGAGCCATCGTGTCCCGTATCCCGAGGGTGGGGATGAGGCGACCGAGTTAGGGGTGGTCCATACGCGGACACTCCGATGGGCTTGGAGAATAGACCCATGCTAGAGAGACAGATTTTTGTACAAAGTATGGCATGTCTTTTTACAATATTTTCGGTATGTACTTACTTTTTGTGCTTTACAGGTTGAGCGATACCGGCATTCTCCCCTCGCGCAGATGGTGGAGGCCACCGATGAGGACGACGCTCTAGTCGAGGAGGCTGGGGAGGTCGAGGCTAGCTCGGAGCGGTCATGACGGTTCCCGTTCGACCGGTCATTGCTGATAGCTCTGTTGGACCGGTGGTGGCCCAAGATGCACATGTTCCACCTCCCATTCGGGGAGATGGCCCTCACTCTGCAGTACATCGTGATGTTGCTCGGTCTACCTATCACGGGAGAGACTGCCTCCCCGAAGGATGCACCTGGCAACTGGCGCAATTACCTGCTGGGCAGGTTTGATGTGGTTCTTCCAGCCGAGGCCGTGGCAGCATACCATGTATTCTCAGTGTGACACAAACATGGTCCACCCATGCGGTGGCCTTTGTAATTTCGGATATGTATGCTATCAAGTTTTCCTATTTAGTGATTCACTATCCTTGCCATATGATGGGCTTATTAATTTTTTGTTTGTGCACACAGGTCGAGCGGATGGACTCAGACGCAAACGAGTATCAAGTGTCGTGGCACTTGGATGCGTACTTGTTGTGGCTGTTTGGCTGGGTACTATTTACCAACACCCATGGTGACTCCGTCGATGCCTGCCTCGTGCGGTATGCAAGGACCATCGCCGATGGGGACGAGGTGCACGTCAGCTGGGGCTCAGCCGTACTAGCCGTGACCTACCGCGGCATGTGTGACGCTTTCTGCAAGACGAGGATGACCCCTGTCCTCATAGGTTGTGCCCTCCTGTTGCAGCTGTAGTCATTCGAGCGCTTCCCCCTCGGACGGCCGATGCTGATCGACAGTGGTCCGTACTGCACAAATATGTACCACGGGGGCACTATGGACTGGCCTACTGTAGGGTCCCTTTGGTGCCATAGACGGGTATGTGCTCTTCTGAGTCTTTAATATATGTACATTATAGGTCATCCTCTGTAACCACTGTTCCGGCTTGCAAGCACAGTTTGCACACCTACAGGTCACCCGTGTACACGCCAACTTCGTCGAGCACCTCGACCACCTCATTGCGGATGACATACGTTGGGAGCCATACTCTGCTCAGGAGATGGCGAACCGCGCCCCCTCTGGGCTCTCGTCGCTGTGCTTGTGTGATTGGGCATACTGGCTCACGTAGAAGAAGCTCGTCTTCAGTGTGTTCATTGAGGACTACGCAGTGCACAGGGTGATGTGCCAGTTCGGCCTCTGCCAGGCTGTTCCTATCCCCGTTGGGCATCGGGTGCCTGACTTAGTCCACGCGCGAGTTGCACACAACACATATCCCTAAATTTTTTTCGCAATTCTGTTACGATGCCTTCTAATTGCAGTTGTATATTTCGTAGGCACAATAGAAGGGTGGTAGTAGGACGAGCTGGGCCACGAAGATGGCACCGTGGGTGGAGGAGTGGGTGGAGGCACTCCAGGACTTTGTGCAGGAGGCCACAACATATGACCCCAGCACGTACGATGAATACCTACACTGATACGCTCCGCAGATACGCACCAGGCTGGTGCGTGTCGTCAACCCTCCCCCTGCTCATGTACCAGCACTGACCAATGCGTACCCTATGCAATTAGCGTGGAACTTCGCCACGCGATAGGTTCTCTCATGTTTCAAAGCTTCTGAGTACGGTTACCACAATTACTACTTTTGACGCTTTTATGTACTTCTTGTAAACGAACATCACCGCCAAGATTGTGATGGACACCAGGTCGATTGTGGACAGAGTTTGGAGGTGACATGCGACAAGCTGCTAGTCATTGTCCATCGGGTCTAAGAGAGGGCGAAGCGTGCCCTCGACCTCTCGTTGTGCAAGACGCTCTCAGAGGTGGCCACATCGACGCATACGCTAAGGGCACCATGTCCTGCAGCTCAGGTATGAGGCTCCAGAGGGCCACGTGCATGGGCCTCACCAGCGCCTGACCAGGCCAAAGGATCGGCATGGCCACGTGTCTACCCCAGGCACCGACACCGCCACCGTCGGGCTAGGCCGGAGGGTCAAGGTGGACACGTCCATACACACCAACGTTGTCATCGTCCGTGGACCCCTACCTAGCCTTCGCAAGGCAGCACATGTTGTTTAGCCAGGGTAGGTACGACAGGTGGCTGCAAGCCATGACCCACTTGGAAAGTATGTTTCATCTCTTAAGGTTTTTTCTGCGTTGATATATTACATAAATAAGCAATACCTGTCCTGCAGGAATGACGCAACGGTTAGGAGCTCACCTATCCCCCCACGAGGATCTCCTAGGGGATGTGAGCAACTTCCTCGTGGAGGACTAGGCGGAGGTCCTTTCCGGGTTGCAGCTCAGCATTGCCCCAGTTCCCACGTAGCCATAGGTGCAGTCGACCCTCAAGGCGTTGGGAGCACGGGTCAGCAGGCCTCCTAACCGCTTCACCCTATCGGGGCCCAAACCCCGATACCCCGCGCTGAAGAAGCCCAAACGGGGCCGTACGGGCGGCCACCGACCGGGGGTGGGACATGGCAACGATGGAGGAGGTGCTGCGGGTGGTGTAGCCGGTGGCAAGTAGTAGATCTTCCTCCTACTATGTGTACTTTTTTTATTGCGTACGTATTTTGCTTTGCCTTCCTGCATGTATGAATTATTTATTGCATCGTAATATCACTTACATTCCTCCTTACGAATCATTACTATCTCAGTCGTCTTCATAAAATTCTTCAGAAATTTCTTATACTATAATAATGTATGATGACCGCAAAATGTTATTGCGAGTCTAACATGTTTGTGACCATTCACAATCTACAAAAATCACAAATGCATCACACGACATTGTCTGTCCTTTTATTTAAAAAAACACTGCAAACAAAATTTCTTAAATTTATTACCTACAAAAATTGCTATTTACTCCCCTACAATTATTTCGATCGGATTAATGCAATAATTACATTATTATTTAAATCGTCCAATCATTAGGTGACTAGGGACAAAGTCGCCCAACGGATCGGCGACATATGTCCAATCGCCCAACCGTGTCGCCGCACGGTTGGACGACACATGTTGAAGTCACCGAATCGTTAGGTGACACGTGTCCAAGTTGTCCAACCGTTAGGCGGCGACATGGACTAGTCGCCCAACGGTTCGGCAACTTGGACACATGTCGCCCAATGGTTAGGCGATTAGTCCAAGTCGTCCAACTATACGACGACATGCAGTCAAAACTATAAAAAAATTGCAGGTGTAATTTTGTAATACCAAATAAAAAATTATTATTTAAAAATTCAAACTTTTGAAGTCTAGCACTAGTATTAGCCATTTCAAAAAAAAGAAAGAGCCAATGCCTATCACCAATCTAGTGATACTCAACTCCAATTCAAAACATAGACATTAATTTAAAAAATAATAATTCGTGGTTCAATGAAGGTAGCCAACTATGAGCAAGATGCGATGTCCTGCTTGGCTAGTTATGGCGAAACAAAGCCACTGCTGGCCGGTCGCTGAAAGCGTAAAGGCAACCATGCGTGCTGTGTTCATGGGCGATCGATAGGGAAAGTTCGTTTTGAGAGATAGGTAAGAAGAGACGTGCATGCATCTCATCTTCTTTTGGTGCTTCATCTCTCGTGCCACCCACTAGCTGCAATTGTTGGGATCAAATATATGGGCATGCATATAGCTAGCCAGCTAAGAGTATGCTTTATCCAAAAGGAGGAAGCTTTAGTGATACTTAGTTGATGTTTAGTTTAGTGATGGTTTATAGCTTTTTGTATTGTAACTGATTTATTTGTTACTGTAGCTGATGGTAGTTTATTTGGTGTAATTAAATTTAAAAAAATTAAAAATAGAAAATATGTTATCCCACCACGAACAATACTAAGGAATACGGAAAAAAAGAAAATACAAAAAAGCCCCTAAAACCAAAAGGTAAGAAAAAGATAAATTAAAAGAATAGTAAATAAAAAGTCAGAAGTTAGAAGTTGAAACTGAAATATGCATATCCTTACAGATTAAGTAGTTGTTACATACTTGAGGAATGTATGGTAGCAAACGAACGGCGGTTTTTTTTTCCCTTCCCTGACTAATGATTGGTGACATTGCGGCAACTAGCTAGCACTGGATTGTGTGCATCAGATTTTTTTGGGTTTCCCCTGTGGGGATTGTGCTGTCCAGTGGTTCAGCACACCCTCCACATAAAGTTCATTTATTTTACTAAAGGCAAATCTTTGTGTAACCTATAGCTTTTGAAGGACTAAGACCTAATTAAATAGTCCCTGTCAAAATAGACTTGATTACATTTTTTTTCTGTTTTTTGGATGATCTCTTGAAAGTCTGGTGAGTATGTTTGGTATGGCTCCTGCTTCTAATTTTCAATTCCAGCTCCTAGATTCTCATTGCATTCACTTCTCTGGGAATCTAGAGCTATTAGAAAAAGTGTTTGGTTAAAAGGTTAGCTCTGGATCCAAAAACGACAGGGTTCTTTGCAAAAAGTCAAGACTACCCTCAGTCTTGAATCCAATTTGTAAATATTACTTAACTTATTCCCTTCAATTTGTATCACATCCAAATTTCTAAAATACAAATTTGAGCATTATTTGAAGAACATTTCAGCTGCTGCTGCATTATTTGAGGAACAATTAGAAATTTGGACTTGCAAATTCACACCTAAAGATTCTTCAAATCATGACATTTTGGCAAGAGCACCAAGAAAAACAAATTTTAGCATTATTTGGAGAACATTTCAACAAGAACATGTCTCTTTCTTCCATGTTTCAATACCAAGAGAACATTTCAGCAAGAACAGCAAGAGAAATAGAGACAATTACAGACCACTTCGAGTGGGGACCTCTCCACGGTGATTCGAGGAGCTGACCTGCACTCGCATGACTGCCTAGGATTCAGTAGCATGTACACAGAGTTGATACACAACATGACTAGCGAATATATTAGTAAACTAGAGTTTGATACAAAATATGACTTAGTCGGAAGCAGTTTTATAAGATCCCTCGGGCCAAATTCACTTCAGTTACAAGTCAAAATCTAGTTACTTTAAGGTAGAGGCCTCGAGTACAGGCCACTCGGGATCTCCGACTAGTACTCTACAGGTTACACTTGAGTGTAGGCACGATCTGAAACGTGAAGTCGTCTCCGATGAAGTGGTCTTAACCTGCAGCTTCTTCTTTGCAGCACTCGTGGTTTGAACAAAAATATACAAGAATGAGTATAGAAGTACTCAACAAGCTACGACTAGTAACATTCATAATGCAATGCAAGGTTTCAAGGATAGTTCACCAAGGAGAGCTTAACACACATCTATTTTGACTAGTATAATACCCTACTAAGTTACATTGTACATCATTTCAGCTAAACCAAAGCAAATTTAATAAAAGTTCATTACTGGATTGTAAATTTCTTTCTAACAAAACTCGCATCACAGCACAAACCACACCTCCAACCAATTCACTTATGCAAAATGACCACTGGCCCATCAGCTTCATGTATCAGTTCGAGAATCACCCCTTGACACAACTCCATTTACCGAGAGTATGGCACATTAGAATTGTTCCAATCTCTGTAGAAAGTACCCAGCTTTACCCACAAGATACCATGACTTAGCTAGAGTCGGGTTAATAGAACTCATGATTGATTCACAACACCAGTGCCACCCAGTGCAGAGAAAGGTCCTCTCTCAACAACCGTCCCGACCAGGTCTAGGTTCGGGTAACTTGTCTGCTCGTTCCTAGGGGCAACACGCAAAATACCAAATAAGCCTATTACAACAACTACAAGACTTGCGAATAAACTTATCAAGAAAATAGAGAGAAACATGGTCAAAAGGGATTTGGGAGGCTAGTATCAAGGTTAAATAAGGGGAACCGAAAGCGCAAGGTGCACAAGGATTAAAGGGCATTTTCAGTGCATGACCAAAGGTCAGGCAAACGAGTAGGGCTCTGGCAATCTTCCTTAGCGGCAAGAGCATGGACGGTTCACTAGCAAGCAAAGAAATCAACGGCGAAGAGCTCAGGCTTCACCAAAAACGAGAGGGGAAGTGAGGGGAGGTGAAGGCAGACGGGTTCTTGAACACAGCTTCTCCCATGCTTCTAGGTGACATGTAGGTCCCATGCATCAATGCTAATCAGATCTAGCGACATGGCGCTCATGCACGAGGACACCAAGGGGACGATGGAAAATGAGGTTGGCGTAGAATAGACAAGGCGACACACTAATAGGGTGGAGTGACCAGGGAGCGGTCAGGGCTCTAAGGAAGGATTGGTGGCTGGTACTCGGGTGAGGCAACTGTCGCTGTTCAAGGGTTCTAGTCAGAAGATTCGGTCAAAGTTGAGTGGGCGAAGGACAAAGAAGAAGGCTTTAGAGCTTCGACTGCTCAGGAATCTTCAGAGAAGACTAGGGGAAAAGGGAGGAGAAACCAAACCAAGAAAACACAAGAAAAACTAAAGCAAAAACACTTAAAGAGCGAAAGAGAGCTTCATGAATTTTGGAAATTTTGGCGCTATCACACTTATTCCACATTTGAGCTTTTTTGAGAAAGAGAAAGAACAAAATGGAGACCTCTCTATGGGTTGTCGCTGCCAAGGACTTATCGGGATGCTACAATAGCACCCCCATCTCTACCACACCATGACTCGTCACTCATCATGCTCGGGGCGCGCTGTCGCGCTCGCCGCATGTCATGGCAGGCCACGGCCAGATCCGTCATGCTCGTGTTGTGCCCGCACGCCAAATCTCACCATGACCACCATGTCTGCCCCACGCAGCCGTGCTCGCTGTTGCTTCCCTCATTGCTGGCCCCAGTGCATCGCACAGCAAGCAACCGACAACTCAGATCTAGATATAGAATGGTGGAGAGTGTCATGCCTTGCCCACGCCTGCTATCCTTGAGAGGATTTTGCGTGCTACCGAGGAGGGAGGAGGAGCTTCACTCGTCAGCCAGTCGTAGAGCCTCATCGGGGCTTCCCTCCGCCATCGCCTCTAGGGTTTTGAGTGAGAGAGGAGGGAGTCACGAGAGAACGATTGAGGGGAGTCAAGAGAGCGAGCGAATGGACTATTGAGTTGGGGGGTTGGCCCTTTTTGCCCAATGGCAAATTGCAGGGAATTACCCCTCAACTTCCGAGGGCAAAGTCGTAACAGTGTCTTAGCTCCAAGTGAGAGTGACCCCAAGGCTAGTCCGCAAAAATGAACTAGCACCCACTCTAGATCTACCCAGCTTCGAGAATCCAATTTTCCGAAGCTGCCCTATTTGGCATGGCTCCGTCTGCTCTAAACAAGAAGCTAGGAGTAGGAGCCATGCTAAAAAAACCCCTAAAAAAAGACATGGCCCACTTAAGAGTACCACTCTTCATGCAAATGTGTTAATACAGTATTGTGCTTTGTGGAAACAAGGCGATAAATCATACAAAAACTAAAGATAAAATAGAGTAGCAGCCAGGATGAAATGAACTCAAGTCCAGACCATCCGACTGCTTGTTGCTTCTATTATACATTGCCGCTTCTCATGAGCAGTGAATCAAATGGACGAGGAGTTGAAAGCACGCCAATTTCTCCTGTTTCCACCCTTATGCTCTGGTAGTTAGCGATTACATCCATGGGCACAAGAAATAATCTAACTGGATGGCCGGGCCGAATGTGCTATGGTCTCGTTTAAAATAAGCAATATAGCGGTTGTTATTTTTTAAATGAGATATTCAATTTAAAAAATAAAAAAGGAAACATAAAAAACTGTTATATCTCTATGGATAATGTAAAAGAAAAAGAGAAAAATCACGTTAAAAAACTAACACATCCAAAATGACTTTTGATTTTTAAAAGCTAGAAGCCAAAAACCATTTTGAGGGGCGTTAGACCGATGGCTCCAAACAATGAATGTGAGAGGAGATAAATATCTCGTCCGTTCCTTCATGATTAAGCTCAAAGTCTTCGTGGTTTGGGTCATCTTCTGTAAGACCTCGTTTTTGAAACAGAACCATCGTACATCCTATAATAACTAAAGAGCTTAGTTATGGACAGAAAGAGTATCATATCTGCTTATGGACATTTCAAAAAGGATTAATTTGATTAAAATAAGACCTAACAGTCAATTTTAACTGCTTTATGGACGTCCAAGCCTAAAACTTAACTTACAATTAGAGGATCTGAAGAAAACTCTCACAGGAGCGCTTCAGTTCGGTCCTAACTCTAACACGAAACCTATAACATCATTTCTTCTCTTGATCTCTATGTTAATGGAAAATAAAACAAGATTGAATACAACCAACCGTACTTAACAAGTCACATGAGGAAACACTATTTAATTACATGCCATAATTTACAAAGGATGATGATGTAGTGGTTTTATTAAAGAATTTATGGATGCAATTTTATTTATAAATATTTTTAAACACAAAAGAACAATAACTTCTTAAGGAATTGGGATTTCAAAACTTGATTACCATACTTCAATATTTTCAAATCATTTCCAAATCACTTACGCTTCACTATTGGAATCATCCATTAAACATAGCTTCATTTACCAGAAGCACAGTGTATTTGAATACCATTAAGTTATGACTCTGCAGAGTTGCCCAGCTTTACCCACAAGATCTCTTAACCCGCATGACTGAGTTAAGAAAACAAGACCTTTCACTGCTCAATTCTTTATATAGTTTCTACCCAGTAGGTGTTGTTTCCCAACAAACTCAGGTGGCCCGCGGCCTCGCCCGATTTGAAGCGGATCTACTGTTGTTATGTATGGTTTCCCCTCCCATACCACAAAAACTCCCTCAGTCTCCCTCTACCCTTTGTAGATATTCAATCGAATTTGAGCAGCTACTAAACCAGGTTTGGCGAATCAACGCTTGTAGTTGAGTGATCACCATGTTCTTTATTTGGCATAAGACTCTAATTCTTATATTTTCACCAAGGCAACTTCTATCCACAAACCCTTGTTTCAGTATCCATCTACACTGACACCTATCCAGTCCAAGACTCCACCCTAGGATAAAGTCGTGGGACCCAACCATCACGTGGCTTCCCATGATGTCTCCTTATCCTAGAACCTCTTTTAAAAATTCTACTAGCAAAATGCTAAAACTCTTAATAGTGTAAAACTGTTGAGTTCTTGGTCTACCATGATTATTTAAATAATATATTTAGTATTACTAAGTCTTATCAATATGAATATGGCCATCAAATTAAACAGAGTTTTTTCAGGTGGTAGGACAAACTAATATCATGTCATTTTAAATATTTCATGTACAAGAAATAATAGTGCGCAAATAACATAATAAAAATACTAATAATTAAATAATTAAAGGAATGTAGGTTCAATATGATCAAAGACGTGTGACTTGCCTCTTTGTCTATAGTCTCTAATTATTTCCCTGCAGTCTTCTGGTTAAACTGCTCATGTAGTTCTTCGGTTGACCAACTCGTGTGGTCTGAATACTAATGCAGAAAACGAATGCAAATGAGTTTCTACTTTGCGGAATGCAAGCTAGGAACAAAATATAAATAAATAACCAAAAAGATAGAAATAAAACAGGTTAGGGTTTAGGTGGTGCACATGGCTTGGCTGCTTTGGTTGATCGTTGTTGGAATTGGGTTAATGGGTCCAAGACGGTCGAAATGGCTATTTAGGGGTTATATGGATTTCTATGATGGCTGCGGGTATGGATGGTATTGGGTTTGGAGTCGGAATATCATTTGGGTGGTTTGGAGTTTTATCGAAGTCTAAATAGGCAAAATGGGGTTGGGAATGGTGTAGATGGACTCAAGACAATCAAATATATATATATATATATATATATATATATATATATATATATATATATATATATATATATATATATATATATATATATATATATATACATATATATATATATATATATATATATATATATATGTGTGTATGTGTGTGTGTGTTTTAGGGTTTTGTGAATAATAACGGGTTTTGGTAGTGTTCATTGCGGGTTTTATTATTCATAGTGGGTTTAGTTATTATCGGGTTGTCACTGCGTACTCAAAGAACAGAGGAGTTTTGAGTACTCGGGTGGTTTCAGTTACGACTACCAAGTCGAGTGGACGGTTGAGGTTCGACTTCGAGTGCGAAGTCGATGGAGATCGGACGACGTATGAGTTGCTATGAAGATCGGACAACGTTCGAGTAGCTATGGAGATTGGGCGGCGTTCGAGTGGCTTACGACTCGAAGCAGAGCAGTCGAAGCTCTTCTCAATTATAAGGTGGTCGGAGAGTTCAAGCGATGAAGCAGTCAAAGAGTTCAAGTGGTAGGGTAGTCAGAGATTTCAAGCGGTGGAGCGGTCAGAGAATCCATGGGTTAAACAACAATTGACGACTATATGTGAGTTCTTAGGGCCATGAGGATTCCATTTTTGGTCATGGGAGCGGCTGGAAGTCAGGCGAGCGTCAGCGGTGAGGTCTCCTCTTCTCGCGACTTTTGAATGGCACAGGTTAATGGCGGGTTAAGAGGACAATAGCATTTGTGATAGAGCATCTCTAGGGGTAGGGGAAGCTTAGGGGTGTGGTGGTTTGAGTCAGGGATGGCTGAGCTGAGCTGTCCACGGTGACCTCCTATGGCCGAGTGGCGGCGCAAGCCGCCAGCGCAGTAGGGGAATCGGAAAGCTAGGATCTTGCTTCGGGAGTGTTATTAAGGGCATGAAGAAGCTGTAGGCAAAAACAATCAAAACAAAAAGGACTGAATAGGTAGAATTGAAGATTGTCTTACTTTGAGGTCTTCCAACAATCGTCGGTGATGCTCCGGTCGAGGGCTCAATTGGGTGTGTGGGTGGCTTATTGGACATCGATGCATTGCTCTGAAGGGGTTCAGGACCTTAAATAGGGCGGGGAGGCGGTTCGGCATAGGAAATAAATCGAGGCGGCAATGGCACGTGGCTGGGGCCGGGAATGCGCGGGAGGGGGCGGTGCGGCTGGCAATGCAAATATTTGGGTCTTCCTTGGGCACGACATTGCTGCAATTAAAGGAAGTACAATGCGTCAGGTCGGTTGTGAGAGAGTGAGAGCAGAGAGAGAGAGCGGGGAGGTCGGCGAGGCAGTGGGATGTGAGATGACTACGGTACTGGTCCAGGTAAGGGTCACGGCACGAATGAGGGGGCGTATGATGGCTCTTGCTGGCAGAGGTTGGTTCCAGGGTGCTAGAATTCGCGGCGCAGGGTTGTCGGTTGTGAGACAGGTGAGAGCAGAGGCGGTGGCGGAAAAGCAAGAACAGCGGTGGCAGCTGCTCTGACGTGCGGCCGGGAGCATTTAAGAGGGTGTCAGAGGCGGGAGGGGTGAGGTGGTACGGTCCCTGACCGATTGCAGCGATGTGGCAGCGGCGGGAAGAAACGGTAAGACGCGTGAGCAGAAGAATCGGGACGGCGGTGATATTTTCAGATGGTGAACAGTACCCGCGTGCAAAACGATTGAAGGGGCAAAGTGGCAGGGAGACACATGCATGGATGGCTGAGATAAATGTGGGTTTAAGCTAAGGATTCAAGAGAAATCAAAATCAAACAAAAATTCAAATCACTTTTAAAATTCGGTTTCGTCTCATCCTCCATCAAATCACCTAACATCGATCTCACTAGCTAGCTCAGAAACATGCATGGCATTGGGCATTTTAGCGCTAAACCGTGCTCGTCAGTTGAACTCCCAGAATTGGTCCTGCAGTGAGAAAAGGCTTTTGTTCTTGCCATTCAGCAGTGGAATGGAATAAAATTCGATGGTATTGGTCACCCAACGTTGATTGCAATGTATATGGTGATAGGCCGTGTGATTTGACGATTTTACAAGCCAAGCTGGTGAGGCAACAAAGAACCTAGTCATCCTCTGCGATTTGACTTTATCCTGTACTCTGGTTTACCATTCACAAGTACATGTCGTTCGCCGTAAATATTCTATTCTGAACACTAATTCCTATCGAAATACTACGTTAGTACTGCTATAAGAAAGTACAAAAAATATTTTTTCAGAGAAATCTCTTGACATTATTTTCATCAATTTTACTTTACACAATCGACTGAAATTTATTTATCTCTTAGTCACCTGAAGTTACACTATTTTCATGTAACCAATTTGTAGCATAGTAAAAAAATGCAAAAGTTTGACTATACATCCTTCAATACGACATACTACATTTTTGAGCGACGGAAGTAATGTATCACTTGGACAGTATGCTCATGTATTCTCTACAAAATTGATACTTGAAATATGTAATATAAAAAGCAGCCAGGTCACCAAACACTAAAACATGGGCCCACAAAGATTCAAAAAATACCAAAAATACCCCTCTTGAACCCTCTATAAATACCCCTGCCCTTCACTTCTTCCCTCCCTTTTCCCTCGTTCTTTCTCACCTCGCTTACAATTACCGTACTGCCCCTCATGCCTCTCGCGGGCTCTACCCTCCAAGCCTTCGCACCACAGCACAAAGGGTTCGGATCCAACACCGTGGCACACCCGCTTCCAATCGTGGATCCCGCCGCGGCCTCGCCGGCGACGAAGGCCGCCTCGGCGGACGTCGAGGAGCGGCGTCTCCGGCGGAGGATCTCCAACCGGGAGTCCGCGCGCCGCTCGCGCGCGCGCAAGCAGCGCCACCTCGACGAGCTGCGAGCCCACGCCGCGCGTCTCCGGGCGGCAACCGTGAGCTTGCGGCGCGTGCGCACACCGCGCGCCGCCGCGTCGCCCTGGTCCAGCTCGCCAACGCCGGGCTGCGCGCCGAGGCCGCCGCTCTAAGCCGCCGTCTCGCGGCGGCTCGCCGCGTGCTCGCTCTCAACCAGCTGTACGCCGCGGCCGCCGGCCTCGGGACGTTCGAGCAGACGATTGCCTCGCTAATCGTGTAGCGCGCATGCGCCCTTGCACGAGCAGGTGCATGCTCTTTCGATTGGCAAACGGCGGTAAAGAGAAGGCAGCGGACTTCAATCCTGAAACCCTCTAGTGTGTAGACATAAGCAGCAAGTAAAAAAAGCGAGAGAATGGCATGATTAACTTGCGATGGAAAGAAGAAAAACGATTGGAATATCAGTAAACCAAACTCCCTGGTCCTCACCGGACACGGTGCATATGAAAAACTTTTAGGGTCTGATTGAAATATGCGAGATTTTTTTTCTAAATTTTTATAGGAACTAAACTGTTTTCGTACGGAATTTGGCCTTTATATTCTGTCCAGTGAAACTCTCTGAATAGATCTAGTGAGATTGATCTTGTCCACTAAATCTGACCTACATTTGTGGTGATTAGAGTTAATTGGTGGACGAACGACGGGCCATGATTTGTTGTGTACGTCCTTGTTTGGTACGGATTAAAACGTGGGCTGATGAGGGCTAGATTCTTTTAGACTTCATATTTATAATTTTTAACTTACAATGTAATAACTATTTTTCAAACGATGTGTCTTTTCAAGATAAGATTTACAAATCGATTGTACTAAAGCTTATTAAATTTATCTATATCGACTAAAAATCACACGTGAGTATCTTTTTCTATACTCTCTTCTGTAAACAGATAGAACTCAAAAATTTAAGCCAAACGCTACAACCTAAAAATACCCAGCAGATGTTCCTTCCAGGTTAATTCGAATGCGACTCAATTAAAGCTGTCTGCTTTGGGCGTTAATATCGTTTTCGGGTAGGATTAGGTTTTTATTCTACGGGTGGCCGGTCGCGGTTGCCACGTCGAAAGCGGAAGCGGAGTGCTTCACGTCTCCAAATCGTGGTTTAGATTCGGTAATGATCCTTTTCAGGTGATCAGATCGAGCCGCCATTAGCTACCTTAATTTTCGCCTCGTTTGGTTGGCTATCGCGGGTGTCGCTTTAACTAACAAGCTAGTGCAAACAAGCAAGCGTGCAACGGGATTTGATTTCTTGATTTCAGTGCAGAGATAGCTAGACAGACAGGTCGAATGATCGCGGAGGGGGAAGGTTGTCAAATATGGTAGAGATGAACTACATATTAGATATAGATGAGATAGAGATTAAAAACATATAGATAAAATTTACTCTAATATTTGAAGTTCATCTTAAGATTTAAATTTGAACTCAAATTTTGGTTTTACAAAATAATTTCAGAGGGGACCGAAATTTCTAAAATTTTAACAAAATTTTAGCGAAATTGTTAACCCTATTCTGGCCACGATTACATACGACCCGGTCAATTCAGTGGCAGTTTCTGTTGTGAACCGTCAAGATCACCCCCAAACTGTGTCGAAACGATGTACCTTTTGGCCAGTGTAGCAAAGACGTACGGCTCTTTCATTGTTGCATAGTTGGTGCTAGGTTCGTATCAAACCTGGCCAAATGGGTGGCTAGGCACGGGTCTGGCTAAACACAGCCCGTTTAGGTTTAGTTCGGCTAAGTAAACAGCCCGTGTCGTCTCGGCCCATGGGTTCAATCTCATACCCAGGCCTAGTATGAGGAGGTCAACAGCTGTGTCGTGCCGGCTCGGGCACGTTAATCCTGATGGGCTACGGTTGCCCCATTTAGCCTGCGTGGACCTCGCCAACGGTGGCGCGAGTGAGGATGGTCGGCGGCGTGGACGAAAACCAGATCTTGTCGACGGGGAATGCGAGGAGCGGATCCCACCAGCGCCTCAAATGATTTTGGTAATTAATAACAATATGTGAATATGTGACAAATATATTTATTGAGTATTCGAAAGGTATAATCCCTATGAAGAATATAACAACCTGGAAATGCATGTTAAAGATCAGCATGAGGATCAATATGCTTCAAGACAAAGATATAAGTAGTCTAGGATCCCTTTTCTATTTTACCGGTCTTAGGAGAAATGATGAAATACCGTATTATAAGATAAATGTCGTACTATTAAGAGGGATCAAGGGTACTAACATGACAACATTTTCTTGTGTCATTTGGATCAATTTACGATCATGCATGCAGTTAAAATTAAAATTGATAGCCATCTGTGCATTCCCAGAAATATTGGTAGTATCGGAATTTCAAGACGGAAATACCATAGAGTGGTAAGACCGCACCTCCTGAGCGGTACTACCGGAACTCGGAAGTACCAAAAAGTTAGTGGTACATTTTTTTTCTAGAGAACACCCTTGGAAGCACATCTGTTTCTCTGGAAAACGGTAATACCGGAATTTCAACGGCAAAACTACCACATAGCGGTATGACCGTAGCTTCTAAGCAGTACTATCGGAACCTAGAAGTTCTGAAAATTTGGGCAGTACATTTTTTTCAAGAGAGGACCAGATTTTGGTCTCCGAAACAAACAGAAGTATAGCTCCAGAAATCGGAACTACCGCAGCTACAACATCGGTAGTACCGCGCTGACTTTCAACGGCTGGTTCAAAGACTCTGATATAATCGTTACTGTTGCATTAGAGCAGGTGCGGTAGTATCAGAAATTTTATTGCGGTACTACTGCTTGCCTTGAAAATTTTAGGGATCTTCTTACAATGGCTATATTTGGTTGGTGGGGGTATAAATACTCCTCCATCAGCTCAAGGAGAGAATATAGACACTTCATTTAACATCCTTGAGCAATAAAGCACTCTCCCACATCTCATTTACTCACTTTGCATCCATTTGAGGTAGTTGAGCAAAAAAATCAAGTGCATCCATTCTAGATTGATTCTTGGCACTTAATCGCCGTCAAGTGAAGCTTTGGTTTATTGCTCTTGGTGCTTGCCGGCACCTAGATTGTCTGGCGAGAGATTCCGAGGTGACCTCTTCAAGGAGATTGTCAAGAGGTCCGGTGCCAACTTATGAGTGGTTCGGTGCTTACTATCTCCGGAGCGGAGGAAGAGCAACCACTAGTGGATTGAGGTGTTGAGACTTAATTCGTGGAGCCGGTCCAAATCACTTGGGCTTTCCTCAACGTGGACTAGTGAAGACCGACAAGTCTTCGACACCATGGGAAAAACATCGAGTGTCGTATTTTGGTTATTTTTTGCCTCTACTTTTCGCATTTACATTTCTAGCATATTGTGATTATTAAGATTGTCATATTTAGTTGTGCTAGATATATTTTATAGAAACTTGTGCTTGTGGTGTCTTAGTTATACTAGAATTATGTAAGTTTAAGGACCTGTTTGTTTTGGATTCTAGGCAAGCTAGCTACTTCTAGTAGCCAAAAGCTCTCCCAAACAGTCCAGCTTTTGGGCCAGCTACTGAGAATCTGAAAATCTAGGAAGGCACAATTGTACTGGGACCGAGTAGCTGCAATAGCCGAGCTTCTCATAGATTCTGCGGCCTAATGCCACTTAAAGTTGAAGTTATTTACCATAAATGCCCTGGATAAAACTCCCCCACCCCTCCCGGATCCCCGCCCCCCTCTCTCCTCCCCGCCTCTCTCCTCCCCTCCCCTCCCGCCGCCCCGGCCCCTCCCAGCGCCCCTCCCGGATCCCGCCCTCCTCCCACGCCCTCTCCTTCCCCTCCACGCCGCCACCCCGGCGCCCCTCCCAAGATCCCCCGTCGCCCCTCCTACCCCTCCTCCCCACGCCTCTCCTCCCCTCCCCGCCGCCAACCCCGCCCCTCCTCCCGATGCCCTCCCGGATCCCCATGTCGCCCCTTCTACCCTCCTCCCCGCCTGTCTCCTCCCCTCCCCGCCGCCCACCCCGCCCCTCCCGGCCCCCTCCCGGATCCCATTGCCGCCTCCCCGGCGCCCCTCTCCGGATACTCATAGACTTCACAGACTGTTGTATTGCCTACTATTGTTGAAGGCTTGTTGATCGGTTGCCTTTGGCTTCTCGGTCAGTAATCGTAAGACCTCATGGTAGATATGAGTCCTTCACTCAAGTGATCGCCGAGTACTCATGTTGGGCCGGTTGGTTGTCTGGCTGGTGTGGTCATAAACGACCTCGATGATGGTTGTAGGAGATAGCGATAGACTCAGTGTGGTCGTAAACGAGTGTCACTGGTAGCGATGAACTGGTATGGTCATAAACGACCTTGGTCATGGTCATAGGAGAGAGCGATGGACCGGTGCAGTCGTAGACAACTTTGTGCGTGGTCGTAGAGGTTAGCGATAGACTTGGCGCGGTCATAAAGGACTTGGTAATGGTCGTAGGCGGTAGCGATGGCTCACAGCGGTCATAAATGACCTGGGATGGTCGTAGGAAGCCTTGGTGCTTGTCTGAGTATAGACAAGGGTGTGTTTGGCTAATGTGTGTTGAAGGACGATGGTTTCTTTGGTCTTTGCATGTGCAGGTGGGCATGGAGACGACCATGGTCGGTGACGAGGAAGAACCCGGACTAGGAGGGGGTAATCTGAGGTCCAGGCGGTCGTGAGGCCACACGAGGTGGTCGAGCTCATGCTGAAGCACATGGAGGTCAGAGATGGATGCTGCGTGGAGACGGATGCAGTCGATGACAAGGAAGACCCGGACTAAGAGGGGGTAATCTGAGGTCCTGGCAGTTAGTGGTCACACGAGGTGATCGGGCTCACACGAGAGTACACGGTGATGGTGCGCTGTGAAGATTCAGGTGGGGATATCCTGGAGGCTTCGTAGCGTGGGTCATATGGAGTTGTGGATGGAGTCCATAATCCATATGAGGTAGTTAAAACTCATGTTAGGAAGGGTTTTAGGTCCCTGGGTTTGAGGAAGGGATAGATTTGGTGTCCAAGTTGAATCGGAAACGACTTGATTCGCTGGCTATAAAACAAGGGAGGCTGTAGGCTAGCGAGGACAAGGAGTTTTAGAGCTTTCGTGAGAAGGATTTAGTGGTGCCGTGAGGCGCTTTGTTGCCAAGAATATACAGATGAAATAATAGATCAGATTGCTTTCATCATCGACGACTTTCAGAGTATCGCTCCTTCATCTCTGTTTTCTGTGCTCTGTTTTCGTCCTCATCACATCTCGTCCAAGCGGTGGTCGAACGACGGGCGACGTCAGGCCAAGGAGGTTACGACTACATGCATCGCTGTCGTAGTCGGAACGATCAGGCGAGCTACTCGTGATCGTGACCGAGCAGAATGAGCGGAGGATCGATCGAGTGGTTGTTAGTGCATGATTGATTCGAGCGATCGACCGAGCAGTCGTATTCAAGCAGCTACTACGACAGAGCAATCGTAACGAGTAGTCATAACACGCGATCGGGCGACAGATCGTCTGCGATCACGCACGACTGGAGCGACAAGAAGTTTTCGACCACGTACAAAGCAGTTGCGGTCGTTCGAGTGGACTGGCGACAGAAACACACGACCACGTTAAGCAGCAGCTGAGATCGATAATACAAATTGCTTTCGTGTGTTTTATGTATTTTATTTTTAGGTGTCAAAAAGCGAAGATAGTCATTCACCCCCCCTTTGATTGTGCCATACGATGCTACAACCATTTTGCCTGCTGTTTGAGATCTGAACATTGTTCACAAGACTGCCAAAACTCTCAATTTTAACCATGAAATTAGAACGGTGGTATTGGTACCTAACAGAATTTTTTTTAAAAAAACATATTCCAGTCAACGCTGGCCGGCTAACTAGAAATCGTAGTTAGGGGTGGACATGTGGCTCACGGCTCATGGCTCGGCTCGGCTCGATCTGAGCTCGGCTCGGCTCGTGGCATTTACGAGCCGAGCCCGAGCTAGCTCACGAGCTGCTCAGATGGCTTGGTCGGGAGGGTGGCTCAGGCCGGCCCATCAGCCCGACTCGCTCGACGGCCTCGGCCCATCGCCCGACTCGGTGAAGAGTGAAGACGCACGATGGTGCCGACTCGACCGACACTTTCATCCCGATCCCAATCCCCTTTCCGATTAGGTGACGCCGACGCACTCCCGATCCCCTCTCAACCCTAGATCCGACACCGCCGCGACGGTGCGGCACCGCACCCTCGCCGTCTGCCGGCGCCGACCCCTCCCCTCCTCCTCGCCTCAGCCTTCACCGCCCTTCCCATCGGCTATCGCCTTCCCTAAGTGTGAACCCTAGATCCGGCGCCGCCACCACGTTGCCGCACCGCACCCTCACCGTCCGCTGGCACCGGCCCCTCCCCTCCTTCTCGTCTCAGCCTCCACCCCCTTCCCATTGGCCATCGTCTACCTCAAGCGCAAACCCTAGATCCAGCGCCGCCGCCACGGTGCCGCACCTCCCCTCGCCGTCGGTGTCTGGCGCATGGAGCGACGTGCGCATGCCAGCATGGAGTCGAAGAACCGCGAAGAGAGGAGGTCCTTCGGGTCCGACTCCGGCTCCGCCTCGGCATCGACCCTAGTGGTGAACCGCGTCCCCAACCTTTGTCCACGGCCACCTTGAAGTGGCAAAGCAGCTCCGACCTCGGCAGCCTCGGTAACATAGCTCCTCAACCCATGTTCTTGAGACTTTAATGGAGATTTGAGAGTGTATCGTGGATTTTGTTTGTTGACTATGTATATCAGTATAGCACATGATAGTTGGGAGTATCCATCTTTTAAATTTTGTGATGCCTAAATATTTTGACAGTATTACACTATCACAGATTCACAGTTGATTGGATTGAGATTTGAGAGTGTTATATTTAGATAGTGCCTTATATTTAGATGGTTTGATATAATGATATTTAGTACTGGCTCTAATTTTGTATTGTTGCCGGGTGAGCAATGCGAGCAGCCTGTATTTGTCAAATGACAATGAAGGTTCACATGTTTCCCTGGATTCTGCAAGCGATGATGCGCATGCGGTAGCAGTCGTGGTGGAAGATGACGATACCAACAGAAGAGTGAAAAGGAAGAAGGGAATTGAAGTGTCTCCCACCAAAAAGGGTAGAGGAAAGCGTTCAGATTGTTGGAAGCTATTTAAGGTGGTCAATATCCCATCCAAGAAGGAGAAAGGGGTGACTGAGACGAAGGCCAAGTGTCGGTTTTGTTATGGATTATTCTCTTACAAGCATGGGGGAGCCACTTCACATCTGAAAAGGCACATTCCCAAGTGTGCACCCTATCTAAACGAAGTGGGAAGGCAAAAGGCTCAAGGTACACTCAACTATGATCCCGAGGGATCAAGTTTACCTTTTGTTAATCCTAGTGAATATGACCATGAGGAAACTCGTAGATTAATTGCAAAGATGATAATTGTCCATGAATATCCATTTAAGATGGTAGAGCACATTTGGTTTAATGTGTTGATGAGGTATATGAATGCATCATACCAGCTTATTGGTAGAAAGACTATAAGGGCTGAATGCATAAAGGTTTACCAAACAGAAAAAGAAAACCTTAGGAAGAGTCTTAAAGATGTGGGTAACATAAGTTTAACCTGTGATTTGTGGACTTTCAATCAAAACCTTTGTTATATGAGTTTGGTGGCGCATTACATTGATTCTAATTGGGCTATGCAATGTCGTGTGCTAAACTTTGTTGAGTTGGATCCTCCACACGCCGGGATTGTGATAGCTCAGGCAGTCTTTGAGTGTATAACTGCATGGAAAATAGAAGACAAAATTATGACGATTACTCTTGACAATGCTGCCTCAAATGATGTTGCTGCTAGAAGTTTGATAGCTAAGTTCATTGCTAGGGGATCAGAAAACTTTGTTCCTACATATTTTCATGTTCGTTGTTGTTCTCATATAGTGAATGATGGCATGGCACCATTGGAAACTTTGATTAGAAAATTTAGGGAATCTGTCAAGTATATGAAGAAGTCTCCATCCCGTATGTACAAATTCTTAGAAATTTGTAAATCCATTGCTTTGGAAGTTGGAGAGGGCTTAAAGTTGGACGTGTCAACAAGGTGGAGTTCAACATATAGAATGTTGTCCGCTTGCATTGCCTACAAGGATGCATTAATCTGCTTTGCTGATTCCGATGCTAATTACAAGTGGCAGCCTTCGAATGAAGAATGGGCATTATACAACAAAATTCAACCAATATTAAAAGCATTGGCTGAGGTAACTACTGCATTTTCAGGTTCTCTATACCCAACAGGTAATGTTTTCTATCCTTACATAGTGAATGTTAAGATTGCATTGAGGGCTGCATGCATTTATACTGATGAACATGTCAAGCGTATGGGTTCAGCAATGATAGACAAGTTTGACAAGTATTGGGCTGAAAAAATAATGTTATGGTTATTGCTACTATTCTTGATCCTAGGTTTAAGAGGAGGTTTGTTAGTTGGTGTTTTACATAAATATTTGACTCCTCCAAAGCCATTACTGAGGAGACTGAAATCCATGCCGAGTTGTTTGATCTGTATACCACATATGAGATGCAGCATCGGCACACCAAAGCTGCCAATAGCAGGGCCGAGTCCTCTTCAACCATAGAAACCAGTAGCTTATTGTCCTCAGTTTCAAGTGAGTTTCAGACATTTATGCGATCTACTTCTACAGAACCATCTAAATCAGAATTACTCATCTATCTGGATGAACCAAATCATCCTTTAGTAGACACAAGTTTCAAATTGCTAGATTGGTGGAGGTTGAATGCTCATAGGTTCCCGATAGTGTCCAATATGGCAAAGAAATTCTTAACTGTACCTGCTAGCACCGTATCTTCCGAATCTACCTTTAGTGCTGGCGGTAGAGTACTTGATGATTATCATAGTGCATTGCGCCCAGCTATGGTTGAGGCACTAATATGTGCTTCTAGCTGGATACGAGGTTCGCACAATGACATGATACCTCCAATGTTTGTGGTATGTTGTTCCACACTAACTCATTTAACTATCATTTTTGTTACTATCGAGTCTAAACCCTGCCTTTATTACAGGAACAAGATGATGAGGATGATGTCGAATCTATACCATTTCCTGATGGTGTGGTGGCTAGCAGCTAGGAGTGGATTGTAAGTCTCTCTACCAAAATCCTTCATTTGCTGCTGTATACTATGTTCACTATTTTTTGTATGTCTTTTCCTTTTGAATATATTCATTGGTACTTCTCTGCTTTGGTGCCTTGTCTGCGATCCAACATTTTGGCAATGTCTTGATTTTGGCAATGCGATGGCTAACTGCAGTGTTGTGTTCTGCTGCTGTAGTGTTTTGGCAATGCAGTGAACTACTGCTGGTTCAATGATTTTGGGTGGCAAATGGCAAAATGGCGATGCAGTGAACTTATGCTGCTGCTGTCTGCTAGTATTCTGCTGCTGCTGCTGTCTGCTAGTATTCTGCTGCTTCTGCACTTCTGCTGTGTTTGTGTAACCTGTGTTGGCCTGGTGGCCTGGACGCCTGGTGGCCTGTATTGCTGTTTATAGTCTGTAGCTACTGTTGTCTGCTGCTGTCTGCTATGATATCTTCTGCACTTCGACTAGCAGTTTTGTATTCTGCAGTGTTGTGTAATTGTATTCTCTTTGCCTGTCTGTGTAAACTGTGTATTCTCGCCATACGCACATTCTTTGTCTGTTGTGTAAGCCTGTGTTGGCCCTGGACGCATGGTGGACTTGTATTCTTTGTTTCTTCTTGTTTATAGTCGTATTTTGTAATTTCTTGATCGCTTTTAAGCACTACTTGATGAAATGCTTGCACAATGTTTGTGCTCAAAATATATTTCTGTATTTTGCTCAAAACGAAGGCTGGGGCGACTCAGCAATTAAAATGTGTAATTTGTGCTAACGAGCCTAGCGAGCCGAGCCCGAGCTTTTTACCGAGCCGAGCCGAGCCTGTTTTTTAGCCCGTTAGTCTAACGAGCAGAGCCGAGCCGCTTTTCTTCTGAGTCTTACCGAGCCAAGCTGAGCCGGCTCGATATCCACCCCTAATCGTAGTACTACTGGAATGGAGCATTCAAACATACTTTTCAATTTTCATATTAATGGAATGTCAGGGATCCACTGTTCAAAGGTTGCAGGTTTTTTTTTAAAAACCAGGCCCCAAACAACAATCGCTCCTGTGTTTTATCATGTCCCGTTGAGTTGTGTGTCCATGACTCCTTGGAACTTTCGGCTAGCGGCAAATTTGGAAATTTGCACCAACAGAAAAGGCCGCCCAATGAGGGGCAGCAGAGGACTCGCTGGGGGAGGCTGGCACACAACCCACAGGCTTCATGCTCATGGCCTTCCTCTCTCACACACACAAAAGCTGCTACTAGCATGGCAGTGGCAGTACCGTCATTTGCAAGCCTGTATTGGGCTGCGAGCTCAAAACATATGCACAGTGTAAACCGTAATTAAGAGGAGTTGGGGGTGTGGAACTGCTAGCTAGGAAGACCAACAAACCCTCGTCGCAGAATCACAACCCTATCACTCGACGAAGAAATGGAGCCCTCTCCTTCGCGCCGTACCGGTCCGTGAGTCCGCTCGTTTCGCCGCGTGTCTCCGCTTTGCTTTGCATTCGATCGGCGCCTGCTTATTCGCCTGGTGCGGTCGTTCGCCCGCGACTCCTCCCTCCGTCTTTTGCTGCCACAGGTTGTCCGCACGCTTGCGCCCTTCCGGATCCCCCGTTCGCTCGGCAGCCACCGGTGCCGATGTCATCCTACGGAGCGACCACCCCTTCCCTCTGCATTCCCAAACCGGGGCCTCGGGAGCGAACCGCCCATCCCGCGAGGCGTCGCCGAACGTGCAACCCCTTATGATGGATCTGTTCGATACGACTGCGGCTTATAGTTTTCCTTCCACCTATCCCATCCCCACCTGCGACTATTCCCCCGTCTACTGCGATTGGTCCCTTGTCTTGCGGTCTTGCCGGGGCCACTGTCTCTACATCATGCTCCCCGGCCTCGCCTTCCACCGCGGCGTGCCTTCGGTTCGCTCTGCAGGTTCGCCTCGCGCCGCTCCGAAGATCGCCCACACGGACGCTCCGTGCCCTGTGCTCCCTATTTGCCCTGGTTAAAACTTTGGCCTAAGAGAAAATACACATATCACAAATAAATAGAGAAAACATAGGATAATTTTTGAATTTCTCTATTCTCTTATTTGCTCCCCTTTTTCTTGCTTTTCTCTTACAAAACTGGCTACAAGCCTTCTCAATATATATGTTAATACTCTCCTACTAACATACGTATTCGGATTTCAAGTTGGACACAACTTCAACTTGAGTTACACACAGAGACGGACTTTACTACGTCTTGAACTCGAAGTCAAGATTATTTCTAACAATCTCCCCTTTAATCTTGACTTGACATACTCTAATTTTAGTCTCAATACATTATGAACTGCTAGCCATACCTCCACATGAAACGTTCTACATGCAAGCTATATGTAGGAACTCAACTCAACTGGTATGGATCCATCCAGTTGTAAAGATTTTAAAACATTGAGTCAGTCGGTCCAAACTACGACTTACTAAACTCATAATTGACACAGAACGGCGACACATCTTCTCGACGTTCCGGTTTCTTTTCACCTTACTTGAGCTTGGACGGCAACACATCTTCTCAACGTTCTTGACTCAACTCATCATCAGAGTACTGTTGATTCATCATCGCTAAGCGCTTCATCATCTTGGAGATGGACGGATGGACAGAGACTTCGCTTTTCCACTGTCGCCGCACGGACGGAAGAACCGAAGGACAAAACGCCTAACATCTACCTCTTGCTGCTTCGGAACCCGCCAGAATCGAAGGACCGAGCGAAAACGTACTTGTTGTTCTCTGCGCTTCGGAGACGGCGAAACACGACGAGAGAACACGCCGGAACAAGGGACGCTGAGACTGCGTGCGATACCATAGGAGCGTTGTGCAGCTCTGATACCACTTGCTAACTTTGCTCTAGGAAAAAATACACACATCACAAATAAACGGAGAGAATACTGAAGAATTTCTAAATTTCTTAATTCTCTTATTTGCCCCCTTTTTTCTTATTTTTCTTTTACAAAACTAGCTACAAACCTTCTCAATATATAAATTAATACTCTTGTACTAGCATACATATTTGAACTTTAAATTAAACATAATTTTAACTTAAATTGCACACTAGACTATTCTACATCTTGAGTCGAAGTTAAGATATTTATAACAGCCCCTTCGGTCTCGCCGGCTCCGTCCCCTCGGTAACAGCTTCGGTCCTTCCCCCATCCTGCGGTCTCGCCGGGGCTGTTCTTCCGGTCCACTAGCGCGTCCGTCGGTCCGCTCCGTAGCTTCTACTTACTATACGGGTTCGCCTTGTGTCGCTCCGGAGGCCGTCCTCGCCTGCGTTCCGTGCTCCGTGTTCCCTCCCCGCTTTTGCTTTACCTGCTGCCGTGCCCCGTGCTCCTGTTGCTGGCTCCGTTGGCCCGTTCGTCCATCGTCGGCTGTGCGGCCGTTCGCTCGCTCCGGTGCGCCTCATCTCCGGTTTTTCGCGCGAATTTATGTACCTGTGCTGCCGCCTCCTTTTGGCTGCTGGGGCTCAGTTGTTTAGCTGTGGTTTTCGCGCCGTTCCCCCCGCCCTTTGCCCTGCCTTTCGTGGCCCGTATCGGCATCGTTTCAGACTGCTTCCTATGCCGGATTCGCCTTCATGATCCGGCTTCTTTTGGTCGCTCTGCGTGTTCATGCTGTTAGATTCTCAGCGTCGCTCGGCTTTCTCGGCCCGTGGTTGTTCCTTTCGTATGTCCAGCCAAGGCCGCATTGCTTTCGGTTGGCGTTCTTGCTTCGTTTGCGCGGTGCCCTCTTGCTCTGAACGTGCTCCGTGCTTTCCCTACGCAGGCCCTGCTTCTTCCCCCAATTTAGCTACCCCCGTTGTTAGATCCTGGCTTCGCGTTCTTGGCCCGTATTCGTTGCGTCCCTGTGCCCACTCGATAGCGAATTGCACCCAGGGTCATCGTTACCTATCAGACCATCGCGTGCTTCCTATTGTTTTTCCTTAAGGCTGTTTTCGTTCGGTTCGTACCGCAACGCCCGCGATTGTACATTGGATTTGTGCTTTGTCACATACATTTGTGTTTAGTTACCTACATATTTCAGGTTACGCTGCTGCCTACACGGTAACGCTCTTTCTTTCCTATTTGTGTTCGCCTGCGCTTCACTGTGCCTCGTATGTATTTTACCTGTCATGCCCATTTACCGTTAAACTGGGGCTTCCCGTATGGACAGCGTACGAACGCTCTGGTTCTTTCTTACATAGATTTGTTCATCGCCGTGTTCCTTTTTGGAACCTGATTGGTTTTACAGTGCTTTTAAGGTGGTGATCATTTTGGCTTATTTTT
The DNA here is from genome assembly GCA_036346245.1 of Bonia amplexicaulis. Taxonomy (NCBI): domain Eukaryota; kingdom Viridiplantae; phylum Streptophyta; class Magnoliopsida; order Poales; family Poaceae; genus Bonia; species Bonia amplexicaulis. The sequence continues at coordinate 25,686,448 of CM070741.1, read as the reverse complement.
GGTGGCTTATGGCTGAAAAGCACTGTGGTGGTGAAAAAACATCAGAATGGTGAGAGGCTTATTTAACATAATTAAATTTAAAAAAATAAAAAATATGTTAGCTCATCACAAACAATGCAAACAAATACGGTAAAAAAAAGAACCGGCAAAAAAGCTAAAAAAAAGCTAAAAGTTCAAAAAAAGACGAAATTATGAATAGTGAAAAATAAGCCAGAAGCTGAAGCCGAAACGAGCAGGACCTAAGTTTTATCCTTACTGTACAAGTGCACAGCCCTGGCAATCATGGGAACACACCTGCTTTACTCTCTTCTGTGCTTTTATGTATAGCTACCTGACGACTGCTTTAATTGGTACACTCCTGTACTCTACCTATCTTTACTATTATAAAAAAACGAGTTGGTGGTTGTAGGTCCATTCTTCTCCAACTGTTCTATTCTCTCAATTTCTCACAATTCTTCATTTTCCAATCGATCAGCGTAACTCTCTTCTATAGCACAATTCTCTATATATTCAGTAAGTTCCGTTACAACGCACGGTTACGTAACTAGTTACAGTCAAAATCTGCCCTTACGTAATACAGATGGTTCTATCACCATCGCTATTTGCACTTACTGTATTCCTGCCTGTGTGAATGGCTATAATAGTTTGGCTTTCTTGGTTCCTTATTGGACCTGTACGCTTTCCACGCTTCTTCCATGTTCCTCCGCTCTCAGAAATTCGGTTAGCCTGCCTATGCATATACTTTCTGCCTTTTTCTTTCATATATACCAATTATTGCTAACTGGTCCGTACTGATCACAGATCCTCCCAGTGTGCGCACCACAGATCAGGATTTTGGCCAATGCTCCCATGTCCCTGTAGCTCCAGCCCACGTGTGCTAAGTCAGTGTTCCTGTGCACAATGGCTGCATAATGTCTGTGCTCACAGCCGTTTTTTACCTTATTACGTTCTTATTGCACCCATTTATATTTAGGAGATCACTTCTGTCCAATTGTAGCACCGTCTGTTGCTCAGCATAATCGCTATAAACGACGTACCGCTAATACTTGCAGAGCCCCTTGCAAAACGAGTATGTCCTTACAGGTGCTTTTCCTTAACGGAAACCTCTTTTGGTTCCGTGCTTCGATATACTGGATTGCCTTATATGCTGTGACTCTCGTTCATGGTTTGCTTTGATAGGTTATACTCCGCGTGCTCCTTCTACAACTCTTCAGTATTCCCTACCTGTTGACTATGTTAACTTACTAAAAGGTATGCTTGTGCTCACCATCGTCCCAACTTCTACCCACACTCTCTGATTCCTCGCTTTTCAGTATCCTTGTCATTATATTTAAGGAAAATGCTATACAACATTCGATTATTTTTAAGGATAAAATTAGTCAGATTTTGAAGCGTTGGATCTCAATCCAACGGATCCCTATACAACCCCTCTAAAATAAAATGATCTGGGACGTTGGATCTCCATCTAACGGATCCATCCATATAAGCCCCCATCCAAAAATAATAATCTGGGGTGTTGGATCTCTATCCAACGGATCCACTCATATAAGCCTCCCTTCAAAAAAAGATCTGGAGTGTTGGATCATCATCCAACGTTCTAAAATCTAATTAATTTTGCTTTGAAAAATAGTCGAATGTATTTGTCCCGTAGTTTCTTTTCTTATCAAGACCGATTGTACTACGGTGGCCCTGACTACACCTGTACCAAATGCTCGGCGGTATTTCGGTACCAGGAGAGAATACGTAATCAAAGTTCGTATACACGAGGATGGATTATCTACACCCTTTGCTGTTGCCAAGGCAAAATCTCTTTGCCTGCCCGTAGGCCATACCCACCTCTATTACAGGATCTTATTCGTTTCAATGGAGGCGGTCTAATGCCTTTATGCGATTGATACCACAGTACAATTCACTTTTTGCATTCGCATTGCTCGGAGTAAAGATTGCTAAAAGTATTAACACCGATAGTGGTTCTTACGTTTCCCGAATTAACGGTGTTGTGTATCACCGTATTGGATCTCTTCTTCCTGATATTGGTCGCCATCCTGAATTTGCGCAGCTTTACATTTATGACACTGCCTTTGAGGTACAGAACATTTTGGACATTTTTGAAGCTGATGGTTTAGATAAAGAAAAACCTGACCCAAATATTGTTGCAGCTATCATTTCAATGCTTGATTGTTGCAATCCTATTGTTAAGCAATTCAGGTTATCACGTGATAGATTACTTTCGCCTACAACTCCTGAGATTGCTAGCAGGCTAATTGGCCCACAGAAGATTGGTGATAACCGTTATGCTCTACCAGCGTTATCTGAGCTAGCAGCTTTGGTGGTCGGCGATATATCAGTTGATGCTTCTAGGTTCGATGTGGTTGTATAGACACACTCAGGCGAATCCAAACACATCTCGCCTGTTCATCCGGCTCTTATGTCATTACAGTATCCATTGCTTTTCCCTTATGGTGGCAGAGGTTTTAATCTGGGCATGAAATTGAGGGATATTGGTGAACCTCTTGGAGCATGTGAAGATGTCTCAATGTTGGAGTACTATCGTTATCAAGTTCATTATCGTAAAGATGAACCGAATCCATTCACTGTTTGCATTGCTTTTGCGGGTGTTCTTTTCTTTTGGGGTTCATGAGAGAGACCGAGAGAAGGAGAGGGGGTAGGGGATGTGTACCGTCGGAGGTAGAAGAAGGGTTGGCCATCACGGTGAATCAGCGACGATCTGCGCTAAGGCGTGACGGTCGGGAGGAGGTGCAGAGCTCCTCGGCGGCGCCTCCCGGGGCGGCGATCTCCGGCGGTGGTGCTTCCGTCGCTCTGGCGCCCTCTATAGATCGGATTAGGGTTTGTAGGTGGGGTGCGGCGGAGGCACGGTGAACCTTGGGGTATGTGCCACCCGGCTCCCACCTCTATTTATATGGCGGCGACAGGGGCCTGACCTATTGGGTGGGCGCCCCGATCGTATGCGGTCAAGGAGAAGGCTGGGATTTGGCCGTTGGGCCAAATCCCTGAGATCACTCTAACATTCTCCCCCTTGATCTCACTTTACACTTTATCTTTAATTACTTTTGCCTTTACACATTCCATCACAGATTAGCGCATAGAACATGTCTCATCGTCACGGTCAATCGCCGATAGATTCAATGACTACAATACACCTCTCTGCTCGAAATAGTTACTTTAATCTTTTGGGCCTTTTATAGTCCAGAATCATAGGCTTTCCTTAAACCCATGCTGGCTACATGTTCTCTCGAACACGTTGGGTGGTAAGCCTTTGTAAGCGGATCCGCTAACATCTTTGTTGTACTTATATGATCAAGACTTATGATCCGATCCGGACTTTATCTTTCACAACATAGTACTTTATGTCAATGTGTTTGGCAGCACCACTCGACTTATTGTTGTGAGCATACGTTACTGCGGGTTCATTATCGCAGTACAACTTAAGTGGTCTATTGATGTCGTCAACCACTTTTAAACCGGTATGAACTTCTTAAGCCGTTCACACCGCCTGTAGCCTCATAACATGCTACAAACTCGGCATACATTGTGGATGATGTAGTGACGGTTTGCTTTGAGCTTTCCACGATATAGCTCCTCTGCGAGTGAATACATATCCGGATGTAGACTTTCTATCATCTCCGCAAAATCGAATCAGATACCCACTATATGGAGTGTATCGATTTTACGTATGTCAACATGAGGCCTTTTGTGCCTTGCAAATAACGCAAGACTTTCTTTATCAATTTCCAATGTTCTATTCCGTGATTGCTCGGAATCGCCAAGTAACCCGTAACAAACGCTAAGTCGTATGCGTACACACTTGAGCATCTTGCAAGCTTCCGACGGTGAAGCATATGGAACCGCTTTCATTTGATCGATCTCATCTTGGTTCTGGGGCATTGAAAATCCCCATATCTGCCGCCCTTGACTATAGGTGCGGTGAAGGACTACATTTATGCATACCAAATTTCTTTAATACTCTCTATGTATGCCTTTTGTGACAGTCCCAATACCCCTTGTTTCTATCACGGTGAATTTCGATCCCTAGAACGAACGAAGCTTCACCAAGATCTTTCATATCAAAGTTTGAGGACAAAACTTCTTTGTCTCGATGAGCGGTGACATCACTACTAGCCAGTAGGATATCATCCACATACATGATTAGGAAGATAAACTTCCCATCTTTAAACTTTGCATAAACACGGTTGTCCTCTACATTCTCTTTAAACCCAAATTTTCTTATTGTACTGTCAAACTTCAAGTACCACTGTCTTGAAGCTTGCTTTAACCCATAAATCGATTTCTTTAGGCGGCATCCCATTCTTTCATTTCCTTCCACAACAAAACCTTTCGGTTGTGCCATGTAAACATTTTCCTCCAAATCCCCATTAAGAAATGCCGTCTTTACATCCATTTGATGTAACTCTAAATCATAATGTGCAACCAATGCCATTATGATTACGAAGAATCTTTACATGAGACCGGAGAAAAGTCTCATTGTAATCAATCCCTTCTCTTTGCGTAAAGCCTTTTGCCACAAGTCGCGCTTTGTATCTTTCTACATTCCCTTGGGAGTCAAGCTTTGTCTTGTAGACCCATTTCTGACCCTCTTGTTTTGGCTCCTTTAGGAATAATTTCCAAATCCCAGACTTTATTAGCCTTCATGGACCTCATTTCCTCTTCCATGGCCTCAAGCCATTTTGAGGAATTTTCGCTTCTCATGGCTTCTTCAAATGAGGTGGGATCATCCTCCATTTGAAATTCCTCTGTATGATAAATCTGATAATCATCAGAAATAGCTGATCTTCTTACTCTTTGAGACCTTCTCGGGGCCTCCACATTTGGTACGTCTTACATTTGAGGTCGTTGTTGCTCCCCTCATCTGTGGCAATTGGTTCTATATGATCACGAAGAAGGTTCTTCATTCTCATTCATTATTGCCACGGGAGGAACAATAACAGTCTTGGCACCACAGTATCTTGTACCGTCGGTGTAGCGACAGCAGGTAGTGCGAAGAATGGCTCTTGAATCATCGGAGTGGGCGCATATGCCCGCTTCTCTTCAAGGTCAATCTTTCGAGCTACCATGCTCCCCCTCATCATCTCATCCTCTAAGAAGACAGTGTGTCTCGTTTCTACAAACTTTGTATATCTGTCTGGACAGTAGAAACGAAAACCTTTTGACTTTTCAGGATAGCCAATGAAATGACAACTTACTGTTTTGGGATCAAGTTTCCCAAGGTTTGGGTTAAATACTTTAGCCTCAGAGACTCCCCACACACGTAAGTGGTTTAGTGAGGGAACTCTTCCTGTCCACATCTCGTACGGTGTTTTGGGCACCGACTTACTAGGCACTCTGTTGAGGATATGAATGGCGGTTTTCAACGCCTCCATCCGTAAACTCAACGGCAGTGTAGAGTAGCTCATCATGCTTCGCACCATATCCATTAGGGTACGGTTGCGTCTTTCAGCTACTCCATTTTCTTGAGGTTCGCCGGTGTAGAATCTTGGGCTACTATGCCATTTTCTGTAAAACCTTGCAAAGGTCCGTGAACTTGTCCATATGGGGTATGTCGATCGTAGTACTCCCCACCACGATCGATCGGACTATCTTAATCTTTAAATCGTGTTGGTTTTCAACTTGACCTTAAATATCTTGAATTTATCCAAGGCTTCATTTCTTTCTTTGATTGGATAAATATATCCATAACGGGAGTAATCATCCGTGAATGTTATGAACGAATCATAACCATCCACACTTTTCACAGAAAAAGGACCACAAATGTCTCGTATGAACAATTTGTAGAACTTCGTGCTTCTTTTAGCGTCTTTCTTAATTTTCTTTACAAATTTTCCTTTAATGCATTCTATGCATTGTTCTAAGTCTCGAGAACTCTAATGGAGGAAGAATATCATTCTTAACTAGTCTTTCTATTCTCCCCTCGAAATATGGCCTAAACGACAATGCCATAATTTCGACGATTCATTATGAGTTCTCTTTCTTTTACATTCGTATTCTCGGGCGAGGATACATGCTCATTCACATCACATACGGAATTCACACTTTCACGAAGTGACAATAAATAAAGCTCATCTTGTTTAATGGCAAGACCAACACATGCTTTATTAAACATTATTTCACACTTGCCATTTCCAAAATTACAATCATAACCATCATTGTCCAAACATGAAACACTAATCAAATTCCTCAGAAGAGGAACATAAAGAACATCTCTAAGTAAAAGACTGAAGCCATCACTAGCTCTAATGAAAGATCACCAACGGCTTCAACTTGACTTGGACTCCATTTGCGACTTTAACGCATCTTTCTTTTCTTTGCGTATTCCTCGTCGAACGGAATCCTCGCAAATTATTAGCAACATGAACAGTTGCACCGAATCAATCCACCAAGTAGATTTTGAATATTGTACATGTGAGATTCATTAATGAGCGTAATAATGTTCTCACCTTTCTTTGACATAATCATTTTCAAGAAATCGGGACAATCTTTCTTGTAATGTCCCTTTTTCTTGCAATGAAGACACTGATCTTTCTCCTTTGTGAAATTGTTCATTGAGGTGAAAACCGTGGGCTTTTCCTTGTTCTTTGAGGAGAAATTATGTTGAAAGTCTTTTTCTGTTATCCTTCACATAGTTGATGTAACCACCATGTGAGGATTTAAATCTTTCCTCCTCTTGCACACACATAGCTATGCATTTTCTAAGTCCCATTTCTCGGTGCATATTGTAGTTGACAACAAAGGTGTCAAACTCTTTCAAGAAAGAAGCAAAATCAAATGAATAAGGAACTCATCCTTGAGAGCCAAATCCATTGGTTTAAGCTTGGATGCCAAGTTACTCATCCTTAGTATGTGCTCTCTTATGCCACTGCCACCACCAGAGTACCTTTTCACACAAGTCGCTTAATCACCGTGTAGCATAAGTCTTTGAAGAGCCAAGAACCGACTCTTTATTTTGTCAAGGTACTCGTGACAAGTGTCACACTCTGCGATTGAGCCCACAATTGCGAGGCTCAATCGTGTTCTTTATCACGACCAAACATTTCTTGTTGGCGGTGACCCACTTTATGATCAAGATCATATAACATCTTTATGGGAGCAAAGTCCCTCGTCAGTCCGCCAAGCAAGATCGACCTCATTTTCATCCCTCACCGGTGCCATAGGCTCTGTGGGACACGTGTGGTGACTACCGGTCCACCTCGCCTAGGATGAATGCAAGGTCAATCTTTTCTTTCATTCACCGTAGTTGTCTCCTTTGAGAATGTGGATATCTCTGATGTAGCCCATCAAAGAGTATCCTCCTGAAACGCAATTCATAGATATAGTGAGAACAACAATAATAACAATAACTGCATGCCTTAGTTTCAACGTTGGTTAAAATTAAAACATACAGTTGTTTACACATTAAAACTACATCACCGTTGGGCAGAAATAGAAATAATGCGTAAAATCAACAATTAAAATTATAATACTTTTAATAAACAAAATTATATGCCTTATTTTAACGTTGGTCAAAATTACGACATACAATTTTATTTATACATTAAATCTACATCACCGTTGGGCAGAAATAGAAACAATGCATAAAAAACTTCAATTAAAATTATAATAATGTTATTATCAACGTTGGTCGAAAATAACAATATCATAATTAATCAGAATTTTATCTGTTTTTCCAAAATTAAATTCTCCCGTTGGTTCGAATTTAATAATGAAAATTAATCAACATTTACTTTTGCGTGAGCTGTAATTATTCTAAAATAATTCATCATTCAGAAGCATTATACTGTACACATTTAATCTCTGTAAAAATAGCACGTTGGTGCAAAAATTTACAGAAATTTAGAACCAAATTTCAATCAAATTCACTAAAGAAATGCTTCTGAAAATAAATAAAACTCAAAAACCGAGTTTACTGTTGAAAACGGCCTTTCGGCCCAGTCCACGCGCCGCGGCCCACGGCAGCCCACGGCCTGCCGGCCTCCCACGGCCCACGAGCCATCCTGAAAAGAAATGGCCGTCCGATCTAATCGGACGGCCGAGATCCTCTGTGGCCGGAAATAAAAAGGGCAACATAACCCTAACCCTAAAAAATCCAGCCGGTTAGATCCGAAAATCGCAAGACGGCGACGGTACAAGACGCTACAGCAGGCGGCGGCGGCGGCGCTTCGGACGGGCGGCACAGCAATGAGCCTCGGGGGCAGCGGCTCATGGGGCTTCATGTGGTCGGCAAGCAGCAATTTCAATGAGTAAGGAGTGTGCAGATGCGCCAGGCCACATGGCACCCATCGGCCAATGGGCAGCGGCAGCCGAGGAACAACGCAAGATTTACTACGGGCGTGGCAAGCAGCGGCCATGGCATGGTCCTATGCAAGAAAACCGGCCGGCCGAAGCGGCTAAGCGGCGGCGGCCGTGGCGACCGAGGTAAAATCTTTCTTTGCCGATCCGGATTTTTCTAGCGTTCAAGGCTCGATACCATTGTTTGCATTGCTTTTGCGGGTGTTCTTTTCTTTTGGGGTTCATGAGAGACCGAGAGAAGGAGGGGTAGGGATGTGTACTGGTCGGAGGTAGAAGAAGGGTTGGCCATCACGGTGAATCACGACGATCTGCGCTAAGGCGTGACGGTCGGGAGGAGGTGCGAGCTCCTCGGCGCGACGTCTCCCGGCGGCGGCGATCTCCGGCGGTGGTGCTTCCGTCGCTCTGGCGCCCTCTATAGATCGGATTAGGGTTTGTAGGTGGGGTGCGGCGGAGGCACGGTGAACCTTGGGTACGTGCCCCCGGCCCCACCTCTATTTATATGGCGGCGGACAGGGCCCACTGAATTATTAATGGACGCCCGATCGTATGCCATCAAGGAGAAGGCGGGATTTGGCGTTGGGCCAAATCCCTGAGATCACTCTAACATTCACATGTTGTGGTAGTCTTTCGGATCAGTTAACCGTTAATGCATATTCATGTATTCAAGCAAGCCGACTATCATTTCATTTCTTTAATCAAGATAAGCTTCGTTCAGGGACATACCAAAGGCATATCAGATGCTGTTTATAAAGGGAATAATATGGGCAAAGATATTGGTATAAAAATTATGTTACCAGCCAGCTTTATAGGCGATAAGAGATTCATGGTACAGAATTACCATGACTCCCTTGCAATTTGTCGAGCCTATGGACCACCACAGTTGTTCACCACTTTCACGTGCGATGCAAAATGATTCTAAATAGGACCTAAAGGTCAAACTTGAGTCAACAGATGCTGCCTCTACTGAGATTCTACCAGTAGCCGGGCCTGCCTCCCAGCGACTCACTGCCAAGGTGGGACTTGCAACGTGCTCGTAAGCTTAAGAGGAGGTGAGCGTGCGTGCAAGTGATGGCAGGCTTGGGTTTTGAATGTCTCGGAAGCATCAAGCAAAACTTGCAGCGATACATGGCACGAGTACGAGACAGTAGCATGCATATTTCGGCAACCACTAAGTTGCCAGGCCAGGATAGAGCCTGCTGCCGTACCAACCTGTGAGCGCTTACTGGAGTTTTGCGGTGGCCATTCACTGCGAACATGTTGGCTTCCTCCTACCTGTGGCAGTGATACTACTGCAAGACCAGTTTGGAATTGTGCCGGTCTCTCATCATTACGTCAAGATTCAGTTGGTATACATCACTTTCAGGTTAGTATGTGCTACCAAAAGTCTCTGATATGCTCCATCGGAAAAGAAAAAAAAAGGTCTCTGATATGCTCCATCGGAAAAGAAAAAAAAAAGGTCTCTGATATGCTCCATCGGAAAAGAAAAAAAAAAGGTCTCTGATATGCTGAGTTATGTTATATCACCCTTCCATTTCACTGCTTACAATCTTCTTGTTGACGATTATTGTGGTAGAAGGTTTAGAACCAGATGCTCAGCAAAATGAGAACAAAGAAAATGCGTAGGATATACGGTTCTGTTCCCCCTTTTTGTTTGGGGAAACCATGACTACCAGAATTTTCATTTGCTCGCGTTTTAACGAGGCCCGATACGAGGACACGAGGTGAAAAGCGTAGTAACTCTTTTTCTTACCGAGCAGCCAACAACGCCATCAACTGCGACACATCAGATCAATCCTCCCCTGCTCTGTCACTGCCACCGTTCCCTCTAGCTTCTCCTCGCACGGTCGCACCATCACGGCATGACCACACAGGCCCGCGCGTGCACACACGTGGCTAATGCTTTTGATTCTGGTATAAGTATTTATATACATAAATTAAATACCGAAAAATTGTTTTAAAAATTTTATACCGAGTAACTGTTTGAAAAAGACAATGAAAAATATCATATTCCTTTTATTCAAGAGAAATCATGGATTAAAAAACGGCCGCTCTCTCCTGCCCCACTCTCCTGCCCCACTACACAACAACCATCCTGGGGACCCCGAGCGCAGACGCCTCCTTCTCCGTCCCCACGCCCCATATGAGAATACTATGATACCTTCCCCACCCCACCCCTAGGCTTCTTCACGTGGGTACAAGAACCGCACCGCACCGCGCTGCACTGCGCTTCCTAACCTTCCCGTCCCCAATCGTTGCTGATTCCATCCCCCTGTGATGAGCTCGTGGCGCCTTCTTGATTGGTGAGCTGCGCCCTGTTTGTGTGTCAGTGTGTGTGTGTGTGTCAGTGCACCAAGAAGAGGAGCGGAGCAGGGAGGGAGCTATCCAGGAGCAGCAATGGCCGCCGCGAGGAGGCTGTCGGAGCTGCTCCAGGAGCAGCAGGAGCCGTTCCTCATCGAGGGCGCCAAGATCAGGAGGCTGCGGCCCGGGCGGGGCGGCGGACGAGAAGCAACGTGCAGCCCCGTGGCCGCGTGCCGGCGGCTGCTCAGGCTCTGCAACCACGGGTTCAAGAAGAGGAGGGGTGCCGGCGGCGGCGGCAGTAGCGGCATTGGTGGCCTGAGGTGCGCGCTGAGCAAGGTGCTGTGCAGCAAGGCCATGAGGAGGGTACTGCAATGGGAGAATATTGGCGGCGGCGGCTTCCCCGGCGGCGGCGGTGACCGCGAGTTTCGCCGGTTGCTGCGGTCCGGCGGCCAGTGCGATGGTCGTGCCATGGAGTTCGACGATGACGACGACGAGGAGGATGAGCGAGCGAGGTGGAGGACCGATATGGAGGTGGACTCGTCGCGGCAGCTCAGCCCGGTCTCCGTCCTGGAGCTGCACTCCGACGACGAGTCTCCCATGCATTCCCGCTGTAAGCTTTCTGGCCCCTACTGATTCAGTGTCCTCTGCACTAGTATCATTAATCAATTAATTTACCGCATTATCAATTGACCTATTCATATCTAGAACTTTGTTCAAGCATGTTGATATGTTACATTGTGCATTTTTTTAACTCTGCATGTTTGTGACCATTTGAAGATTTTCTTGTCTAGAATGACTCCTTGATTTTGGTAGACCAAAACTTCAACTCTCTGTTTCATGTTCTTAATGGTAGAAGGTGAATGCATACTAGCTGTTAAAAATGTGAGATTAATTGTTTTTTCCTCTATGTTCTTGTGACAGGGGAGGATGAGAAACTATCAACCTCAGGGAGCTCACCTCCATCTGAAGATTTCCTCGGGCCTACCTCCCCATGCTTCACCTACAATGTCCATGACAAGGTGTGCGCAATGGAGGTAGAAGAAGAGGAAGACGAGATGGTCAGGAACGTCAAGTCCATAGAAGAGCATATCTCCTCATGGGAGAGGATTGCAGGGGACATCTCCAAGATCCCCAGGATGGTGGAGCTGGACTTTTCCCAGTCCATACAGCAATGGAGGGAGCTCAAGCCCGAGGTCAGGGAGATCGGCACCAGGATAGAGACCCTCATCTTTGAGGAGATCAGGAGAGAAACTGTCCGTGACATGCTTGCTTCCCACTGTACATTGGCAACAACATCTTGTTGACCAGAGAGAGAGAGAGAGAGAGAGGACTGAGGAGAGGGGTGGTTAAAAAATAGCACTAGAGGATCTGTATAATTTGAGGCTTGATGTGGAATTCATTTTTTCCCTAACTCCAAGTATTTGTCTGTTTTGTGCCTTGGGTTCCATGTTGTTTATTCTGCAAATATGATATAGATGGCAAAAGGACAAGTTTTACTCTTTCTTAACAGAGCAGCATGGCAAAAGGACAAGTTTTACTCTTTCTTAACAGATCAGCAGTTAGAGGCCTAAGACTAATAAACATACCAATGTGTAGACTTACACGCATGGAAACCCTCTGAACTTCAAAGATGCAACTGAGTGTTTGGTTGGAGCATTGTAAAAGTGGGACTTGTTTGTTCATTACTCTCATTTTAAACCCACCAGCAAACAGACCATTTTTCTAGGTAAACACCAGCAGACAAATCTATGGTCTGAAAGTCAGAAGGCCAAGGTTGCATGGCTATATAAAGAAACAGCACTAACCTTTCATTAACTGAAGGAATTTGTCCATTTTGCAAAAACAACAACACACACACACACCACATTTGGAATCTGAGCATTGCATTGAGAAGTGGGGCTGTCTTCCAAATGGAGGGAGGGAAAGGAAGCCCTTTGCTAAAGGACAAGCATCACGGATAGGATGCCTTCCCCGTGTGTACGAACTTCTGTTGGTAGCTGCTCCCAGTTGATCTTTAATTAGGGGGTCAAAGAGGTAGCCATGTGGCTGGCGCTGGCAGTACCTTCTTTGCATCGCCCCCATGCTATGTCGTAAAATAGTTCCTAGATTAAGGAGAGCACCGGTAGCACTACTACTAACTGAAAGTAGAACAGGTAGTGAAATGATTCACCTTGGGGGAAAATCAGAGAAAGCTAAGAATTCTCTCACAGGATTAATTAGATCAGGGAAATATGGCACATAATGTGGGTTTGTGTTTATATGCACCACAGCAGAAGAAAAATGACCGATGACAGGTTAATTTTTTAGAAAATTTTGTTTTTACCATGCAAAGTTGCCGGTTTTTCTGATATGTTATCAAAAAAATGCTCTTCCCTTCCATGCCACGGGCTCATTTTTCTCTACATTATTTTGTCACTGTGGTCCCGTGATCGTGAATTAGGTGTTAAGTTAAACAGGACAATGCCACAATACCCTTGTTCTTCCTCCTCCCCTCTCTCTATTCTCTCATGGGTTCCCCACCGACATCCTCTTCCTCTCCCTCAGCCACCCTTCTCCTCCCCTCCATCTGCCCTGCACTCTCATATTTCTTTCTATTCTATCTCATGGACACCCTACCGACAACCTCCTCCCCCTCTGCCCGGCTCTACTTCTCAAGGACGGAGCGCACGAGTTTGCCGACGAGCACATGTTGACCCCACCGTCCTCTTCTCCATTCCTCACCGTCCTTCACGATGTATCTCACTGTCCCCGACACCGCTGCCTCCCGTTCTGGCCATCCTCAACTCCACCGCCGCCTCCCGATTCAACTATCCCCTATTGGGTTAATCGCCTAGGGAGTCTAGACAAGCAGTGGTCGTTAACTTCTTACGATCACACAGCGTGAAACACAAGTAGACCCAAATCGAATTTTGCGACACGATGCAATGCGATGCATCCGTGTGCTTTTCTTCTTTCTTATATAGAGGAGCAACATACACGACTTTGAAACCAACACGGCATACCATGTTAGAATCCAATACGAGAAACACCCGACTTTCCAACTCTGAATCTAAACAGACTCTGACTCCTGACCCCTTACAACTTACGACTACTACAGTCCTTGTGACCTATGACTACTACAGTCCATACGACTTACGACTATTACAGAACTTGAATGTGGTCATAGTCTGCCGTGGTCGTAGATTCAACCAGACCTAAAGACAACTAGGTTAACCCTATCAATCTCCTCCTTAAGCTTGTTGTCTTCCGTCTTGGATGTTTCGCGCACCGATCTTCTCCCTTATCTCCACGAACTTCATTCTTCTGAGTGATTTGATCAGGATGTCTGCGAGTTGATCTTCCGTGCAGACATGCTGCACTTCGATCACCCCCAACTCCACGCATTCTCTTATGTAATAGAACCGAGTGTCTATGTGTTTGCTTCTTTCATGGTAGACTGGGTTTTTGCACAACATAATTGCCGACTGATTATCAATCTTTAAAGTTACCTTCTTAACCTCTGTCTTCAATATGTCAGCCAACAACCGACCCAGCCATACCCCTTGACAGGCCGCCGCACAAGTTGCAATGAACTCTAATTCACACAGAGACAGTGTAATCACCTTCTGCTTCTGCGAACACTAGCTGAATGGGTTCGACCCCAGGAAAAACACCACGCCCGAAATACTCTTCCGATCATCTATATCACCAGCTAGATCACTGTCTGAGTAACCGAATAGCTCTAAACCTTCTTCCTTCTTCTCGTAGACATACCCATAATTCAGTGTTCCTTTGATATACCTCAAGATACGTTTCACTGCACCCATATGCTCTGTTGTCGGATTCCCCATGTACCTGCTCACCATCCCAACCGAGAACGTCAGATGTGGTCGTGTGTATAACAAGTGCCTCAAGCTTCTGATCACGCTTCTGTACAAAGTCTTATCTACGAGCGGGTTTGTGCTGTCTTTGCTCATCTTCAGGCAGGGTTCCATCGGAGTTTGCGTTGGATTGTAGTCCTTCATGCCGTATTTGTCCAACACTTTTGTTGCATACATGGTCTGGCTGAGAGTAATCTTCCTGGAGCATTGTCGTACCTCAATGCCTAAGTAGTAGTTGAGTAACCCGAGGTCGCTCATGCCAAATAACCTCTTCATCTGGCCTTTGAAGCTATTGATGTCCTTGATACTCTCTCCAGTGATGATCAAGTCGTCCACATAAACTCTAACCAACAGACTCATTCTTTCCTGGTTTCGTTTGTACATTGCATGCTCTAACGGGCACCTTTCAAAGCTGAGTACCACCAGAGAGTTGTCTAGCTTCGCATTCCAAGCTCTCAGGGCTTGACGTAGACCATATAACGCTTTGTGCAGTCATAGTACTTGGTGTTCATCTCCTTTCTTCTTAAAATCTGGAGGTTGCATGACATAAACTTCTTCCAGATCACCGTTGAGGAAGGCCGACTTCACGTCTATATGATGAACCTTCCATCCTTCTTGTGCCGCGATCGCAATAAGTAGTCATACTATTTCTAGTCGTGCAACAGGGGCAAAGACTTCGTCAAAATCGACTCTTTGTCGTTGAATGTACCCTTTTACAACTAGCCTTGCCTTGTGTTTTATGACTATACCTTGGGTGTCCTTCTTCACCTTATCACCCACTTCAGTCCAATCGGCTTGTGATTGACTGGCAATGGAACAAGCTGCCAAGTTCCATTTTTTGGATAGAGGACAACTTCTCCACCATCGCTCTTCTCCACTCAGGCTTTCCTTTTGCTTCTTCGAAGTTCGCTGGCTCCTCCTCTCCGAGCAAGCAATACTCGGAGTCTTCTAGCTCGGTCGAAGATGTGGCATTGTAGAGGTTTTTGATGTCACGCTCCCGTCGAGGTCCTTCAGACGAGCTCGCATCGAGCTCTAATCTTCACGGAGCATCGAGAGAGACCGACGCTCTCACCGTTGCTACTGGAGTGCACGGTGTAGTCGAGCCGGGCAAGCCAGTTGCCATGTTCGTACCTCCCGTGGTTGTACCTGGAGTTTCTGAAGTGTGTTCGTGTCCTCCGACTTCGTTCTCTATGGTCGTAGCATCTGAAGTACCATGTTGTCGTTAGGATCTACGACCATGCTGTGGTCGGATCCTCCGACTTCGCCCACCATGGTCGGCGCGTCGGTTACATAGTCTTTGAGACCTACATTAGCATTAGGAGGATATTGCACCGTAAAGATGTGTTCCATAGGCTGTACCTCTACCGAGGGATCTCTACTCGACTCCCACTTCCTCTCCTCCTCGAACACAGCATCATGAGTCACCACGACTCGTCATGTCATCGGATCAAACATCTGATAGCCTTTCATCTTTGAATCGTACCCAATGAACACCATTGGCTTACTTCGATCTGCCAACTTGGAGAGGTGAGGTGTGGTCGTCTTTACATGTGCGACACACCCGAATGTGCGAAGATGACCCACACTTGGCTTACGTTCGTAATAGGCTTTGTAAGGAGTTTTACCGATGACGCTTTTCATTGGCACTTGATTTAAGAGATAAATGGAAGTCGAGACCGCTTCCCCCAAAAATCTCCTGGGACACCCATGCTCTTCAATAGACTCCTCGCCATACCGACCACAATTTGATTCCTCCTTTCAACCACTCCATTCTGTTAGGGCGAGTAAGGCGCTGTCAGGTAACGTCTAATTCCCAACAGCTCGCAGTAGTCATCGAACTCGTTCAAGGTAAACTCGCCACTGTGATCGGCGTGCAGAGCTTTCAACTTTTGATGCTTTTCCATCTCGGCTGCAGTCTTACTCTTTTGAATGCCTCGAATGCTTCATCTTTGCTTCGGAGTAACACCAGCCACATATACCTTGTATAGTCGTCAACCAGCAGTAGGACGTAACTATTTTCACTGTGCGTGGTTGGAGTGATTGGCCCGCACATGTCACCGTGACATAACTCATGAGGCATGACTGCTCAATATAGAGGTGTGGTTGGAAACGGGTTTCGATGTTGCTTGCTGATCAGACAACCATCGTAGATATGATCCATGTGCTCGATCATGGGCATGCCTTGCGCCATCTTCTTATGAGTCATATCCTTTAGTGCATGGAAGTTAACATGCTCGTACCTAGCGTGCCAACTCTACGCTTCTTCAGTGCTTCTTGCTAGAAGACACTCTGGAAGAGCCGGATTGATGTTCAACACATACATTCGGTTCCTTGATCTGTTCACCTTGGCCAACAGCCACTAAGTTCTGTCTAGGATAGACATTACCCCTCCTTCGACCACGATCCTGCAACCATTTTTATCCAGCTTGTCCGAGGCTAATGATATTGCTTCTCAGTCTTGGGATGTAGTAAACATTTATTAGAATACGATGCTCACCCATGAAACACTCCAACAGTACCGAGCCCCTTCCTTGTATCTCCACAACCGAACTATCTCCAAATTTGACTGAGCCTTTTATCTTTATATCAATCTCAGCAAACTTTTCAGTGCATCTCGCACCGGTATCTAGATACCAAGCCTTATTTTGGGCACCGCTCAACTTCGTCATCACCTTCTCTTCATGTAGAAACACCTTTTCTTTAGGCGTTGGGACTATATGGATGAGTTCACACACTTCGATCATCAGCAACTGGAGGTCATCATTGTTCTGCTTCGCTACGAGATTCGTCCTGGCTCTTCGGTTTGGCTTTGGACATTCTTTCGCAAAGTGCCCGTACTCATTGCAGTTGAAGCATTTGACCTTGGTCTTGTCAAAATCTGGCGGTAATCGTTCATCACCATCTCGATTTCCATCTCCTCGGCCACCGCCTTGACCATGACCACATCCCGTCCTCTTTCGTTTTAACCACCTTTCGTTTTAACCACCTATTTGAGTACAGCTCGAGCACTTGTTCTTCTTAGTCTTCGAGCTCCTCTCTTCCCTTTTGTTTTCGACAAAGAGTAGCTTGTCTCCTCCGTCCTTCGAGTGCTGTCGACCCTTGAGTCCTTCCTTGAAAGTTCTGAGGCGACCGATCACTTCTGAGATTGACATCGTTTCAACATCGCCAAACTGTTCACTCGTGCCGATAATCTGAAGGAATAGGTCAGGAACTAAGCTAAACAACTTTTTGACCACGTCACTTTGTTCCAGCTTCACGTCGAGTGAACGGATCTCACCTACCAGCGTGGTGAGCTTCATGGAGTACTCGTTGATCGACTCTGAGTCTCCCATCCGTAGCTTGCTCAGTTGTCGTTTGAGCACTTGCGCTCATGCCTTCTTGACGCGATCCTCGCCTATTCGCATCTCCCCGAGTGCGCTCCAGGCTTCTTTCGCCATCTAATTCTCAGCGATTGACATCATCACGTCGTCTGGCATAACTTGCGAGATGGCCACCATCACGCCTTGATCCTTGTCGCCGTCGTCGTCTCCATCTTCAACCGCTGACCAAACCCCTAGCAAACGCAAGACTAACTTCATCTTGATGGATCATATGTTGTAATTTGTTTTGCTTAACATTGGGTATTGAATCGGGATCGAGGTGCTTCTTGTCGTCAGCTTGATAAGCACACCTGTCTTCGATGGATCGAGTACATCGCCCGCGGTCTTGATGAGCTCTCCTAACTTTGACGGGTTACTTGCGTTGCCAGCCATCGCTTCGTCCTCTTAGGCTCTGATACCAATTGTTGGGTTAATCGCCCAGGGAGTCTAGACAAGCGATGGTCGTCAACTTCTTACGATCACACACATGCGAAATAAAAGTAGACACAAGTCAAATTTTGCGACGTGATGCAATGCGATGCGCCTGCATCCTTTTCTTCTTTCTTATATAAAGGAGCACACGACTTTGAAACCAACACGACATACCATGCTGGAATCCAATATGGAAAGCACCCGACTTTCCAACTCCGAATCTAAACAGACTTTGGCTCCTGACGCCTTACGACTTACGACTGCTACAGTCCTTATGACCTACGACTGCTACAGTCCATATGACTTACGACTTATGACCATTACAGAACTTGAATGTGGTCGTAGTCTGCCATGGTCGTAGATTCGACCAGACCTGAAGACAACTAGATTAACTCTATCATCCCCGATCTCACCATTGTCAGATCCGGCCAACGAGCACAGAATGGGAGCTCGAGCGGCGTGACATAGGCATGGCGAGGGTAGGTGGTGGCGAGTTCGTCGTGGGTAGCTGGAGGTGGAAGAGAAGTAGTGGTAGCACCTAGATTTGGGGAGGATCTTGAGCTCACCGGTTAGGAGGTAGGCGACAACACTGTTGACTGGAGGGACTCATCCAGATTTGGTGCTTCTTCCCACATCCGAGCTTCTCCCGATGCTTCTTCCCTATTTCGAGCTCCTAGGCTACCACTGAACTTGGGGGGACCACTGTCTCCACCGCTACATGAGCTCGGGACATGGTTGCGCTGCCACCCCGGTCCCCAACTTCCACACCGGCGCTGCCTCGGTCCACCCCCACGACGGAAAGACGCGGATGAGCAAGGAGAGAGAGAGAGAGAGGAGAGGAGTAGGGGGCAGTCGGTAGTGGCGTCCGGTGGGGCACGAGAGAGAAGAGAGAGGATGGTGGAGAAGGTTGAAGGAAGAAGATGATGGCACACATCACTGACATGTGAGCCATTGTGAAGGTAAGCTTGGTATTTTCACAAAGATCTGACTGGTTTTGGAAGGCTAATGGCTAAAGGGTCTAACGAAGCTGATAGCAGTGGTATAAAGGGTAATGATTTTCAAACTAGTGGCACCGAAGGAAAAAACATTTTTTCGATGGCAAAAGGAACAAATAACTTTGCATAGCAAATAAGGAATTTTTCTCATTTTTTTCAGACTTGATGTTAGCTTATTGTATGGATTGTTATACTGCTTCTGCTTATGAAGCAGGATTATAGTAGAACGTACTTAGAACGTACTTATACTAAACACCTACCTGCACCGAGTACTATGAAAAAACTGAATTATTAGCGAGCATTAAAATAGCATTTGTTTAAACAAAAGCTGATGTAAAAGTAGATAAACTTGTCTTACTTCGATCAGGAGGCCGTCATAGCAAATCAAACGGCGGTTAGAGGGGGGGACAAAAGCCGTTTATTGGCATTTCGCCATCAACATGCACATGCGTGTTCGCCGGAGAGAGGGGCCGAAATATTTATCTTGATAACATGACATCCTCATTTGTCTTTTCTGGAGCCATGAATCTCACATTTTTACCTCCAGATACGTGTTCTGAATTACATAATAGTACTTCCAAAAACTTACTAAAAGCATAATATAGCTCTAGACGAGGGACAGAGTTGAGCATAACGGAAACGCAGCAGCAGCTCGGTCGGTCGACGTACAGTTTTCAGGACACGGATTCAAGACACACACGTACAGCGGACGGGCACCCATCCAAGTTGGCCGTTGCGTCGTGTTGGAGTGATTGCGAAGCTAGGCCAAACAGCAGTACGTAAGGTTAGTCGAGCCTGCCTCTTTACATTGTCATTTAGTTAATGCATCTTAAATTTGCAGCTAACTAATGTTCCTTTATATTAAATCGTACTCACTCCTCGCTATGCCTTGCCCATGTGAACTATATATTTTGCTTAGTGAAGTGACAAGCTAGCTATGTAGCTCCTGCTCTAAACGGACGCTAGCATCGGGGCAGATGACCAAGACCAGTGAGTTAACCAACATACGCTGCTAGCTACTAGCTAGTACATTACACGCATGCTTTTCTGGGTCCGGACCAAGAGGAGGAACAGGTGAGGAGAAGAAGCTTTTCTGGGTGGGGTCTCGGGCATGCATGCGATGCATGGCACGGCCGCGAGCGCAAGCGAAGGCCCGTTCTTTTCTTTCAAGATTATGAATTATGATTTCTTTGAATAATTAAATGGTACAGTTTCTCTATTATTTTTTTGAAGTAGCTTATTAGATAGTGTTTTTAAAATAATTTATCAACTTATCAACATTTGATTTATTCACATAAATACTTATTTTACGAACAAAAATTATCCGCTATAGCTATAAATCAAACCGAAAACACCGAACATCACGGCCGGAGGGGTCCATTCTCCAGCGTCGCGTCACGGCGCCCCATTAATTACCCGGCGGTGAGGACAGACTGCACGGTTGCGCAACACTGATAT